>OX155899.1:26572930-26730430 GCA_944588485.1 Phosphuga atrata | reverse complement strand
TCCTGCAAATGTCGGTTTGGTGCCGAAGTTTATGGCGACTAGGTTAAGTGTGCTCGCCCAGTCTTCCAAGATTTGTCCTCGTTTGTCTGTCTTCACCTAGCCAAACATCTGCGATTTGGCATTCATGTCCCCTCCCACAATGATATGTTTCCTTCGAGAGCTTTTTACATGGGTTAGAATTTCATAAAGGAATTCCTCAAATTGGCTAAGTGGCTTGTTGGGCGAGAAGTAGCATGAGTACACCGCAAAGGTCTCAAGGTCCACACTTACAAAGCCTTGGCCCTCGTATTTTTTGTCGTATTTCATTCCGTTGTCTAATCTTATGATTAGAAATGGATGCATGAATCTCCATTTTTGTCGCATATATATTTTTTCGCTAGCTTTTTGTTGGGTTCTTGTCCAGGATTATATCCAGGTTTTTCTCTCTACACGCTTGCTCTAGCAGGTAGTGAGCCATCCTACACCTGTTCATATTTACTTGCAGAAGTTTCAATCTATTTGATTGTAGGGGCCGTTGTGATGCCCTCCCACCTCCTCGTCTTCCATCTGTTCTTACGGTTGCCATTTTTTATTGTTATCATACATCTCCGTCCTTTTACTTTTCCTTGCGTTTGCTAGCGCTTCCTTATATTCCCCGCATTTAGCTGACCCACACACATTTTTTGCACAGTCCTTGGCGTAGTGGTTGTATCCCCAGCACCTATAACACACCTTTTGGTCGATTCTTTCTTGAACGTTACAGCTATTTAGCCCTATTTTAATATCCCGTTTGCTTAAGAGTTGCCGAGCCAGCTCCTTCGGGACTCGGAGAGTGGCCGCCTGCGTGCTCCGTAGTTGGGTCTAAGCTTCCCTACTACCAGGTCAGTTGTCACTTCGTCCATGCCCCTGATGTGTAGCACCACCATCCCTGCCTGGCCGAGTTTCCTCATTTGGGCACGTGCTATTTATGTCTGTAATATTTTTCCATACTTTCGATATTGTCTCCTTTTTCTAATTCTATAAGCATAAAAAACCGTCCTTTGTTATCCTCATCGTCTTCACTGCGTTTTGCTTCCCTTGCTTGATCACGCATTCTTTGGCTTTCTTAATGAGCTCAGGAGCTAAAAAAATCACTGTTTTTATCGGTCACCATAAACGCCTCGTTCTTGTTTCTTTGTTTTACTCTGGTTTTGGGTGCGCATTGGCCTGTTCTACGTTGTTCTTGCTTCCTCGTTTATTGGGTACGTGTATCAATATCTAAAAGTCGTCGCCTGAATCTTTGGAGCCCCGCTATGTCCGGTCTAGGTATGGCTATTTTTTTTCTTTCTTCGATTATCATAACTTTACACAGCTGTTCCAAATCAGCGTAGCACTCACGTTCTTCCGTCTCCGCCTCCATACGTGCTACTATACTGTTGGGCGCACTGTTTCTGCCATCTACAAAGCTCACAGAGATTTTTATGTACTCTACTTTTTCACCCCCAACATCAGCAAGCTCGGGAAATCTTTATTTGAACATTCTTTGGAGTCCCTTGTCCATATCGTCGTTTTTTGTCACCCATACTGCGAGATCAGTGTTCCTCGTGGCCATGGGTGGGTTCCCCTCCACTATTTCTGTTCTCTTATAACACTCATCCTCCCATTCTGCTGTGGCTATTTCAAGATACTACTCGTATTTATTTTCTGGACCTGCTCTTCGTTGACCTTTCTTTAGTTTTGCTCGACTCCGGTGGTTTCCTTATTCTCACCCGCCATTCTGACGGTCGAGCGAGCTCTTCCACCATAGCGCTCAGGAGACTAATGTCAATTCTTGCTTCCTCCATGTTGTCCTTCAGTTGCCTGTTTCCATGGTTCGGTCGAGCAATTTGCGCGTCGAGCTCCTTCTTTCGTGTCTTTTCCAATTTGGTTGGTATTTAGAATTGTGAAGCCAATTTGTTGTCTCTTTGCTGCGTAGTACATCCGTAAGTCTTGTTAGTTTTGTCACCAGGTACTTGATTTCCTTTTTGGTGTTCAAATTATTGTCTAACACTCTCTGAAGATCCCCCACGATGTCGATAATATTTTGGAAGTCTACCATAGTAACCTTGGCCACAGGGTTTTCGTTCATAGCCCCTAGGTTTCCTTCCAGGGCATCATCGGATGTATCTAAGACCTTTCTTTTCTTTTCACTGCGTACAGGTCCAGGTTGCCTATTACAGGTCCGCTTTTCTCTATGCTTTTAGACACTATATGTTCCACGTCATCTGTAGAGATGGCCAGAGTAACTCTGTTTTCTTCTGTTCGGTCCCTTATCAGTGTACGTTGGTTTCCAGTCCAGGCGAACTTCTTGTGTGGCGGTGTTCTCGGTATGCCCCCCTTGCTTGTGAAAATACCCGCATACACTTCATTTTTTATACATCCGGTGTTTGATTTATCTTCCGTTTTCTTAGCCTTGTCGGCATAATACAGATCTGTGTTGGCCGGGTCTTCGAATTTATACTTAACCGTAATCGTGTCATTGTTCCTTGCCGAGTCGTTTATCTCCGTCGCTTGCGTAGCGGTAATCGCTCCACCCGTATTCCTTGGAGCAGCACTTGTCGAAACAAGTGGAGGGATCGTGGTGGTGTCTAGTGGATCGAAGTGGTGGTGTCTAGTCTAATCTGTCTAGTCTTGTATGTCTAGTCTTGTCTCTAGTCGTGTCCGTCTAGTCTTGTCTGTCTAATATTGTCGGTCGAGTCTTGTTCCTCTAAGCTTATCTGGGTAGTCTTGCATATCTGGTCTTGTTTGTCTAGTCTTGTCTCTTTAGTCCTCTTTGTCCAATTTGTTTGACTAACATTGTCTATCTAGTCTTGCTTGTTTAGTGTGGTCTGTCTAGTCTTCCGTGTCGAGTATTCTCTATCTACATTTCTTTATTTAGTTTTATGTGTCTAGTTTTGATATTAATATAGATTTATAAATTTTACACCAATAAAGGATTAACGCCTAACTACCTGACATACGTCTCTCAGACCGAAAGTAGCAGTAATTTTCTCACCTGAGACGTATGGCAGGTGGTTAAGGGTTAACTACTACTAGATTTACACCTCGAGCATCCTTTTAGATCGTTTGGAAAATATTTTCGGTTTAAAAAAAAATAGGATTGTTCATAATTCATGCATTCTATAACAGACCATAAAGTGTGATGTAAATGTGAAAGAAGAGACAACCATTAATAGGGTTTTTCGACACCCTTGGCTCATATCGCGAATATTAAGTAACCCTTGGCCCTTTTCGTCGCGCACATATAATAAAAATAAAAGAGAAACCAAAGGAGAAAAATGCTTGTAACAATTTTTGGAGTAAAACTATTTCCGATTAATCTCGGCTCTACCTAAATGGCTTTCGAAATTGGATATCCAGGGAATTTATATTGTACTATTATTGCTTTGGGATTAAGAGCTGAAATAACGAAATGTAAATTAACAATATAATAATATGCAATATATCAGTAGGCAGACAGCATATAATTTTTAATTACTTAGTATTATTTCGACCAAATCATCGTAAATAATTTGAAAATTGTTTTATTTATGAGCCCAAAATATTCTGCTCTCCTGCTCGCGACTAGTATCATGAATCTTTTTTTTTAGTTTCTTCATAAAACATTCTATATTTGCCCCAAGGAATTCTATTATTTATATTCAATATTTTTCACGCCTAATAAAATGCGGCGTCGTTGTCTACACGTTGCTCTGTTATAGTTTCCCTTCCCTTTCCACAATATATTTTCCTGATATATCCCGCAATCGCATCTCTCGATTTGTATTTTCTAGGACAACCGACAAACAAGTCAATAAAACTACAAAATTGGTTTCGTTTTCACCCATTATTGAGTTTACATAGACATTCATCATCTCTACATGACGTGCCCAATAAGTGGCTGTTAATACTGGACAGTTACTCGTTGACGTTAGTATACCAAAAACAATTTTATAATATTCAATAAAAAAGATATGTATTGTATGTGATATTGTTTAGATTAGACTGACAGGTAAGACTAGGTCTAAAATTGCAACCTGACAAATTACTCGATATTTCAAGAAAAGTTCCGGAGTTCCAATTGATGGAGTTTTCATAAAATAACTTATGTATTATTACAATCTGTATTATTACATTATAAAGAAAACTTAACTATTACTATTTAAATCTTGCCTTGCGTAACCGTGACCAGCGTATATAATTTTACAGACTTGCTTGATGACGTCTGGTCTAGTCTTGTGTAGATTGTCTAGTTTTGCTTAGTCTTATGTCGCCTCGTACAGTCTTTCATCAATCTATTACAATCTTGGCTAGTTCTTAAATCTCTCTTTTTGCAAGATTTCTCCACTCTTGTCCAGTTTTAGTAAGTACTTTATCGCTTTTCGAGCTTTCTTCAGTTTTAGACACTCTTATCCAATACTGATTGGTCTTGTATCGAATAAAAAACTAGTTTTATTTAGTTTAGTCTAATTTTTTCTGTCTAGACTTGTCGGTCTAGTACTATATGCCGGTCTAAGTATTGTCTGTCTGTTCTAATCAGTCTAGCCTGGTCTATCATCTTGTCTGCTCTTGTCGGGTCATCTATTATCTAATCTGGTCTTGTATAGTTTTATCTGGTCTTCCATTGGCTTGTCTGATCTTGCCGGGTCTTGTATTTTCTTGTGTCGTCTTGAATGGGCTCCTTTGGTCTGGTCTCGTCGAGGCAGGTCTTGTTCGCCTTGTATGGTGTTCTCTGATCTTGTATGGTGTTATCTGGTCTTGTCTGGTCTTGTCTACTCTTGTGTGATCTTGTCTGGTCTTGTTTGGGTTTCTCTAGTCTTGTCTAGACTTGTCTGGTTTTCTGCGTTTTATAACATCTTGTATGGTCTTGTCTGGTCTTATCTGGTCTTTTATGGTCTTGTTTGGTCTGGTCCTGTCTGATCTGGCCTGTTCTTGTCTGCTCTTGACTGGTCCGGTCTGGTCTTGTCTGGTCTTGTATCCTTTTGTCTGGTCTTGTATGGTTTAGGCTGGCCTTGTTTGGTCTTGCCTGCTGTTGTTGGATCTTGTGTGGTCTTGTTTGGTCTTTTCTGGTGTTGTCTGGTCTTGTCTAGTCTTTTCAGGTCTTATCTGGTCTTGTCTGGTCTTGAGTAGTATTGCCTGGTATTTTCTGGTCTTGTCCGGTCTTATCTGATCTTGTTTGGTCTTGTCTAGTCTTGTCTAGTCTTGTCTTGGTTTTTCTTGTCTGTTTTTTTTCTGGCATTGAGTGGTCTCTCCCGGTCTTGTGTGGTCTTGTGTAGTCTGGTGTGGCCTTGTCTGGTCACGCATGGTCTTGTCTAATCGTGTCTGGTCTTGTCTGGTTTTGCATAGTCTTGTCTTGTATTGCCTGATCCTGTCTGGTCTTGTTTGGTCTAGTCTGATCTTGTCTGGTCTTCTCTTGTTTTATCTGGTCTTGTCTGGTCTGGTTTTGTTTTGCCTGGTCCTGTCTGGTCCTAACTAATCTTGCGTGTCTTGTCTGGTATTGTGTGGTCTTGCCTGTTCTTGTCTGGTCCTGTCTTTTCCTGTTTGATCTTGTGTGGTGTTGTCTGGTCTTGTCAGGTCTTGTGTGGTCTTGTTTTGTTTTTATGGTCTTGTCTGGTATTGTCTGGTCTAGTCTGATCTTATCTGGTCTTATCTGGTTTTGTTTCATAACTGTTCTAGCATGCACCCTAATAGAAATACCGCCCGGCCGTCGCCCTCTGAGTAGATGACGTCATCCGCCGCCGCAGATATTCCTAAACCAATTTTCTCGATGCTGATTGGTTGATTAATGAATAAATAATTACAGTTGACTTTGTGTCTCAATTTATATGTGATCTTATGGAAAAGTGTTACTTTAACAGTGATTTATGAAAATTAACATTACTTCTTATGTAAAACACGTACAAACTTTTTCTCAACTCAAGCTTCAAACTAATTTTGTGTTGGAACTTAAACTGAAATAGTTGATGCGAACAGTCCTGTGAAGTTAGCAACCGATTTTGCAAAAATATAATATTACATCGGAGTTACCGATACATATGAGATATATATATATATATATATATATATATATATATATATATATATATATATATATATATATATATATATATAGATATATATATATATATATATATATATATATATATATATATATATATATAGATATATATATATATATATATATATATATCGACAATAGTTCTAGAGTACTTATTCTTATTATAGATCTGAATAGCACCCTAAGAGTTCTATCGAAGATCCCTTTGACATTTTTTGATCCAAACCTTAGTTCAAAAGTTATTTGCAATAATAACGGACCCATTATCTTGAATGAAAATTAAAAAATATGGCGCAAGAGTTCTGTTTGCAGTTTATGATAGAACTCTTAGAGTTCTATCGTAAATCCTTATAGCATTTTTCCGTAAAGTTAAATATTGGAAAGAAGTGCGAAAAATTAGACGTAACCAATGCGACGAAGTGAAGAAGAAAAAAAAAATCGCGCAACAGTTCTGTTTGCAGTTCCCGGTAGAACTCTTAGAATTCTATAGAAAATCCTTATAACGTGTTTCTTTCAAGTTAAAAATTCGAAAAATATTTGAAAAATTAGACTTCACCGATTTGACGAGGCAAAGAGAAAAAAAATCGCGCAATGGTTCTGTTTTCAGTTCCTGGTAGAACTCTTAGAGTTCTACCAATCCTTATTACATTTTTCTTTAAAATTTAATATTAGAAAGATATGTCAGAAACTGAACTTATCCGATACGAAAAAGTGTAGAGAAAAAAATCGCACAAGAGTTCTGTTTGCAATTCCTGATAGAACTCTTAAGAGTTCTATCGAAAATACTTTCACCGATGTGAGGATGAGAAAAAAAATCGTGCAATAGTCCTGTTTGCAGTTCCTTGTAGAACCCTAGAGTACTTCACCGATGTGAAGTCTAATTTTTCGCATATTTTTCCAATTTTTAACTTTACACAAAAATGTTATAAGCATTTTCGATAGAACTCTAAGAGTTCCACTGGGAACTGCGAACAGAACTGTTGCGCGATTTTTTTCTCTTCATTTCGTCACATCGGGGAAGTCTAGCATTTCTTTCTAATTTTTAATTTTACAGAAAAATTGTAAGGCTTTTCCATAGAACTCTAAGAGTTCTACCAGGATCTGCAAACAGAACTGTTGGGCGATTTTTCACTTCGTCGCATCGGTTCAATTTTTTGCAAAATTTTCTATTTTTAACTTTACAGAAAAATGTTATAAGGACTTTCGATAGAACTCTAAGAGTTCTACTGGGAACTGCCAACAGAACTGTCGCGCGATTTTTGGAACGAAGTTCCTTTAGAGAGGTGTCGGTAGGAGCGATTCGGCAGAAAACGTTACATTACGTACAATGTCCCTCGTACGCTATCCACGTACGCTATCCGTTACGCGCTCTTTTTCTCAGTGTATATTTCTATACCGCGCTCTCTCTTTTTTTCTCTTTCTCTCAGTATATATTTCTATAATGCGTGCTCTCTCTTTCTTTCGGCGAGTGACAGACAAGCGTGTTTATAACCTTAAACTAAACAAGAAGAAATAAAAAAATTTCAAATGTATATTTCTTTTTGTTGTTTTAATTCACAGGGGAGTTATTTTGTTTATATTATACTCATTATTTTAATTAGACTTTGAGAAATGGAAAGTCAAGAAAGGATACAAAATACTTAAACATAGTATGTTTATAAAAATAAAACTGTACAATTTGAAGCAATTGCTAACTGTTTACACATGTTTATCGTACATGTAATTTGAGTGATTTATATTTACTATATTTCATATATATATATATTTATATGTATATATATATATATATATATATATATATATATATATCGTCGTCATATAGTGAAATCAGTCAGATTGTTTAGAACTGAGCAATTGCATGATCTCGAGGAACTAGTTTAACTGGGATTTACAATATCTTTCTAACCGATTCGACATGCTGTCGAAGTGCTGTCATCTGATAGTATAAAGTTACGTGTCTTAATTATCAGACCTATTAATAAAGAGACAAATAAAGAAACATTCAATTTTAGATGGTTATGCGAACTAGCTAGTCGTGTCAAGTATTTGAAATAGAATAACTGTCGGCAGATCATGCAATAACTTGGTTTTACACAATCTAACAGATTTCACTATATGACTATGACATTTACATTTAGAGAGACAATAGTGAAATCATAAGCTCAGCGTCAAAAAGAGTATCGACAGAGAAAAAAGGAAAACGAAAAAAAAGGAATTATACAAAAAACAGATTTAGAAAAGTAGGTTACAATTTTATTATATGATGCGATTGCTTACTTTTTACATGGGTTTATTGTACATGTGATTCAAGTGTTAGCTATTTTTTTTTACTATATTTATATACATTATAGAGTGACGATAGTGAAATCACAAGCACAGCGCCAAAAAGCGTATCGACAGAGAAAACAGAAATTTTACAAACTACAGATTTAGAACATGCTGAAGGCATTCAAAGATAAATTTAAATAAAAGAAGAAATGTGTTGAACCTGAATCATTACAATCATCGAAAGAAGATTCATTACCGCCTAGTTTAATGGAAAATAATGAAGAAACTGAAAAATTTAGTCACATATATAGTCAAATATTTAGTCACTTTCTTAATAATTAAATTCAATCATCAGGTAATAATGAAGCTCAGCAAGTAATTAGTCCAAGTTCTCAATCATTCCAAGCCCCATACGAGGAACATGATGAATGTTCAATGCCAAATGTCTTATTGAATCATGACACAAACATTGCTGGCGACGGTAATTGTCATACATCTCTTATAATAATTTTACAACGTCAGATATCAGCATAGTTTCTTCGACAGCAACTTTATAATTCACTTTACTTAAATGTATGTGAAAATCCAACTAGTGCAAGATAAATACTTTGTAGTGGGTTTGAATATGGAGATTTAGATTGTTTATTCATATTTTCCAGAACATACAATCAAAATATTTGTGTGCACTTTCATTATTTTAATAATAATTCAAAAAGAGAAGTTGATCGATTTTGTTGAATGCGCGAGGAACTTCGTTCCTGACGAGGGTCTCATGACCGCATACGTTTTTTTCTTCTTCTTTACTTCGTCGCATTGGTGAATTCTAATTTTTCGCGAATCTTTCCAGGTTTTAAATTTACTAAAAAAGTTATAAGGATTTTCCATAGAACTCTAAGAGTTCTATCGGGAACTTCAAACAGAACTGTTCCGCGATTTTTTAAAATTTTCATTCAAAATAAACGGTCCCTTATTATTGCAAATATCTTTTGAACTAAGGGTTTGATCAGAAAATGACAAAGGGATCTTCGATAGAACTCTAGGTGCTATTAGGTTTTAGGTAGGTGCTATTCAGATCCACGAATAGACCTGTTTTTGCAATTTTCAAATTTTTTTTTTATTTTCTTTAAATGTCAATTTTTGAAGATTTTTTTTCAAAATTGATCAAGTACCCCAGAACTATGGTCGAGGAACAGGAATAAGTAAAAAACGCACAGTTTTTCTCAAAAGTGGTTGCTAGTTTAATTTTGGTATTTTCCATTTTTTTCGCGAAATTCTGCAGAACTATTGAAATTTTGCACAAAGTACTCTAGAACTATTTCATATCTGCCGGGAACTCCGATGTAATATTATATTTTTGAAAATTCGATGGCTGACTTCAAAGGACTGCTAAGAACCTCCGAGTCAGCATGTTCGGACGTTTTGTTTACAATAAATTTACTAACAAACGCCTCAAGCGCGGTCGGATGTTTAGCAATGTTAATTATTTTATAACTATTCGGAACGCGATTGATGCAATCAATGTGTAAAAGTTTAATTCTTTAGTAAGGATAATCTTGGTAGCCATAAGGAATTAAGTGATAACAATTAAAAAATGTACTACAATTGCACCGTTTGCAATTTAACTTTCACAAGAGAAGATAGCGACATATGGGAAAATATAATATAAAATCAAGAATAATGGTGGGAAGAAGAGGAGCTAAATACTGAATATTCACTCTACACCTCCAAGAAGATAATGTTGGAGCCGCAGACAGTCAAATAATTTCTGTAAAATATGCAATCCCCAACAAGGCTAAAGTTTGCAGGAGATCTACGATCACAGAAACACCTCCAAGCAACAGTGAAGCCGGTCCAATCGTCTGAGGTGGGGGGTGCTGGTGGAGATGGTAGTCGGGGGCTAGGAGTAGGAGGTTCCAGAAGGAACTATCTTTCCCTACTCTTGTCTGGTCCTGTCTGGTCTTGACTGACCTTATCTGGTCTTGTCTCGTCTTGTCTGGTCTTGCTCGGTCTTGTATGGCCTTGTTTGGTCATGCCTGGTCTTGCCTGGTGTTGTCGGACCTTATTTGGTCTTGTGTGGTCTTATCTGATCTCTTCTGATCTTTTCTCGTCTTGCGTGGTCTCGACTGGTCTTATTTGGTCTTGTCTGGTCTTATTTGGTCTTGTCTGGTATTATTTGGTCTTGTCTGGTCTGGTCTTATTTGGACTTGTCTGTTCTTGTCTAGCCTTGTCTGACTTAAACTATTTATAAATTCATTTGTGTATACTTTTGTGTATTTAAATCATATAAATAGCTATAAATAGCTTATATTCCAAACATTAAAAAAACTCATCAAATGGATGATTTTGGATAGAAAATAATTTAAAATATATAACAGATTATTATAAGCGATTATTTTCCAATAACCACTGGTGATTGTTAATAATTACCATTATGTTTTATAACTTTATCAATAATAGGAATCCTGCGATATTTCATAAATGACATGATTGATCTAATCTACTGTAACATATAC
The DNA here is from genome assembly GCA_944588485.1 of Phosphuga atrata. Lineage (NCBI taxonomy): Eukaryota > Metazoa > Arthropoda > Insecta > Coleoptera > Silphidae > Phosphuga > Phosphuga atrata. The sequence goes on along the minus strand of OX155899.1, from coordinate 26,719,615 downwards.
ATTAAAAAAAACATTGAACAGATTCTCTTTAATATATTCACTTTCTATAAACCAAAATGAAAATATATAAATAAATAACATAACTTCACCCTTCTATTTAGGCTTTAGTAATTTCATTCAAATAAAAGGAATCGTTCAATTCAATTCCTGTATAGTTGTTATTATTATAATAGCAAAACAGCAGATCCTCGGACATCAGGCAAATATTTTGCGATGCGGTTCCGGATTATCAAATTTGCCTGGATATACTACTATGTCCGAGTGCTGCAACCAATCAATTATGGTCCGACACTTTTTGAAAACGAGTACCTTGTAATCCGACCAACTATTTATTCAATTAAATTGGTATGTCCGATTGCGGGGGGCGCCAGATTAAACAGGTGTCCGATTACCAAGGGTGTACTGTCATAAATGTAATGAAATAATAATACCGACATAATCAATACCGATTGTCTCATTAAAAAAGGTAAACTTTCAATATTAAAATTTTTCAATTAAGATTCCTCTACAAAGTACTAGAAGATCCTAATTTAAAAAAGTAACACGGGTAACTGGGAATTAAATCACTTTGAAAACTTTTTAATTTGAAAATTTTATGTGGCACAACAGAAGCAATAAATATGAGCGGAAACACTTGAAAATATAAAGTATCCCTGAAGTATGAACAAATAGGAATCATCAACTATAATTAATTATATGTTTTAGGTTATCTTTAGTATTTGTTCTTTTCTCTCTGCATATTGAGTATAGTATGAGTGTATACAAAAAAACACGTAAATACTTTTCAGTGGACGTAATTAATAATGTACAATTGGATTTTCTATGGTGACGAAGGTGGTTTTAACGTAAAACAGCAATAGAACAAGTTCCGTGCAATGACCAACGATATGGAGCAAAACGAAGAAATTGTCATAGGAAAGTTTTAAGCCTCAGAACATATCTATGTAGGACGATAATGGAGATAGGTGTTCACGAAACAACCAAATATTAATAAAGCTTGTATTGTTTTTTAGTTACAAATCTTGAATCACTTAACACTGGGTCACCTTGGCAGACGATTCGAGATGTGTGTATCGTTTTCCAGTAAATTGAATGATAACAATTATTTAACTATAGCCTGTGTATTGTGTGTGTATATTCTAGTTGTCTGTCGTAAGATAATTCTTATTAGGTATACTCTTCTAAATAAAAAGAAACCAAAAGAGTATAATATGGTGTATGTTTAATAAGTTTTTGGAAAGTTCATGTTTCTCACAATTAAATAAACACAATAAGACGAAAAATAGCTTGAATACAAAACATTCAACCTGTTCGTTAATCTATAAAAATTAAGTCCTACTAGGACTTTGACAAATGTCATATTAAAACAACTACTTCCCTGGCTAATACCACGCAGGATATTGAATTACACAATAGACATTTGTTTGTTATTACTAGTACTACTAGTTAAATAACATTAAGATTACTTTCTACATAAATTAGGTGTATGAACAGGTTGAATATTTTATATTCAAACTATTTTTCGTATTATTATATTTATTTAAATGTAACTATAAATAGTGAGGCCCCCTTAATTATCAATTATTTCTCACAATTTTTCTTTAAACATCATGGAATTAGTAAAACAAGATAGCGATATATAGTTTTTAACACAGTCTCTAAGTGATTTCAACATAATGGAGTGAGAGCCTCTTCCTTGCGCTATGGTAGTACAAAATAAATCAAAATTTCTCGTTGGAGGACAGTGACGTGGAATAGTCTTCTCATTAGAACTTAGTTTATGATGGAATATGTTAAATGATGAAGTGCACTCAATGAAAATAACTGTTATGATTCGATTCAGGGAATACATCAACAATGAATGTGCAATTGACGAAGTAATTACTACATTTATGAGTAATTAATGCATTTATGTGTAATTACTGCATTTGCGGGTTCATGCAAATCTTGTAAAGCGCATAGAAATTTGTTTCGCAAATAGTGGAAATTACGTTTCAGATTTGTCAGTGTCGCCAGAATACGCTCTTGAGAGCCGCACACCGAAAATTGTATTAGAATAATTATTTAAAATTATTTAAAACGCCAAAATTAATTTTAAAATATTAAAAAATAATAATTAAGTGTAAAACACATTTGACAATCTCCTATACAAGATTAATGGATATTAGATAAGATTATATAATATTATATGAAACTGTTCCAGAATAGGCAATCTTGTCACATGTTTTATGGTTTATTTATATTTATGAAAAGTATTTGTCTAATTTGATAAATACTTTTCATTTAATATATTTTATTTCAATATTCCGAGATTTCTTGAACTAGCTTTTACCATTGCATTCAGATATCTGAATAAAATGGTCTGAATAAATAACCTAAATGGTTTTCGTAAAATGTAGAAGGTTTTGAGTATTGTTTTATTAATCCCCAAAAGTTTTGAGAAAATATTTCTTTCTTGCATTTATTCTTGCATTGTAATATATTTGCACCACAAACAAGATCTCAAATCAAATCGATATTCAAATGCCTGTGTATAGTAGTACAAATAAACTGCACATTCAAAATACGTATCTATCTGAAGGTAAACAACTAATTCAAACATCTCGAGTTTTCTCCGACGGACAGAAATGTAATCCTTTGTAGAATTTATATTTATATATCTTTGTAGCTTATGAATCGTTTGATCTAGGAGCAAACATCGAGGACAAATGTACATATTTTCTAGTTATAGAACTAAACGAAAAAAACCTTCTGAATTTTCCTCAGAAAGAGGAAATTCTATTTTTGGTATACGTATCGCATACGGTAGTTCTGAATGGCAATTGTCAAAAAGTTATGTAGGGAGTTTTCATATTCACTTTTCTAATCTAGCCACCTGTAAAGTAAACCGTAATTCTTAACAATTTTATTTTTACATTCATAGGCTGATGCGTTTATATTGAATAATTTTGCGTGGTTAAAATGAATGTGAATTAATATTTTAATGACTAAATTCGTTTATTTCATATGTACGTTAATGACATTTAAATTGTGTTAGGAAAAACTGTAATTAATAACTGTTTGTTACTTTTTAGTAGCATTTCTAAATTGCAATAATAATAAATGTTTTACATCTTAAATTCAAATCGATTTACAGTTACATATAAAAACGATTTCAGGCATTCAAATGCACCTACGGAGTCTAAAGAAGTAGCGTGTTTTAATATATTTTTGAATATAAAATCCGAAACTCCGGATATTTCTTATAAAGAAACTACCAATAATATGAAAAGTATGTCGAACAAAACGCAATGTCTCTGCGATTTATTCTGCTATGAAAAATATATTGTCAAACTTATTCTGCCCTTTTAATATTTCCTTTTCCTTAATCAAAAGTACAAAGCGTAAAAAAGTTTGCTTTATGAACGAGATGATTAATTGAATACCATAATTAAATAAATTGAAGAAACGGAAGCAGGCATAGAAGCGTAGGCATATATATTGATGTTTTATGTTATATGAGTATTGTACCTGAATAACTATGTGATATTAATTTCACACCGCTAACTTAAACTCAGATCGAAAAAGGGCATCAATTCTAGTTTTTGCTATTGTTTTAATGGTATGTTTTGATTGTACTACACGTCTCGTTTTCGATGATAATTTGTAGTAATGCTTGTCATTGCTTACATTTCACACTTTTCAGAGTTTGAAATTTAGCGCCTAGGCTGGTGTGGACGGCGCACGGTCGGCCCTGTACAGTCATATTTGTTCGTTGTGTTTGGCGTTTCACACGTATTGAGTACACTAAGTATAAAAAATTACCAAAACTAAATAAGAATAAAAGGTTTATAATGTCAGGAGATAAGAAGAAGAGAAAATCATTTTCACGATTACGAGAAGAGATAGGAAGAAACCAAAAAACGGATGGAAGACTGGTAAAAATTGAAAAACAGATCGATAACCTCAAAAACATCGTTTGTAAACTGGCAGAATTAAATAACACCTCTGATAAAAATCAGAATGGAAATGCAGGTATCAGGATAAGGAATAAATGAAGCATTCACAGAAATCATGATCAAGGCCATAACACCATCAACACTCAAACAATAAAGCTATGGCGAAAATTTTCTACATCAAACAATATTCCAATATTTAACGTAATTACAGTAAATATTTTTAGAAATTTAGAAGTTTAGTTAGCTCTGTTCGAAAACGGAGCAAGCTATGGGACCTTGAACTGCAACAGATCAGCTATATCACTCATCTCTACTTAAGATCTCGGTAAGGATAAACTGCTGTCCCGATTCTTCAAGGGAATGTTTGAGGGACAACTACAAGGTTTAAATATACAAGTACAGGGGACACAACACCAGTCTTAAGGACTTGGCCTGATCAAATCAGCTAAAAGTTGCTAAAAGCAGCTAAAGGGGGCAGCAGAAAAAGTATCAACGATGCTTATTTTATCTACAGCACAGCAAACTATCGAATTAATTAATATAAAAAAACATATGGAAAATAACAATAAAAATACTAGACCTGATAAAAATGTCCAAACCAGGAAGACATAAGCCAGAGCTTATGCTACCTTTTTTTATAAAGAAAAACGTGTCGCTACAGCTGTAATTCACTACTTGAATAAGACAAAAGACCTAAGAAATGAGCAAAACAACAAATTACTCGTATCAAACATCAAGCCATTAAAAAACGTAACTTCTCAAACGATTGGTCACTATGAAAAATCCTTGCTGTCTAAAGCAGGCATTGATACAAATCACTTCACAGCACATAGTATAAAATATCAGTGGCAGTCAGTCAATCAGCTGCAGTATCAGTGGCTGCTTTTGATAGAGGATATAGACACAACCAGACGTACTGCTGGTTGGCCTCGACGGCCACAGATCTTCGCAGAACTTTACAATCGCCCGATCCAAGATAATAACGATACGTTCGCAAAATCTGTATTATCTAACGCACGGTAACTCTTTTCTTTATGATTTCCAGTCATGTAACATGATAAATGAATGAGTTTTCCTATACGCTAAAAGTCTACAAATTATCATTGAGAACGAGACGTGTAGTATAATTGAACGATCAAACGAGCCCGCCGAAGGTTCGATCGTGATTATACGAAACGTCTCGTTCGAAGATGATAATTTGTAGACTTTCCCACTCTCCCTCCCTACATGTACCCGTTAATAAACATACCCTAGATCATCTTGCAGGGAAAACTCAACTACAAAAATCGCTAAAAATATGACGTACAGGGCCGGCCGTGCGCCGACCACACCAGCCTAGGCGCTAAATTTCAAACTCTAAAAAGTGTGAAATGTAAGCAATGACGAGCATTACTACAAATTATCATCTTCGAACGAGACGTTTCGTATAATCACGATCGAACTTCGCCCGCCTTCGGCGGGCTCGTTTGATTAAGATTTCAAATTTTGATGAAAGGCGTTAATCTCCACCTAATAAGAGAATGCACGAGAATGAAGAAACAATCGAAGCCTTCAAGACCACTTCAAAGGCAGGCACAATCTTGAAGAGGCAAGAAAGTCGAACGAGAAGATGAAAAGTGGCATAATATTATCTTTACTTGCATAATTATTACTGGCATAAAATTATTTTGCATTTACAGCATTTATATAATATTATGAATCATTTATCCAGCATCAGACAGATGTTAAAATCGGCTTTAGAATGTTTTCACTCTGTGTGAAAATTTCCTAAATAAGTATGAACATATACACTGAAAGTAAAGACAAAAAACTGCAACTTAAAGATGCAATCTTTAAATTCCCATTCAAATCCTGACATTCTTTAAAGAAGATTAAAATATATCACTATAAATTTACAGGTAATCAAAAATCATTGAACTTTTGTTCATAACGGGTGTAATACAAGCACATTTTAGATTTTTGTTTATTGGTAATAAATATTTGTTTGAAAATCTAAATGTTACAAAAGGCTATTGATCTTTTGTTTCTATTATTTTATGTTAATTATCACCATAATAAGAAGATTTGATACTAATTAATACATTCACTTGTTTTGCTTTTCAATACATTGATTTAGAAAAAACTTACATAAAGAATAACAGGTTATATAAAGAAGAAGAACGTGTAAGAGTCAGTGACCAGGCAGTGGTCGGTCTTGTCAAGTCATGTCTACAAACTTTATTCAATTAAATTTGCACATTTTCTTAGCTTTGATAAAGTTACATATTTGCAATATTTTATATCGGCAGCTAAACAAATGCAAAAATTATATGCTTAAGATTAGTAATTTGGATGTTGATTGTATAGGGTGTTTATTCTGAAAGTAATTTCGTTTTTTCCACGAGTCTTATGAGCGCCTTACCAATATCCAGATGGCAGTCTCATCACTATGACATCGCCGAACTCGCTGAAATTTTTACACCGTACATACATATATATATATATATATATATATATATATATATATATATATATATATATATTAGGGTGGTCCTTAGCAGGGGTGTTTTCGAATTTCTTTGCTCCCAGGGGCTCATATGCTTCCAAATTAATAAAAAAAAATTCCCTGAAAATTTTAGCTCTAAATATTAACTCTAAGATAGTGCGCATTCCAACCAAAGTATCTTATGGAAATAACATGGGAAACATTTCTTTCGTTCCTTAGAATTTTATTACTTGGGGACAAATAAATCTAAAATAGTGGGATATATATTTTGATAAATTTAACGATCTACCAAAAAGGTATCATATCATTTTTTGCTAAGTCTATTGGTTCAAAAGTTATTCGAGCTCGAAGTTTGATTTTTATATAATTATCAATATCATCAAGTATATTAATAAAATAAACACATTTTTTTGTAAATTATTTTATTTATTATCAATTTATGTAAAAAAAACTGAGTTTCTCTATATTTAAGAATACAACATTAAAGTATAGATAAAATGATACCATTTGAATACTTAACCTTTACTCAATTTTCATTTTTTAACGATTGAGCTTTTTCGAGTATCTGCACAATATTGCTTGTATTCTGATAAAAATTGAACTATAAATTGTTGCTGCTCTGGATTCTTACTTAGTATACCATTGCAATCTTCAACTAGTTTAACTGCACACTCGGCTATGTCATTAACCACTTTCAAACTTCTCACCAATAGTAAACCCTTTTTGAAATCTTCATTTCTGCACCATTCAGACGGATCTAGGATTAAAAAATCTTTACTTATTCCAAACCGTTTGAAAAACTGGAGTGACCTTGACGAGATAAAGGAGGCTATGTTCAAGTTATATTTTTAATTTCTAAGCGTTTCAATTTTTCTGAGCCTTTGTCAATACTTTTCAACATAATCACCATCTGCTTTTTAATATTTAGTGACACTTTTTCATCAAAGAATGCCATAGCTGCAGTTTCTGGGTTTAAATACCACAAGTGCTTGCTAAATTTTTTTAATGCCTTGAGACGTTTTAGCATTCGTTGATTCATAATCAATAAGTTTTTTTATAAATATAAAATCGTTGTTTGGAGCTGCCAGATGCCAGAGGCCTGCGCAGATGCCAGAGGACAAGTAAACCATGTTTTAATATATACTGTAGCAACGAAAATACAAATTTCAGAAATTATTTTTTTTTAATTTTGCCGTCATTTCAAATTGCTCATTAAATAAAAAATATTTTTATAGTATATATGGGTTTTGACATCCACCTAGCGTGATGGAAGGCACCCGGTTTACTAAATTTGACTTCACTACGAGGAACTTTACCAATAAATATCTGAACCAGCTCCAAAAGTTCTTTGTAGTCTTCTCTTGGTTGTTCAGAATTAAGCTGCTCTTAAACAAATTGATTAATATCTTCAATGTGATTATATAATTTGTTTTGCACATAAGAGTCTTCAATACCAGTAGAATATTGACTTGTATCGATTTCTGTCCAATTATCTCGAAATTTTTTGAACAATGATACATCAGGACCGGAAGTTGTAGGTATTTTCAATTCAAAAACATCTCGTAGAATAAGTTCACAGATATGATGCCTGCAAGGCAAATACAGTAGATTTTCCTCAAGCAACTGTTCAAGTATCACTGCAGCTCCTTTATTTGACCCCAGATTTGTAGGAGTAGTATCACAGCAAAGTGCTTTGATACAGTTAGAAATTCCCCAATCAACAATAACGTCAAACAGTGCATCAGCTTGAGACTGTCCTGTACCATCATCTAGTACTGGAATAGCTAATATTTTTTCAGTTTTTCCACAACTTAATAAAACTGGTAGTCGTCCTTTAGTTTCTCCAGTTGAAGTTCTTAAAACTTTACCATCCCAGTGTAAGACACTAGCATTTAAATCTTCATTAAAGTTCTTTGACTTGTTTTACTTTTTCTTCGCGTATTTTCTCTCTGATTCGACGAATTGATGACCTATTTACGGTTAATGGATTTAGGTCGATATTTAATATTGAACATAAAGTTACAATCAAACGTACAGCGTTGCGGTCACTTAATTTACAATGATCGAACACTGCTACTAATTTATCATCTATGATATTTATCGTCCCACGTGATTGTTGTGGTTCCTGCATTGGAGTAGTTCCCAGTTCATCGGAAAAATTCGAAACCGATGATATTGTTTTTTGACTCAACTTAATTACTCCTTCGGATTCACTGCTTGATGTAAATTCCATGTTCATCTATTTAATAAACACGAAAGATATAAAAATCAAAATTGAATTTTACATGCATTTATTTATTTAATTAATAAATTAAACTCATTAAAGTATTATAAAATCTATGTTACCAATTCGAGCTTTTTCTCTCTCCGATTTTTCATGACGTAGCTGTAGTAATTCATCCTTAATTCTCTGTGCTTGTTCATTATCGTCAGACTCAATGTTAGCTATGTAACCTACTCTACCGTCTTTCCTTTGATTAGTCAGAAAAATGTTTGTATTTACACTGACCATTCGTGCAGCATTCGCATGGGCAATGTCGAATAAATTCGACAATGAAGATTTAAATGCATCCTCTTTAATTTTATTTGACTCTCTGTTAACACTTTTTTGAAGACGCTGATATTGTTCATATAATTTTAACAACTTATCTATGCAATGATCATTTCTTTTAGTTGGAATTTGAGCTTTTTTCCAAAACAGTCTAACTTCATCAATACAGATTTCTGCACTTTCACGTAATTTGAATTTGAGGATCCGTGTATGATAAAAAAAAAATTTCAGCAAAATTTTTTCTTGTAAATTTGATGGCAATTTATTATCGATGATTTGAGTGTTAACATCTCCAATTAAATAAATATTTTGACGTAAAACTAATCTTGATGCCATGATGAATACTTATTTTATCAGACAACTCACACATATTGTTTATTTTAAAGGGGGTTATGTGATTTATGAATGTTTTTAAGCGTCGACATGTTTGAGTACATAAATATCGTAATAGGTGGCGTAAGTACTTGATAATATTGATAATTATATAAAAATTAAACTTTGAGCTCGAATAACTTTTGAACCAATAGACTTAACCAAAAATCATAGGATACCTTTTTTTTGAGCGTTAAATTCTCTACAAAAATATGTATGTCTTATTATTCTAGATTTAATTTTCCCCGAGTTATAAAATTCAAAAGAACGAAAGAAATTTTTCCCATGTTATTTCCATAAGATACTTTGGTTGGAATGCGGACTATCTTAGAGTTAATATTAAGAGCTAAAATTTTCAGGGAATTTTTTTTTATTAATTTGGAAGCATATGAGCCCCTGGGAGAAAAGAAATTTGACAATACCCCTGCTAAGGACCACCCTAATATATATATATATATATATATATATATATATATATATATACAATATTAATTTCCATTTTATGGAAATTGTGGGCAAATTAGCAAATTAGCAAAATCAAACACGTACGTGCGTATGGTTCATGTAGGCATAGCCTGTTCTTCTTCATGTAATTTTGTTCTAAATCAAAGTATTGAAAAGCAAAACAAGTGTATGTGTATATTATGTATTCTTATTATGGTAATGAAAATTAACGTAAAATATTAACTATTGAATATAAGGTGAAACTAAAGTAATTATATATACAATCATACCAACTTATTACAGCGGAACACAGCTTTAATATAAATATATTCAACCTTTCCGAATCTCTATAATATTATTAAGTCTTTTTAAGACTACAAAACAAATCTCATGATGAAAGACAACAGATGTTTGTGTTATTCACTAGGATTCACTTGGAGTTCACTTTCGTGACACTAAACCAAGATACTAGATAAATAACATTGTTTCTTGAGATCAGATATTTCTATTTAACCTAAAATGAATAGCCATCTGCAGATACGTTTCGGGATCTTTTTCTCATCAATGCAGCTATGCTATTTTGTATTATTAAAATGTAATAGACTTACATTAGTTTAAAAAGCATGTGCTCGGCTGTCGAGGATAGGTAATGATTTGACATGTGTGTGGAAAGACCTGAACTTAGTATCAGTTATTGATTTATATTAGAACTGAATATAGGGTGAAACTAAACTAATTATAGATACAATCATACCAATTTATTGCAGCTGAACACAGCTGCTGTGGAAGCACTAATTTTGTCCGTCATTATATTCTGGCGTTTGAATTTTATTTTTAACTTTCTGTGTATTTCTTCATACTTAAAAAAAAGTGAAGAGATTCTAATGCCTATTTTATCATCTGTCTGATGCTGGTTAAATGCTATATTATGAAAATGCTGTAAATGTAACAGAATGTTATGCAAGTAATAATTATGCAAATAAATATAATATTGAGTGTTCATCCTCTCGTTTCTATTTGGTGGACTTCAAGATAATTCAAGATAACCGGCTTTTAAGCCTATTCTTTAAGTGGGCTTCGACTGTTTCTTCATCTTGGATCTCCTTTATTCTCTTATTAGCGGAGAGATTATGTCCTTTCATCAAAAGTCAAAACATACCATTAAAACAATAGCAAAATACAAAATTGATGCCCTTTTTCGATCTGACTTGAAGTTAGCGGTGTGCAAAGCAAAAGTCAACGTATTATTTGGTATATATTTTTTGCCCGTATATTTCCTTCCCTGACCTCAGATTTAAATTTTTGATGTTTTGTTTGATTGAATTCTTTTTTATTGTTTTAAACCCTAGACAGTTTTCGTTTTACGCTAAATGTCACAAACTTTATCTCGTTGTGTTGGCAATGCTCACTCTACCATCTAGCATTGGGCACATCGCGAGATTTGCTGCTCGACGAACTTAAATTAGTAAATGTTGGCATGTCTCATTCTGGCTGCAGTTTAGTGTTTTTATGAAATATAGAAGGATGCTTCAAACATTGTTGGAAAATGTGTTCTGTATTTTGACGGCCTACCCGAAAAAAAAAAATGACTTACGTCCAGTTCAGGTAACTTTACTGTAGACACAAAAACCTATTTTGCCTTTGTGCTTTCTAGGCTTCTTAGACGAGTGTTAGATAAATAACTTTGCCTATCTAGTATAAAATGACATTAGTGAGGCTACAATGAGGCTATCAATCCAGGAAGTGAAATAGACTATCGACATTTTGCATGGGAATTAGAAATCTCCATAAGAGAAGCACTTTAAGACATAGGGTTTGTTTCAGGCATGTGGGGCAACGCGATGAACACAAGAAAATCAGACTTACGTCCTTTTGCAAGTAGACCATCGACATGTTTGTTTATACCAGGCCTGGGCAAATAGCGTCCCGCGGCCCGCATAAGGGCCGCGACATTTTATGCGGCCGGCGCTAGCATTTTATAAATTACTTTAATTACTTTAATTACTTTAAAAAACAATATCCATGAATAATAATAAAAAAAAAATAAAGGTTTTGTGATCGTGTCCTGCCAAACTATTACTTCACTGAGAAAGCATATACAAATTTATGTATACATACCCACAATGAATGATCTCATTTCGTATTCCAACATGTACCTGATCCTCCCATCTGCTTTTCGGTCTTCCTCTACCTCTGCTAATCACTAGTCTCTACATTGTAATCATCTTTACCACTCTGTTGTTTTCCATTCGATATACGTGGCCATACCAGCGGAGTCTTTGTACTTTTATCACGTTAACGATATGTTCTCCTTTTAGGATGGTTTGTATTTCGGAGTTCATTAGTCTTCTGTGTTCCCCATCAGTAAGTCTCTTTATTCCATATATTCTTCTAATAATATTTCTTTCGAAGATTCTTAGCTTTCCCTGTTCTACGTTTCTTAGGTTCATCGTCTCTGCCCCATAGGGCACTACCGGTCTAATTGCTGTTTTGTATAGCTTCATTTTTGTATTTGTGCTTATACTCTTGCTTTTCATGATGAACTTGTATTTGTAGTATGCTCTATATCCCGCCTGCACTCTATGGTTTATCCCTATCCTTCGGTCATTTTTGTTGTTTATTATTATTCCTAGGTATTGGAAGTCGTCTACAAATTCGTCTACTAACTCGAAATTTCCTATGTGCACTTGTTTGTTAGTTGTGGTCTTGTTTTCTCTGTTTACCCCCATGAACTTGCTTTTTTCCTGGTTAATTTTTAGGCCTCTTTTCTTTGTCTCATGTTCGAATTTTCGAATTGCTTCTTCCATGCTTCTCCTGTCTCTGGCCAGCATTGTGATATCATCTGCGTAAGCAACAATCTGTATCATTTTATTAATTAAAGTTCCTTTGAAAAAACATTTTCTAATTGCAGCATCTAATACTAGAATGAATAATGTCGTTGATAACCCGTCACCCTGTCGTACGCCTAGATTGATTTCGACCGCTTCGGTTGTGCCCTCCTGTGTCATTATCTCTGCTTCTGAGTTCCTCATTGTCATTTCTGTTAGCCTGACAAGTTTCTCTGGGATATTTGTGTCTTTAATGGCTTATATTACTTGATCGCGCTTTAGGCTGTCAAATACTTGTTTAAAGTCAATGAACGTTATTTGTAGCCATATGCCATGTTTGTAGCACTTTTCAGTTAACTGGTTCACTATGTGTACCGCGTCGATGGTAGATCTTCCCTTTCTGAAGCCGTGTTGGTAGTCTCTCATTTGTGTCTCTGTATATTTCATAAGCTTTTTGTTTATTAATGTGGTTAGGATCTTGTATACTGCGTTCAGCAGGGTGATTCCCCTATAATTTGAGCATACGTTCGGGTTCCCCTTCTTGTGTATTGGTACTATTGTCCCTTTTTCCCAGTCCGAAGGCATCTTTTCCCAGACTTGTGATAGTAGTTTGAATATTCTTTGTTTTAGTTGGTCCCCTCCATGTTTTACCAGCTCGTTGACAATACCATCGCTTCTCTCTGCTTTGTTCCTTTTGAGCTGTGCCATTACTTCCTTAAATTCTTCTTCCGTGAGAGTGGCCGTATCCATCTTTGTTGCGTTTTTACCTGGGTTTTTTTTTTCTCTTACACTGTCACTTCCTGCATTTTCGTCAGTTAAGAGCTTCTTAAAATGAATTCTCCATTATATGCTACTTATGTTTGTTGTCGTTCTTTTCATGTTTTGTTTCTTTATGTATTTGTAAAGTTTTGTGTTATTTTTATTATCCTTCTCGATTATGCTCATTACTTTCTCCAGCCATCTTGTCTTCTTTGTTTTTATTAATTTCGTGCATTCTTTCCTGATTGTCTGGTATTTCTTTTAGCCTTCCCGTTTCCTGTTCTTAACCATGTTATTCTCGCGGATTTCTTCTTCTGTAGCAATCCCTTATAGTCCTCGTTGAACCATACCTTCTCTTTTTCTATAGTTTTTCTTCCTAGGACTTTGCCAGCGGTTTCTTCCATGACTATTTTTATGTTACTCCATTCTTCCTCAATATTTTCCTTTTCCGCCTTTTTTGATATAAGATTAGTTACCTCCTCCTCATACTGCTGTTTCTTTCCTATTATCCTTTTCGTATCCCATCTCTTCCTGGCTATATGCTTTTTCTTTCCTCCTACTATTCCAACATGAAAAAAGCTAAACACAAAATCAGAAATTCTGGTCAGATCCGAAATTTATAAATTTTTAAAAACTCCGCTGGAAAAAAAATCGGTTTTTCAGGAAGCTATCGAATTGTTTTCAGAAATTACAACTCCAGCTTCGGAATCAGATACATTTTATGATGATTAAAAATTTGAACAATATTTTTATATCCCATTTTAATAAAATTCTTAAATCTAACTAAATTTTCTCTAATTTTGTTATTTTTTAGAAAATTGACTCAAAGAACCGAATTCCATGATCCTCCATTTTGAATTTCAAAATTTGGAATTAAGTTTCGTGATCGGCGACTTTCAAAACACCTATATCTCCAGTTTCGGCAAAATTGCTATATAGCATCAGCCATTTTGAATTTTGGAATTTTGAATTTAGTTTCGTGATCAGCAAACTCAAAAACGCGAGGAAACCAGAAATCACGGTGTTTTAACGTTACCTTCATATTTTAGCTAGGTTTTTGTGATTTCCTATCACTGTGCGTGTTGATTCCCCCTTTCCATGACTTCTTCGAGATCAAATTGTAAAAGATTAATTCGTAAAAAAAAGAGTAATACGTAAAAGATTATGCTGATATCAAGATTGTTCTTCTTATTCACTTCCATCTACGATATTTTGGGACTGGAGTCGCTTCCCGCAAGGGTCCCATCAAACAAACGACCGACGGAAAGCCACACGTACAAGACGAAGATGTTGATGGCTCTTCTGTTGATGGTTGTTCCTTCTTCTTGCGTAGTAACTTCTGGTGTTTTAGTTTTTCGGGCGCAACAACGTTTTGGCCAATTCAAACCCCAATACAGCGCTGAAAATCTATTTTTTTTTTGGTCGTCAAGTTTAGAAGCTGTAGAATTAGAGTTTAATAGAATATTACTAATTATAATTATACTAATACTATATAATACTAATTTGAATACTAATTATACTAATAATTAATACTAATTAGGATTAAGATACAGAGTCCGAATCAACAAAAATATCCGAATTGTACAGTAAAATCCCGTTTGAAATCCAACTTTTATGCGAAGTCTAGAGCGGATCGTACTATGTCAATTGCATTGCGATATAGTCTTGACTAGTTCGTACACCTACACATCTAATGGCTACAATTTGTGAATGCAATGTGGCGGAAACGATAGCATAGTCAAATCATTTTTTTTCAGGAAAATCCAATGCCTCAATGAATATATGTGAAGAGTGGTTATGGAGCCAAGGTGGTGATTGCGAAGATGTCCTACTGTGTTGGATGAAATGTCTCTAGAATGCAATCAAACTCATAAGCCTATCCGACAGCAACAGGGGTGACATTATCAATGGAGCAGCACTGCATTTTTTACGTGGAATAAAAAAAATGTGGCAATGAAATTTCTTCCGCATTTACAACTAGTGACATCGTAATCATGGTACCGCGTTCTTGAGTTGCAATTTGCCCAACTAGCCATCATCACTTACTTTTACGGCTTTTCACTGCCTTAATCAAACTCTCGAAATTATTTACCCCACGTTCAATCTTCCACATTAAAAAGGCGATGTGTACTATTCTATACTTTTTCGTAGTCATATAGACACAACTATTTGCGGCCCGCTGTATAATTTTCATCCACAATGTGGTCCGACAGCCAAAAGATTTGCCCATCCTTGGTATATACCTTTATGATATCTCTTATGTCAAAATGAGACAATAATTAAATTAAAACAATATTACGAGAATTGTGAGGAAGAGAAAATGTCAATATTTGAGTAATAGACAAGTTTGCAAGGATAATATATAATATTACTACTATTTAATCCATCGTTTAGAAAATAAGCTGAAATTATGAAAATGAAGATCTTTGAGACCTGGTAGACTGAATTTAGGAACCTGTTGAATAACCATATATTGAATAGAATATAATAAAAGTATATTTGAAATTTAAACCTAAAAGAACAGACCATTCGGATATTGCAAAAAACACATATTATATATTATTGGGTCCACTACATCTCATATTTGTTTTAATTCATCCGATGGAGAATATAACTATAAAAAATATTTTTTGATTATTTTGATTACATAATATTCGATTTATATATAAAATGTATGTCGATAGTTTTTAGTAATCAATTAATATATGTGTTTAGTATTCCTATGTTTAGTTCAATATATTATATTTAAAAACCTGTTTTTACATTTTCTTTTATGTATTTTCTAAAAATTTCCATGTGTCGATTTTTATTTCATTTATAAAGCGAAAACAACGATACAAATTCCGACTTCGTCCCCTTTTAGCCCAATAAAGTAACATCGAGAAAAAATTCTGTTTTTTTATCGGATCACAGTAAATCCAACGATTTATTGTCGACTGCGGTTTCTTAAGACCGTTCGTGCCCTGCTTTTCTGATAACCGCAAATTGATAAACATTGCACATTTGACATTAAATTGATTGATTGTCCGATGCTGATCTGACTTAAACTTGACTTCTTTCGAAACTCACTTCATTTTAAATGAAATATAAAAATAATGTTACCACAAGTTAAATAGAATTTTACTTTAACTATGAAATGATAATCTAATAGAATCTTATCTGCATTTATTAATCGTTCCGGTATTTTTGTTGTTTAAGTTTATTATGTTCCTTAGCCAAGTGTATTTATATTCCTGGATATCTGGTACTGTATCTAAATTGGTCCATTTACTTTAGAATATCTGGTAAATTTAGTCTAGTTCCTTACCTACTAATATTTACCTAATCTAGGTAACAACAATAATAATGTATGTTTGTCTAGTCTTGCAAGTTTCGTCTTGCCTAACTTGTCTTTTACTCTCTTTAGTTTACAGTTATTAGGTTATTATTTTAGTTAAGTTATTATTTTGCTTGTCTAAAAAGTGGACAGGCAAGTGTAGACAGTAGTCCTAGTTTTTTTCCTGTTCTTAACATGTGGTCTATTATTGTTCCTGGTTCTTGCAGTCCACCCTTCTTTATAGTTGCATGTTCGCGTTACCATCTGTCGCAGGAGCATAGTGTGTAGTACACGCTGTCGTCCTCTTCGCAGTATTTACACTGCGCTTCTCTTGCTCTGCCAATGCTGTGTAAGTAGTCCTTGAAACATTCATGTACTGTGAGTATTTGAGTCGGGTGGAAGTTGGATTCACCGTGCTTTCTGTCTTTCCATTTGATTGGGTCCAGGATTAAAAATCTGGTCCATTATCCCCTTTCTGAATGCTCCCATTATCTTTGTCATTTCTTACGCGTATTTTGCCTGGCTCTTTCTTTTTTGACTTTGTCTCGGCCTGCTACCTCTCTCTTGCGCAGTCAGATCGATGAGCACGCCGGCGGTTACGAGGGCTAGAAACGGTCCTGTATGCATCCGCATTGCCGTTTTTCTTTGTACCTTGGCCCGTTGCTGATTCTTTCTCTCCGTCAGTGCATTTGCCCACACAGGAGCCTCGTACCTCATGATGGAGGGGGCCACTGAGCTAAGCAGCCCGCGTTTGTTGTATTTTGGACCTCCGACGTTTGGCATCAGTTTTTGTAGCGCGTATGCGGTTTTTATAGCAGCAAAGCAGCGGTTTTTGATGAGTAATGGTGACAGTGATGCCAGGACGCAGAGTTTAAGGCGCGGAGTTAAAAGTGTTTATACCGTAATGAGTGCACATATTTGACGGTTCCGTCCTGTTCTTGTTTCTACGTTCTCGACCATATCTGAAATAGCCGTTACCGCGGGGCAAGTAGAGCGACCTTCTCTGAATCCCTATTACCTTGTGGATAATTCTTTTTCTGGAGCTTCCAACTCCTTTTTTATCTGTATCTCTAACAGCTGTTCAAGAAGTTTTCCCATAGTGTCTAGAAGACATAAAGACCTGTACGACGTTGGCTCCCCAACTGGCTTATCGCCTTTCTTAAAAGTACTTTTTTTAAGAAAATTAACTTGTCTTTTTTCAGAAGGGTTGAAAAACAAGTTGAAATATTTTGTCCTGTCTTACCTACATATACGCTATTGTATTCCGAACAATGAATCTCATATACGCCGGGTTTTTTGAAGAAGTCGTTTGTTATCTTCAGATTTAAATAATATGTGATTTTGATCACAAAACGTTAGCTATTTTTCGCATGTTTTGCCAAAATATGCGAGAGAAATGAGAGTTTTATCAGAATTTGGCGTTTTCGGCTATATATCGGACATTGTCATTTCGTTCAGATTTTTATTTATTAAATTTGGGGTGAGTGTAATTGGAAAACCATTCTCTGTGGCAAGAAACAAGATCAACTTTTCAATTGAGAAGCAGTATGAATTACGACGTAGTAACGGTCGAAACCATTCCTTTCAGAAATCACTCTATTTCTTGCGAAGAAAATTCACCCCGAACCACTTTTATCGCATGCCGAGTGGCTTTGGAAATTGTTTTTTCTTGCAGATGTGACACACGTGATTAACTTAAACTTAAGTATTCATGTCAAAATTGATATTGCTCAAAAGTCAGAAGACTGAATGTAACTTTACCCATTTCCCGTTCGGTGAAGAATAGAATACAGAAACTGTTAAACTATTTCCAACCAAATTTGCAGTAAGTCATTGCGCATTTTAGACAAGAATTTCTAAAGTAAATTTCTAATCTGAACATGAATTCGAGGGAAATTTGGCTGTTTCAAAATATGGTAATTAACGGTAACATAATGAGATTCTGTTATCCGCATATTCACGTAGACCGCCGCAATTGTCTTTAAATCTCAATCTGTCCCTTAGAGCAAGAAGTTTGGTCACCCCTGTTCTAAAATGTAATCATAAATTCACGGGCATGGATAATCTAAAAAATTTGCATAATTGCAACAAAGGCCGAAGCTTAATCTCCAGGAATCATTAGACATTTTCAAACAAAGCCCTAATGCATGAGTAAATTTCTTAATAAACAATATTTTCAATAATAAACAATATTTTTTCTGAACTTTTTAATCTAACGCTATAGTTTCAAAACTCTAAGTATACATTCAATCTTGTCTATTTGTAATCTATTTGAAAATGACATTCAAAAGCCGATACTCGAACCATGTAAAGTGTGTAGATTTATATAACTTCACAAGTTATATAATATGTTAACAAAAATTTTACCACTAATAAAAACGTAGTGAATTTTTCAATTCAGAGTTGTTTATCTAATATTCTGGTATTGTTTATTTACTGCAATTGCTTGTTATGATTTATTTCACTGGTTAAAACTTAAATAAATAATAGGCCAATTAACTTAATAATAGATTATATTTAAATAAAAAATCTTTTAAGTGTAAATATTCAAGCCATAGCCATAAATTTCAGTTTTTCTTTCAGGGCAAAGGGTGTATATACAGATTTCCGTTTATAAAAGCGATTTTTATATTGGATAAGCAAAAAATATCCATAATAACTTTTTTCCATTTTCCTTGCATTTACAAGATTACCGAGTGTTTCTCTTTTACTGTTTCAGTAATTTTGCCAACTCGAGTGAAAACTGTAAGGCGGGAGTGAAGATAATGAGACAATACAAATTGGGTAAGTTTATATATTTATAGTTTTTATAATGTAGTAAATTAACTATATAATTAGAAAATATATTAGAAAATTATTGATTCATCTTATTTTGACGGAGTGTAAGTTTTGAAGATATTAGTGTAAAATTCAAGTTTCTTTATAAAACTATCTGATTTTTAAAGATTGTCCGCATTCTATTCTTAGCAAAATTTCAGCTTTTCACGCATTTCAACTTTTTACGCATATATGTTCATATAATGTAGCTTTAGTTATAAAGTACACAGCGATAAATTCATCTCGAAAATCCTTTTTTCTCAATATACGTCAAACTACTCTGCTATTGAATGCTTCAGTGGTGTGCTTATAAAAATATATTTTAAAATGCAGTTGATATGATTGACAGGCTATTAATTGAAGCATATTGGGCAATGTGTTTTCAAGCTCGAACAGTTTGTTAGTTCCTTCTTTGTACTTCTTACATAAATATATTTATATCCATTATTTTGTTATTGTTTAAAGCACATTTTAGATTTTATGAAACACTAAATGTAAAGTCAGTCGTTACTTTTGCAAGTTTAGATTTTCATATTTCTTTCTTTGAATACAAATGTGACCATTTTTGCGCAACCTAATTGTATGTATTCGGTACAACTTCGGTATGTCTTCTTATCAGGTTTTAAATTAAATTGCATTAAATTAAATGATGAATGAAAGAGAAATATGATACCAATTAGTATTGAGAGTCTGATAAAAAGGACCGCAGGTTAAACCAGGAAATGTCACGGGCCAGCGGCTGTTCAAATATGTTGACTCCAATGCTCAATTCCGGCAAGCATATAAAATTTCACAATTTTAATTGTAACAATTGTTTTCTATTCGTTTCATTAGTTAACTTTTTCTTTCGTAATTAAACGATAAAAAAGATTATTAAAACAGATACATCTCTACTATCTCTAGACAGAAGAAGTTAGGTTAAGGAAAAGAAAAATACTTGTCTCATTTATAAAAATATTTTCTTGAGAATGAAATGCTTTGAGAATAAATTTGTGCCGTACTACATACACTTTATGTGCTTGAAAATAATATGAGTTTAAAGAAAGAGTTTAATTATCTAACTTGGAATTAAACAAAACTTGCATTGTACAGATCTGTAAAAAGTTGGCATTGTACCCTAGAAATCTACAAAGTCCAAATGTTCTCATCAACACACTTTCTATGGCGTTGATGGCATCAGAAACGATATTAAAACTTGTGACAATGCACAAGCAAGCAGTGCTATAGAGCTTATATAAGTAAAAGCTTATATACTGTCATAAGTATAATGCCATAGTTTCAAAACCTTGCACAAGAATTTGTTATACCATCGACGCAGTATAAAGTGCTATTCAATGAAAATAAGTTTAAAGTTTGCATGGTTATTGTACAACGTCGTCCCAGAAATTACATTTCGACTAGTAACGTCAATATTTGTGCTCGAGAGGCGACTTTTAGTTGTCACACCGTTCGTGCAACTGAAATGGCGAGTGAGCGGATGCGAAATTTGTTAAATTAATTCCCATATTCTATATAAATTTGTGAAAAATCAGAAGACTATAAAAATTAATGACGCTTTTGAGGCGAGATTTTTGACAACCACGAGATGTTTGTACGAACTGTTTTCTCTATAAATCTGTGAAAAATCAGAAGAAAGGCTACAAAAATTAATGACCATTTTGAGACAAGATTTTTGACAAGCACGAGATGGAGTTTCGACACAAATTGTGATGAAATTCTGTTGAAAACCGAAAGCTCCATGTGATTCTAACAGAAACAAAAAGGGTTTGTAAAGATTGTTCTTTTCGAAGCAATACAGGTGGAACACGAAAGAGCCTATTATTAAGATACTTGTCCGGATGAAACATGGAAACGTCTCGGCAAATGCTTCATAAATTATAATACACGGCACTAAAAATCATATTTGTAAAGACGTATATATAGATTTATTATATATGTTAATTTGTGTATAAAAGTAGTTTATGATAAATATGTGTACTATCTACGAAGCATGTTATAATACTGTTGAATCTACAAAAAAAAATGTTTCTTACCGATTATATTATAAAATTGTAATTTTCAGACAAAAATTTCAAATCACTGGCACTATAAGGTTAGAACGTTCAGCGTCTCCGTGGCAAAAATTACTAACTAGTAAAAACGCACAGTGACGGGAGCACTATTTGGTCGTTGTCCATGTAATTTAGGTTATCCCAGATTTAGTTATGGTTAGTTTAATTTATATTAGAGCCAGATAAATCCAGACTGAGAGGCCGAGACTTCTTGATTCAAAATAAGAAAGAATAATTCAATTTTAATATACTTTAGAACATTTATTTTCACTACGTCTATGTTTTGTTTAGTGACGCGAGTTGTTGCCATAGTAACACCAAACAGGAATCGTTTAGTAATGAAACTCCATTTGATTTACTTTGGACTTTTATATACGATTTGGATACTTTAACACACGATTATAATAGAATCAAATTAATAAATAAGAATAAATTCAAATAATACAAACGTAAATTAATGAACTAATCGTTTTATTAATAATTTATTTAAAACATAATTTTTAAATTGCATAATTTTCTATTTCAAAATTAATTATATTGATTATAACTAAAGACTGCTTTATTTTATTTAAATTAGGAAATATTAATATTACACAATGTATTATTAATATTAATTATAATAATATTACATTGAGTTGAGATTCCAAAAATTAATATTTTTTATATTTTTATTAAACAATTCACAATTAAACAAATCAAATATAAGTATGACGACTTCCAAAAGCATAATTTTTACTAATTTGTTACAATATACTAATCGAGTAAGACGCCTTCCCTGAACTAAAAAGGGGTCAAAAAATGACTTTAGTGTGATTTTAGTTACAAAAAATTGTGTAAAAATGCGGTTTACGTCTGATTTTTTTCTGATAAATTGAACAAAAAAATAGTTTTTTTTAGACGAGCTTTATAAATGTCCGCCCCCGCAGGAGGTGGTTGTAGGTGCGTTTTAAAATTTTCACATTTGCTTCAAAAACTCCGTTCCTCTTGCGCGTCGAAACGGGAAATTGTCATTTCCTGTTGTAAAACTGAACGGGCATTCGACCCGTGTTTGTCTGCCGCTAGGAAGTCCCACACGGCGTCCTCCAGGTGCCAAAAACAAGAGAACGTTTCTAGCACCTTTGAGGAGTAGTTTTGGTTCGCGGCTCGATTTTTTTTACTGCGTCATCTTGCCGCGTCGATTTCACGTTTTCTGACGTCATGCGGAAAAGTACGCGACCGTCGGTTCACCCAGTGCGGCGGAATATGTAAGCGAAAAAAAAACGTTTTTTCCATCACATCTGTGGACTCCGTTCTCTTGATTGAAGAGCGCCGTGTCTCCAAACCGGTTCGTTCGATTCGAGATGTTTACCCGCAACGGGCGGTGGAAAAATCTGAGACCGGGGCATCCTATTCCCGCTCTGGATCAATTTTAACACAAAAATCGAGAAAACGAGGTGTCTTTTTCACTATATTTGCAGGGATCCCTCTCCTGGGATACCCAACAGTCGGATCGGGACCGGACCAATCGATTCGGCCTAGTGCCTTTTAGTTTGTTTAATTGCGATTGCGTGTCGGATGGCGCCGGGACGGCCGAAAAACCATGTTTTAGAGACGTACGCGAGAATCCTCTGGGATTCGCTAAATTAAAGAGCAGGGCGTCGCGGTGTCTAAATAGGGAACCAACGGGTCTAAAAGGCGATAGGAACGGCGCACCGCTCGATCGCACTTGGGGGTCTCGACGCCCGTGCAAACTCGAAACGAATTTTTCAAAATTGAGCAAAATGAAAACTTCAATAGTCGGTAAAATGTTTTAAAATTGTATTGCTCTTTTCAGGGATTAAAGCCCCACGTGTCTACTTTCGAACGACACCTCTCGGCGCCATACACCTCAAACGGAAACGCGAAAAAGAAAATTTACATTTCCAGTCTGAGAAGTGCATGCCTGGCTAAAAGGCCAACAGTATAGCGTTTCAATTTCTCCATCAACGGATTCGCACTTTAGGTCAAAAAAACTACGACCATTGCTTGCCGCTGAACCGCCAATTTACACTTACTTAGCTGATCACTTAGCTACTTAGCTGATCACTTAGCTGATCATTTTGACACTATTTTCGCTCAGGTTATGTCCAAATGTCATTATTGAAGTTTATCCGTTTATGATTATTCGTGTGCTTATGAGAAGATAAAATTAAAAAAAAATATCTGATTTTCCGATCATTGTTAGGTTGAAATTCAAATCAAATTCAAAGAGATTTCTTGAAATCACTAAATTGCAGATTTCGGCGACTGGCTCTTGATTGGCAACACATAGCATCGTCAAAATTCACAATTTTTCACAAATTTATACAAGAAAACGAAGATTTTACACTTTTAGCATTTTAGCAGATTCTTAAAATTCCGACCATTTTACATCAGAAACAGTTGCTTCCGTTCTCATTTGACTTCTAAAATTTATTTCATAAACCGCAATATTTACGAGTTTTTTAAGAATAATTGGAGCTTTTAAATTGAATTTATATTCCAACGGTACACCCGTCTTCCGCGCATGTATAGCAATAGTTATTGGCGAAAAACTGTCAGTTTTACCATTTCACTGCGGAAGGAACAGCCACTTCAATATTTATTGGCATTTTCGATTCAAATTCGAATACTTCATCAATTTCTATTAAAGTATATTGCATGAATTTTCTGCGGGTGACGGTCCAGACGTGGGCGACGTTTGAAATCTCCCTCCAACTGTTTACTTGATTTTCAAACATTTGCGTTTTTCATTTCCTTACATTTCTAGAAATTCTTCTAACATGAATCGATAGAGTAAACTTTCCTCTGCCAGCAGAGCAAATTTTATCATTCCATTGCAAACCGTTTTACAAGGATTTTTTTTTAATGCAATTCATTTGCCAGGATTCGGGGTGGCTAGCAACGGTTGCGTAATCAACTCCGCCACTCGAAGTTTCCTTCCATTTTCCGTGGTGAATGGTCCGCGAAAATTTTATTTCTCAGATTTAAGTTTGAAAATTCTACAGTAGAAACAATTGGATATTCTTGCAAATTCAAACTTTTACCATGTATTTCGTAAACTCGGCCATATTTCCTTACAGTTTTAACCGATTTTATAAAAGAAAACTATTGTTTTACAAATTACTGATTGGAGATTCTTGAAATTCGGCTAATTTTACATGGGGGACGTTGTAAATTTTTGGGTCATCTGATAATTTAAAATCCATTTTCCAAACGGTGAGAATTGCGAGTTTTCTACAAGAATAGTTAAAAATTACACATTTAATTTGGAATATAAAGGTATATTCCGCGTCTTCCAAGCGTGTATAACAAAAGAGTTATTGTTGAAAAACGGTCAGTTCTACCACTTGACGGCTGAAGGAACAGCCATCTCGAAATTTATCCGGATTTTTTTTTTAAATCGAATAGTGCTCATTGAGGCCTATTGAAATATGCTGCATGAACTTTTTGCGGCTGATAGCCTCGACATGACGAGCGTTTAAAAATGTCGTCTACTTTTCTGCTTCATCTTCGAAAAATCATATGCCTCATTTCCTTGGGTTTGCAATAAATAATTTTAACACAAATCTATAGAGCGCACTCTATTAACAAACGCATGAATTTCATCGCTCCGATGTTAATTGTTTGGTCATGGGATTTTTTCTCGTTCAACTCCGAATTCATTCTCCATTTAAACCTATGTAAAATGTAAAACCAAATTCAGAGGTGAGCTTTGGCCTCCTTAACAATCCCCTTCCACCTTTGACGGTCTTCAGCGACACGTGACCAGTTTCCTACTTGTAGAGTTTCTACATCTCCCTCTACCTTATCTTTCCACCTGGTTCTGGGTCTACCTCTGCTTTTTGAGGTGTTAGGTTGCGCTTTATGGATGGATCTGGGTGCTCTTGCACTCGGAATTCTAATCATGTGGCCCGCCCATCGAAGTCTCTGTGCCTTAATGAATCTTACTATGTCTTTACCTTCTATTATTTCTTGAAGTTCGTAGTTCATGCGAATTCTGTATCCTTCTTCCTCTCTCACTGGTCCAAAGATCTTCCGTAAAAT
The DNA here is from genome assembly GCA_944588485.1 of Phosphuga atrata. Classification (NCBI taxonomy): domain Eukaryota; kingdom Metazoa; phylum Arthropoda; class Insecta; order Coleoptera; family Silphidae; genus Phosphuga; species Phosphuga atrata. The sequence continues at coordinate 26,694,010 of OX155899.1, read as the reverse complement.
CCGTCTTTCAAAAATTCGAAGAGAGTTTATGTCTGCTTCCGACATACTCCAGGATTCAGCTCCATAAGTTAGCACGGGTCTGATCAGGGTTTTATATATTCGCAGTTTTGCTTTACGTGAGATGATTTTTGATTTGAAGAGCTTTAGATGTGAATAATAGCATCGAATCGCAGCTTGGATTCTATCTTGTACCCTCAGTGATAGACTATTTGTGTTATTGAAAGTTACTCCAAGATATTTGACATTTTGAACTTCTTCAAACCGATGATCATTTATAATGAAGTTCTGGGGGCCCTTCTTGAGTTATCACGTGACAGTTTTAGGTATTTTGTTTTATCTGCATGTATTTTCAGCCTTGCAACTTGTAGATTCTGGTGCACGAAATATCATCCTCCTTCAAAATCATTTTGACTTCGTTGGGAAGATGCGGTCGATGGTGGTGACCTTGCCGTCGGCGCCGATCTGCTTCTCGCTGATGGTGGGTTCTTAATACCCATTGAAAAAATATTACTTTTCACATTTTTCACATTTGTGATAAAACCAAAAGACTATAAAATTTGCAAGGAATATTTATTGAACACCTTAGAAACTAATATCACATCGTTAGATATAGCAACTTTTTTTATGAACGTTGGTTGCTTTCCATTTCTAATATAACTCCTTAAATTAATGTTTGATTTCAGACAATTTGCAACACTATATGATTAAGTTCATCTCAAAAGTGTTTGATTATATTATTTTACAAACCTGACAGCATTAAAATCATTTGAGACGAATGAATTATTAGTTAATATTTTGTGCAGTAGTAGTTGTACATCTTACAACTTATACAACCTAAGCTGATGCTCTTTCTATAAGAATCGCGCAGCTTGTAATTCTGCTTATTTTTTCATAACAACTTCACGTTCCACATATATCATGTGGCGCTGAGTGTTAAAATTCATTACACAATTTCACCCTCATTTCACCTCTTCCATCCACAATAACTATTTCATTCTAAAAAAAAATCGATCCATATGTACTAGTTTAATTACTATTTTTATATTGAGCAAATTTGGTTTAATGAGAACAAAAACAATTTTTCATCAACAACAAAGTTATTTTTAAACCGGTATCAAAAGAATATATTTCAGCAAAATATTGTTGTTATCTAATTTCATGAAAAGGATGGTTGCGGCAGTTACTACGTGGTAATCCATAGTTACTTGAATTGAGTAAGTGGAAACTTGTAAATGACTTTCAACAGTCGAAACTCGAGTGATGTAAAGTGGGTAGAGTATATAGCTTCACAAGTTACATTTTCACAAAAAAAAAATTGTGATGAAAATATTGTGAATTTTTCAATTGAAGTAAAATTTAATTTATTTGAGAATTCATTAAAATTTTCATGTCAGTCCGTTGTCTGAAGCACAATAATTGATAGAAAACATATTTTAAATGTGGAATTAACACGTGACGATAGGACAATCAAGTAGCAAACTGCTTGGCAATTCAAAATTTAATTAAACAATTTCGCCATTATAAGGCTACAAAGAAAAAATATTTGTAGGTCAGTTAAGCGAAAAATAATTTTTTTAAGAAAACATAAAATATTTTTTAACAACTTACTATGACCAAGAAGATTGTAACCATTGTTAGAAAAGATTAAAAACTAGAAAAAAGTTGAAAAATAATAAAATACATTTAAGATTTTGCCACGACATCCATAATTTCAACCTTGACAACAATACACAAATTAACCTTTCCTCATTTGTCATACAATACGCAGACGGTACCGTATTAATATCCCACCACAATAACCTTCAAAATACCATTACCCAACTCCAAACACTCACAGACCAAACCCTCCGGTGGTTTAAGAGAGCCTTTCTGCTAACCCCTCCAAATGCCAAGTTGTTATCCCTAACCATAGAATATCCCCTAACTCTCCTCACTCCACCAAGGCACCATGGACATAACACCCACACAACACATAGGATTGACTTTCGACTATAGAGTTGCATTCAAGACTAACGCTACTTTACGGCTGTGCAAAAAGCAGATACTTCAGCTGTTTGTCGTCAGGCAACAACGGAATCTCTATAAAAACTGCTAAAAAAATTACAAATCAATATACAGGCCTATACTTGACTACGGACATATAATAATGTGTAATGCACATAAAACGACAACCGACATACTCAGAGTAGCCGAAACCACGTTGTTGCTAGTAATAACGAAATTAAGGCATCCTAACAACATCCTCCACAACCCAATAATTGATCTCCTATACTCTCTGACCAAAATTCCTCCACAACCTCCAAAAACCAAAATTTCAGATATCTCGGACAAACACGGACAACTACGAAATTTTGGTCAGAGAGTATATGAGATCAATTATTGGGTTGTGGAGGATGTTGAATTTCGTTATTACTCGCAACAACGTAGTTTCGGCTACTCTGAGTATGTCGGTTGTCGACATTCTGTGTATATTTTACGGTAAAAGTACGTAGTTTGGTAAATGTACACATTTATCGGTATATGTACACATTTGCCTTCTTGGTTGGTAAATGTCAGTTCAACTTACATTTGCCAATTATTTCCGGCAAATGTGTACATATCCATAATGTTGTTGGCCATTGTTAGAGGTTTACATTAACATACACAGCGCATGGGATGTCCAACAAGACACTCGTGATATTGTAACACACAAAACGTATACATTTTCCGGTAAAAGTAGATATATAAAGTTGATCTTTTATTTAAACTCACATTTACCTATCAAATTGGTAGATGTATACATATACACCATACACCTTCTACTTTCCTCATTCATCCAATGTCTCCTGCCACGCTCTTCATTACCACACCTAAATCTCACCAACACTGACTGGTCCTCCGACCCTTTACTTGTGCTCAAATAACCAGGAATACGGCCGTGCACTTGTAGCTGACTGTAGCCTTGTGATATTTGCTAGCCTCTATTTTGGATTGGCGTTCTTGGCAGTCCACTTCTAACAACCTCTCTCTTAGCATCATTTTCTCGTCATAACTCGCCTCTCTCATACAGTTTCCTTTTATTCAGCCCCCAACCACTCTATCTTCTACCACTAAACCCTTCTTTATTCACTACTCGAAAGATTTCCTATACTCGATTTCCTATTTCCCTATACTCGAACTTGATCACTCTTTCCGCAGCAATTACTGCCACCTTACGCGCACTCACTTCCTGAAGGACAATGTGACCAGGCGTCGACCTATCAAGTTTCAAAACTCTCTTAACAAAACTTTAGATGCACGCTTTCGATCTTGTCTACCTCTTTCGTTCCCCAGTCCTCACATCTATATAGTAACACGCTTCGCACACATACCTTCCATATTGTCTCTGCTGCTCTAAAGTTTCCGTCAATCTTTCTTTTCCAAACCGCCCAAATACGACCCGCCGTCCTTGTGACATACTTGTGCTCTTTATTACTGTATCCAGTCCCAAAGACATACCCCAAATACTTAAATTTACTCACTTCCTCTATTTCAGTACCCTGCCATTCAAACCTTTCTTTTCTATATCGCCCACCCCTTTTAAACCGAATCCATTTTGTTTTACCAACATTCACCCTTAAATCCCTCTTTCCGAAATCTAAAGTATTATATTAAAATATAAAGTATTGTATTCTCTAGCAGAAATACCTTATGGTTTATAGCCATTTGTTCCTTTCGGTGATAATAAAGATTATTATTATTATTAATTTAAGATGAAGAATATTATGACTTAATTAATATGTTGAAAAGTTAAGAAAAATAATAATTGGAAAGCTCGATTAAACAACCCGTGCAGGCAACATGACGTGTTAGTCAAGCGAATGATACATAATAGTAGATTTATGATACACGTGTGTGAAGAATGTGTTTCACACACATGTATCATATATTATTTTATTTACGAAACACGTTAAAATTCTATTTTAATTACAATTAGTGTATTTTGTAACTAGGGCGGTAAGTTATCAATTTGACCTGAGCGAAATTGGGCGTACATTCGCTCGAGAGGGCAATTGACAATACCGCCCGTGTTACAAACAATATTTTCTATTACTCATGCGAGGGGATGTATTCTACAAGTTTGGGAAACAGGGGCCATAAAAAAAAATGGAATAAAAAATGACGAATATGTTTTTTCAATTGTCTCCGGTGGCGTGGACTCGTCATAAGAACTCTCCTCAGTCTCCGATATCATCATAGAATTTAAACTCATTTAAACAACACTTGAGGCTTGGTGTTTTATATGCTCAAGACGGAATTTTTTTAACGCTAAAATGCAAAAAGTCCGTTTTTAATAATGAGCAAAAAGGTTGTACAAATTGATTAGGAATTCAAATAAAAATATAAAAATTGACAAAATACTTATGCGAGATAAGCTAAAATAAATTAAATAAAAAAAGATTGAAAGGTTTCAAAAGATTTATTTATCCATGAAACCGGTGAATTAATTAATCAAGTAAATATTTTTTATAAAAATTTATATAGTTTTACAAAATGCATACTTCGAGGAAACTAAAAAATTGTAATGGACTCTTTTTTCGTACCAATTGTAATAGAAAACAATAGATGTTACTAGGGTTCTTAATGTCAGTTTTCGAATTAACTGCATTATTGTTTTTTCCTATGAAACTCATTTCACTAATTAATCGTTTTTTGAAGAAGTTTTCTTGTCCAGAATAAAGATGTTGTCTAAGTTAAACGTATGTTGGTTGACAAAACAAGGTTTTATCAAAGAAGTTTCGTTAAGGTTTGAACGTGAACTACTAATTTTGCAGTCGTAGATATGATTTTTTATTATTTTATCAACATTTTGCTTGGTTTGCCCGATGTAGTAAGAATCACAATAATTAAAGTGGATTTTGTAAATTACATATTTGATTTCATCATTGGAGTAGCTATCTTTTATATCATTAAGTAAGCCATCAAAATGTGTTGTGATTGTAGGAGGCAATGTGAATATTGTTATAGCAAATGACAGGATTTTAGGTTGTTATGGAGGGAAGGAATATTAATGTGTTTCAAATATTGTTTGGTAGGGTTAAGGGAAGCAAGGAAAGTAGTAGGGGGGACAAATTGTTAATATTCAGAATTTTATTTACTAACGGAAAATTCACCGGTTAGACATAGACAAAATAAAAGACAAAACACAGACAATTTCACATAGGCAAAAAAAAGTCAACCTTTATTTATTTAAGTTTAGTTTATCTCACATAAGTAACTTGCCAATTTTTATAGTTTTATTTGCGTTATTTATCAATTTGTAGAAAATATTTGCTCACTCTAAAAAACAGACCATCTTGCATTTGCGCGCTAAAATAATTGCGTCTTGAGCACATAAAACACGTCTCAAGTGTTCAAAATGTCTTTCACGTATCATTTGTATGACTAACAAGTCATGTTGCCTGCACGCTGGCCTGTTTAATCGAGCTTTTCAATTTTTAATTTTGTTAATTTTTTAACATATTAATCATGTCTAATAATAAATTTTATTGTTTTTCAACATTTTTCTACAGTTCTTAACCTTTTTTTAACAATGGTTACAGTTTTAAAGAGGTTAACAAAACTGTTACTTGTAGTAAGTTATTAAAAAATATTTTATCATTCTCACCCTAAACTCTAAACTAACCATACCTTTCTTTTTTCGTAGCCTGATGGTGAAATTGTTTATTTAAATTTTAAATCGCCGAAACTAGTAGCTAGTAACAAATTTAAACAGTTTGTCCTTACATTGCCCTATCGTAAAAAAGATTACTTTAAAATAAGTGATTTAAATTAGTTTATTTAATCAAATAACGTGAGTCCCAAAACTCTTGGGACTTGCAAGGTCATTGCTTAATTCACACAAATAAAATTAAACAAATGATCAACCGTCATTTTTCAGTAGCTGTCAGTAGTTAATATAAATTTCTATCGGTCTTACTTAATTTATTTAATTTAAAAATGTTTACAAAAGAGCAGAAAACTTTTATTATCGAAAGTTATTTTCGAACACCTGGGAAATGTACACCTGGGAAATGGTTAATGGGAATACAGTATCGACCCGTGCATTGAAGAATTTATGGAACATTTTCCTATGGCTGTATTTAATAGGAATCAGTTTAGAAGGCAGGTTTTACGATCAGTTGATTGCTTTCGAAGTACTGGTAACATTAACAATAAATCAAGAAGTGGAAGGCCTTGTATTAATAATGAGAATATTATAAACATCAGAAATGCAGTCCAAGACGAACCTACCACTTCAATTAGGAGACTAGCTCAACAGTTGAATTTAAGTTGTACTACCACTCACAGGATTATTCATCAAGAACTTCACATGAAACCATATAAGTTGCAAATGTACCAAGAACTTATACCACTCGATTATAATAAAAGACTGGCCTACTGCTGGTGGTTCAATGAAAATATGAACGACGAAGTGTTTTTAACATTTTTCACTGATGAAGCCTAGGTTTTATCTAAACGGATACATTAATTCCTAAAACATACGAATGCGGAGTGTTGACAATCCACATTTTTTTAGAGAGACCCCACTGCATCCCATCAAAGTTGGTGTGTGGTTAGCAATGTCAAGAGGCAGAATTATCGGTCGAATATTTCTCGATGGTAATTTAAACGCTGCCTCTTGTAGAGCCACTATTTTGCAATAATTTATTAACGAACTTCATGACTCCAAAATGGTTCTTCCAACAAGATTCTGCTAGACCGCACATTGCCCGTGAAACATTAAATTATGCCCGTGAAACATGAATTCTTCGACGACAGGCTAATAAGCAAAGATCGATTTCCACCACGTTCTTGTGATCTAACTCCTCTGGACTTTTTTCTTTTTCCATATTTAAAAAATTCAGTGTTCACCAGTTCAGTGCATACAGTAGAAGATCCGCGAAACAATGTAATAAGAAAATGTGAAGAAATAGACAACACAGTATTACAAAATGAGTTCGATAACATAAAACGGCGAGTTAATTTGTGTATTCGTGAAAATGGACAACACATTCAACATCTGTTGTGGTGTTTGTTGTTCTTTGTTAATATTATAATTCACAACACAATAAATCAGTCTTAAATTTATGAGAAGGCGTTTTATTTATAACTAATGAAATTGTTGAACAACACTAAAAACAATGCGACAAACTTCCAAATCCACTCCCATCACTCCAAATAATTCATGGTTATGAATGTACATTAACAACAACTGACAGCTACTTAAAAATGACATTTGATAAATTGTTTAATTTTATGTGTGTGAATTAAGAAATGACCTGCCTCTTCAAATTCATGGCAGGAGTGGATTCCAAGAGTTTTGGGACCTACGCTATATATAACAAAATGTTTTTAGTTACCTCGTTTTTCCCAATAAAATATTGGTGGCAAAGTATAATTTTCCGAAATATGTCTGATTTTATTTTCGAGTAATTTTTAAATAAACCGGATTTTCATACACAGAGGGGAGAAATTGTAAATTGCGTTTTCGTTAAATTAAATATTTTACGATTATAAACCCCTCAAAAAAATGAGTATCTCTATGAATGAAAAAATATTTCTTCTTCTCATTTAGGTACCTACCCGGTTCGGATGTTGGCGATCATGTTAGCTATATTGATTTTGTTGACTGTGGTTCTTAACAGATCTGCAGATGACATTGATAAGTATGTTCTTTAATTCTTGAGCCATGAAGTTCTTCTTATTCCTACATTTCACTTTATTTCGCTTTCACTTGCAGTATTCGTTGTAACAGTTGATATCTGGATTTATTTCTCATGATATGTCCGAAATATTGCAGTTTTCTGGTTTTTATTCAGCTTATTAGTTCATTTTCATTTTACATTCTGCGTAAAACTACCTCAACCATTATTATGTTCTCCTCATGAGATTCTTAGTAGACGACTGTATAGATAGATCTCGAAAGCTTCTATTTTCTTAATTGCCAGGTCTCTTAAAGTCCATACCAAACAGTAGCTCTGGGAATATATAACAGCTTAGCCTTTCACGCTTTGTCTCTATTGCTGTGTAGTTTAAAGCAAGCTAGTACTCTTTTTATGCGGCTATTGATCTCTTGTAGTTGCTCTCATTCGTCGTTGATAATGGTCTCAAGATTTTAATATACGTTAGTATTTGTTAAATATCTCTATGGGTTTGTGATTCATTAAAAGTTGGCATTGACATCATTGATTTGCTGATGACCATCAATTTGTTTGTTTCTACTGGCTCTTGGCTACTACTTTGTTCAGTAATATTTGCAGATTTTTCATTATCTGGCGAATACTACCGTGTCGTCCGCAAATCTGAGGTCGTTTCGAGTTATATTGACTCCTTGAAAATTTGTTCAGGATATACATTGAATATCTAAAATAAGGGGATCTCGGTTTTGTTTTGTATATAAATTTGGTAAAAATACTATATAATTTGTAAACACAAATATGAAAAATTATGCCGATAAAGTATATATATATATATATATATATATATATATATATATATATATATATATATATATATATATATATATATATAATTTCCATATTTGGGTTTACAAATTATTTAGTATATTAACCAAATTTATATTCAAAACAAAACCGAGATCTCCATATCTTCAATGTCAAGATATTCAATGTATATGCGGATCAAATTTTTAAGGAGTCAATAGACGAAACAAATTTAGGAATATATCTAAACGGAGAAACTCGGAACGACCTCAGATTTGCGGACGACACGGTAGTATTCGCCAGATAATGAAAGATCTGCAAATATTAATGAACAAAGTAGTAAGCAACAGCCAGCAGGCATATGACCTGGCCTATTATCGTTTAGATATAAACGTAGAAAAAAACAAATTGAAGGTCATCAGCAAATCAATGATGACAATGCCAACTTTTAATGAATCACAAACCCATAGAGATATTTAACAAATACTAACGTATATTAAAATCTTGAGACCATTAACAACGACCAATGAGAGCAACTACAAGAGATCAATAGTCGCATAAAAAGAGCACGAGCATGCTTTAAACTACACAGCAATAGAGACAAAACGTGAAAAGCTAAGCTGTTATATATTCCCAGTGCTACTGCATGGTATGGACTTTAACTGACCTGGCAATTAAGAAAATAGAAGCTTTCGAGATGTTTCTATATAGTCGTATACTAAGAATCTCATGGGGAGAACATTATAAAGGATAAGGAAGTTTTACGCAAAATGAGAATGAACTAATAAGCGAAATAAAAACGAGAAAACTGGAATATTTCGGACATATCATGAGAAATAAATCCAGCTATCAACTGTTACAACGAATACTGCAAGGGAAAGAGCAGTAAAGTGAAATGTTGGAAGAAGAAGAACTTCATGACTGAAGAATTTAAGAACGTAGTTCTTAATGTCATCTGCAGAGCTGTTAAGAGCCACTATCAACAAAATCAATATAGCTAACATGATCGCCAACTTCCGAACCGGGTAGGTACTTAAAGGAGAAGACGATATATTTTTTCATTCATAGAGATACTCATTTTTTCGAGGGGTTTAGAATCGTAAAATATTTAATTTAACAAAAACGCAGTTTATAATTTCTCGCCCCTCTGTGTATGAAAAATCCTGTTTATTTAAAAATTACTCGAAAATAAAATCAGGCATATTTCGGAAAATAATACTTGGCCACCAATTTTTTATTAGGAAAAAACGAGGTAACTAAAAACATTTTGTAATATATAGCGTGAGTCCCAAAACTCTTGGAATCTACTCCTGCCATGAATTTGAAGAGGCAGCTAGGTCATTTCTTAATTCACACACATAAAATTAAACAAATCAAATGTCATTTTTAAGTAGCTGGCAGTTGCTGTTAATGTACATTCATAACTATGAATTATTTGGAGTGGTGGGAGTAGCTTTGGAGGTTATGTCGCATTATTTTTAGTGTTCAGTTCAACAATTTTATTAGTTAAAAACAATTTCATAAATAAAACGCCTTCTCATAAATGTAACACTGATTTATTTTATAGTGTTGTGAATTATAATATTAACAAAGAACAACATACACCACAACAGATGTTGAATGTGTTGTCCATTTTCACGAATACACAAATTAATTCGTCGTTTTATGTTATCGAACTCATTTTGTAATACTGTGTTTTCTATCTCTTTAAATTTTCTTATTACATTGTTTCGCAGATCTTCTACTGCAGTGTTCTTCAACCGGTGTTCCATGGAACCCTACGGTTCCACAAAAATATTCAGGGGTTCCGCGAATCAATGCCTTAAAAATCCGAACTTTAACCGGCGGTGGCGTGGCGTTTACAACTACAGACGTTTGTTGCGCCGCTCACTGGAACAGGTGTGTCGATTGGATTTTCATATTAGAACTATTCATTGTCTCAGTCGCTTATGTTGGACGAGAACGACGCACACTGCCCTTATAAATAATTTCAAATATCTGGTGTAGTAGATTTATTGTTAAATTCTTACAAAGGCAATCGGTAGTAAGTCAATTATCATACATATGTCAGATTACTGCGATGTGGAACTAGTAAATCGTTTGAAAAATGCTATAGATGGATTCACTCTGCAAATGGACAAATCTACAGATGTGCCTGGATTAGCTATTTTGTTACTTTTAGTGAGATACATACACGAATCCAATTTTCAAAGATATGCTTTTTTGCAAAGCTCTGCCAACTCAAGCAACAGGCGAAGAAATATTTATTTTACTTTATGCATATTTTGAAAAACAATCAATTTCCTGGAATTTATGTCATCATATATGCACTGATAGAGCCAAAGCTATGTTTGGTATTATAAAGGGCGTAATAACACGTATAAAGAAACTAGTTCCAGACATGAATGCCAAAGCCATCGCTGTCTACATAGTCATGCTCTCGCTATAAAACGAATACCAAAAACATTGCACGAAGTTCTCAATGAGGCCGTTAAGATGGTTAATTTTATCAAATCCAGACCCCTAAATACCAGGCTATTTGCCCTATTGTGCGATGGTCTGGGAAGCTTACATAAAAATCTCCTTCTTCATATTGTTAAATAGTTATCCAGGGAAAGGTTCTGACTAGACTCTGGGAATTGCATGATGAAATTCAAATCTTTTTATCTGAACGTTAGTTTTCTGGAAAACTTAATGACACTAATTGGCCTCAAAATCTAGCCTTCATACATGAACGATGTTAATCTTTCACTTTAAGGACCAAATACTACAGTTTTTAAGGTCAAATTAAGGTACCATTTGCAGTAATTTAAGTTGGATCGAAAATCCTTTCAGTGAGTGTTGTGATGTGGATACCTTGCAAATTAAGGAAATAGAGCACTTTATAGATGTATGTACCGACACTACATCAAAATCTACATTTGGACCGAATGGCATTGGCCCGTTTTGGATAAAATTAAGGGAAGAATATCCGGAAATTTCCAAACGCGCGGTTAAGGAATTTGATACCTCCTTAACAACCTATCTCTTGGAGAAATCCTTTTCCATATAGATCGCTACAAAAAATAAGTATAGAAATCGACTTGATGCCGAAAATGATTTGCATCTCCAATTAACACCGATCCATCCAGATCCATAAATTATGCAGTCATAAACAAGCACAACTAGGGTTAGATGGATTTTCAAACGCGGTTTTGAAAAAACACATTTGAAAACAGGTTTTTATATGAAGAAAACCGGTTTTACCGGAAAATAAATTGTTTTTTTATTTGATTTGATCTTCATTCTATGCAACGAGTTGCATTAGCCAGTTCTTGTGCATTATGCATGTTATTAAGTGAAGTTATATTTGAATTTCTGGCATTAAAAGTTAAACACTGAATTAAGTTTAAAATTATAATATGCTTTAGAAGACCAAATTCAAGAAAGAAGACAAGTAGAATTAGCAACTCTTTTGCTGTATTTGCATAATCCACAAAACATATCCAATTCAGCAAATAAATGTAGGGTATATTTTCTGTGTATTTTCTGGAGTGATGGTCTGGAATATTTTCAAATTCTTATGCGGAAACCGATTCTTATGTAGAGCAAATCGAAGAAACTACTCATCACAGTAATGTTTTTTTAAAGGAAGCCAAAATAAATTCATGTTACTTGAAGACCCTGAAGAAAAACTTACAAATCCAACTGAAAGCTGAATTTTTTGTTATTTTATGTAATTAATGTGTAATCCTTTTTTTTATATTTCGACTTGATTGATTTCGGTTTTTGTTTTGGATAAAACCGGTTTTTTGGAAATTTGGAATTCGAAAAACAGGCTTTTTTTTCAAAAAAGCCTGTTTTTGTATAAACACTAAGCACAACGAAGTCATTAATTTTCTTAATATTATTTTCTTTTGATAACAATTTCATTTCTATGTACAAATATTTTATATAGAATTTTAAATTTTGTTTGAATAAATGCAAATTTATTTATTATGATACTTACACAATTTTTATAACAAATGCAGGGACGAACCTTGTTCATAACTTGTAATGCGATTCCCTCCCTTAATCAAAGTGCTACTTAACAGAGGGTTCCATAAAAAAAATCTCTAAAAAGAGTTCCACGGGATAACAAAGGTCGAAGAACACTGTTCTACTGTATGCACTGGATTAGCAGATTTACTGATTACACTGATTTTTTTAAATATGGAAAAAGAAAAAAGTCCAGAGGAGTTGGATCACAAGAACGTGGTGGAAATCGGTCTTTGCTTATTAGCCTGTCGTCAAAGAATTCATGAAGATAATTTAATATTTCATGGGCAATGTGCGGTCTACCAGAATCCTGTTGGAAGAACCATTTTGGGGTTCATCATCATGAAGTTCGTTAATAAATTGTTGCAAAATAGTGGCTCTATAAGTGGCAGCGTTTAAATTACCATCGAAAAATATTGGACCGATAATTCTGGGTCTTGACATTGCTAACCACACAGCAGCTTTGATTGGATGCAGTGGGGTATCTTTAAAAAAATGTGAGTTGTCAACACTCCACATGCCCATGTTTTGGGAATTAATGTATCCGTTTAGATGAAACCAGGCTTCATCAATGAAAAATGTTAAAACACTTCGTCGTTCATATTTTCATTGAACCACCAGCAGTAGGCCAGTCTTTTATTATAATCGAGTGGTAAAAGTTCATGGTACATTTGCAACTTATATGGTTTCAAGTGAAGATCTTGATGAATAATCCTGTGAGTAGCAGTACGACTTAAATTCAACTGTTGAGCTAGTCTCCTAATTGAAGTGGAAAGTTCGTCTTGGACAGCATTTGTGATGTTGTTTATAATATTCTCATTATTAATACGAGGCCTTCCACTTCTTGATTTATTGTTAATGTTACCAGTACGTCGAAAGCAATCAAATTTTCGTAAAACCTGCCTTCTAAACTGATTCCTATTAAATACAGCCACAGGAAAATGTTGCCTACATTTTTCAATGCACGGGTCGATACTGTATTCCTATTCACCATTTTCCAGGCGTCTACCATTACGAAGATAAATTTCGACAGTAAAAGTTTTCTGCTCCTTTGTAAACATTTTTAAATTAAATAAATTAAGTAAGACCGGTAGAAATTTATATTAACTACTGACAGCTACTGAAAAATGACAGTTGATCATTTGTTTAGTTTTATTTTTGTGAATTAAGCAATGACCTGCTTCTTCAAATTCATGGCAAAAGTGAATTCCAAGAGTTTTGGGACTCTTGAGAGTCTGGGTTATTTGATTAAATAAACTAATTTAAATTACTTGTTTAAAAGTAAGCGTTTTATTATACTATTGATTATTCACTTATTATATTTTAAATGTGGATTTAAGTGGTGACGATAGGTGATTGGAGAAATTTTAGAACCTACAGGAGGAGAAAAAATAGCGCAAAAAAATAGACAACAGAAAATGATGAGGGCCTTCTTCAAACCAAGAGGCATCTACAACAAACAATGCACTACAATACTGTAGTGTAACCAGTGCGAGTGAGACGCTTACACTCCACGCAAAAAGAGATCTCGAAAATCTTATAAAAGAAGAAAGGAAAATCGTGAGAAAAATTTTAGGCCCAAAACGTACAGAAGAAGGATACAGACTACACTCCAGGAAAACATCAGAAAAAATATCCAACCTCGCTTCAGAGATGAGGAAAAGGAGACTAAAAGTTTATGGACACCTCCACACACTACCCAGGATCGCTAAGTCCTCACATACATACAGCAGTCTAGACGACAACTCCATGGATAGTCCAAGTAAGAAAAAATCTGCAAGAAGCACAAATAAACATTACAGAAATAGAAAATAGAGAAGCATACAGAAAAAAGGTTAACAACTTGGAAGTGATGTTATGATGTGATGAAGACCGGGACAAAGTGGACAGCAGAAAGGAAAAGGATCCAGGGAGAAAAAATGAGTAAAGCGTGGGAAAATAGAAAAAACATCATAAAATTGAGTCAAATTTGCATTGCGTGATCCCATAGGGTCCAAACGCTAATAATAAATAATCCAGTAAAGATTTGTAATGATTCTCAGATCTTTGTAGTCATTACCTGTACCTCTAATGATTTCGATCATTTTTGAATGTTGTATCCAGTAGAATGCGTTTTGATAGTCAATGAAACACGCGTATATATCTATACATCTCTTAGTTGTTGGAAAAGTACTTGGATATTGAAGAGAACTTCACGGGTGTCACGGCTGCATTTTTGAGCCGGAATTGACTTATTGAGATATTTTCCTCGCACTTCTTATATATTCGGTTATTAGTAATTTTCAGGAATATGTTTACATGGTTAATTAAGCTTATTGTCATATGGTCCTCGCATCTTTTAGCATTGGGTTTCTTCGGTAGCGCCACAAAGTCAGATTGTATATGTCGTATATCTAACTGTATATCAAAGCCAGCCTTTTGTAGTTGTCCTCATTTATTATTTAAAATAATTCCGCCTCGAGGCGGAATTCTCCTACTAGTGCAATACTACTACTAGTGGTATGTGGCCAGTATGTAGATTAGCTCCTTAATATGTCTTCACTGATATACAGCTGTTTTTATATCTTTTATTTACCAGTATGAACTAGATAAAAGTATTGATAGATAAGAGGTCACTTTCATTTATAAAGACACTTAGTTGGTCCCGTCTTTCATTTCTTACTACTTGACCATATGACCCAATGTAGTCTCCTTGCCATTTCCTATTTGTTAATTGAAATATCCCATTATTATTGCCATTATTATAGAGTTTCTCTTTTAGTATTCTATTTGTTTTCGTTGATTTGAGAGTATAATTTTTTTACTTGACTCTCATTATAGCTTGTTTTTTGGTGCACATACTTATATTATATTTATCCTTTTGAGTATTGCTTTGATTTGTAGGAGCATGATAGCACGAAACTGTAATAAAGTTACTGTTCCAGCGTTTGCTATTTGTTTTGATATTATTTTTCCAACCCCATGACTATATTCGCGTTTTTTTTTCCTGAGTGATATACTTGATTGGTATTTTAGGTGAAATTGGCCTGCTCCTAGCGACCTCATTTCGCTAATACATAATTGATCTTTATTCGCTGCATTTCTTGGTTGGCGTGGTTTATTTTCCCTGTTTGCGCCATTGTTCGCACATTTCATGTGCAGGTTCGAAGGCATTTTTCGAAATTAATTAACTTTCCCGGAGATCCCACTGGGAGACTTGAGCCTCCGGAATATTTTGAAGTGATTATAGTTTAACACAAAATCTGACTAAAAAAGCATCACTATGAATCTTGGAGAAAATATGGGCACAATTCTTGCAGAAAATATTGGCACAAAATATTTACATTTGTACATTTTTTTCCAAACTAAAAGCGCGGAAATTCTTCGTTTCCAACAAATTTTATATCAGTTATTACGAATTTTTCCAAATCAAATATTTTGTAGGTAATTTGAGTTTATCAATTTATTTTCGATAATTATTTCCAACTAAAAATATATTTTGTCAAACTAATATTTTATTAGTTCATATAATATAATAACTTTCTACGACAATTCTTTCTTAAATTTAAGAAAAATATTTTTTAAATATTAAAAATTTATTAAATTGGTTATTTTAAAAAGAAGATTTGATTTTATTTTCGAAATATTTATTGTAATAAGATAAGATAAGACCAGAAATCTATAGAGTTTGGAATTGCATTATAGATTTCGTGAAACTTTCTTGATGAAACTTTCTGATCTAATACGAGAAGCAATTGAATATAATTTGCATTTGGTTACAATCACCAGATTCTAATAAACAGTCTGCACTTCCTGGTGCAACTACACAAAGGCTAAACAATCTTGCATTGCATAAAATCAATTTATACTTCTAAAATTAACTTCGAAACACATTTTGTTCTGAAAACTAATTAAATTATGTTTTAATAATTTTAATGTAAATGGTTTTATTATGTTAATAAAATGTATTTTATTAACATAAAAACTAATTTTTGGTAAAACGTTACACTATATTACAGTACTATATTTTGTAACCTTATAGCGACTATAAGGATACAAAATATACAATTTATTTATTGTACTTAATATAATTTAAAAATTATATATGAAAATGATTGGTTTTTAAAACTTATATTCACATGAATATTCAAATGAATTCCAAAGTAAAATGACAAAAAATGTTTAAACAACTCAAAAAACCTTTTGCCATTAAATTCAATCCGGACAACAATCCGGCACTCTTTGAAATCCAATAAAAGCATTCTTTTGTCCTATTGTGTCAACGCTCTCACATACAAAAATTAAATCTACGAACCTTGAATGCTTCTCTGAACTTGTTCGACATAATGTGATACAGGACAGGATTCACAGTGGTCGATAGGAAATATAGAACTCCTGAGATGTACATAAGGGCTATGTATATGCTGATAGACGTCGCTTGGGCTTCGGGCGACGCCGTCGTCAAGTAGACGGCCAACAGTCTTTGTGCATGAAAGGGGGCCCAGCATATGAAAAATGCAACCACAACGGCAACTGCAAATAAAAAACAACATTTTGTAAGTGAAATCAAAAAATTAAATATAAATATACAACAAATTACATGAGTTTTTTGAAATATTTATTTATACATAATTTACATAAAAATCTTTCAAGGAAAACTGAATTGAAGTCAGAGAGAAATAACAGACAAGAACAAGAGGAGACACCAGACAAGAACATTCACATTCAAACAAGAAACAGGTAAGCACAGCGCTGCGGCGCACACGGGCGCCAGGCCACTGGGGGCACCAGAGGCGTCCTCCATACTTTTTGAATTGCCTGCGTCAATTATCGAAATTATTTTTTTTTACACAGTATCATTCATTATAGCCGAGTATCGATAAGTAAGTAGAAACCTACCAGACAAAATTTATGTCTGTGGTTTAACTTTACATAATTTGAACTGACCCTATGTTTACGTCTCGGGTTTTAGTCTATATGAATTATGAGCTCTTTGTTAAAATCAAAAGAACCGCAGCTAGCGCTATGTTGTTTATCGTCGGGTGGACGGTGCGTTTAGGAATCGAGTCTACTTTAACCCTTAACCACCTGCCATACGTCTCAGGTGAGAAAATTACTGCTACGTTGGGTCTGAGAGACGTATGTCAGGTGGTTAGGTATTAAGGTTCACTTACACCAATACCGCTGTGCGTTGCGTTTCAACCGCTGTGGTTCATGATTCTACAGTAGCATATGTTAGCGCACACACTAATGCTGCGCTCCTCATACCGAAACGCACTATGCTGCGTTTTTCGGTGCAAGATTTTATCGCTTTTCTTATGGTTGCCGCGTGCATTTATATCTGATTTTTGTAACAGAATTAACGAAAAAGTACCGAGAACCAAATTTAGTAGATCCATTATTTTTTTTTTAATTTCTATTCAATTCTATACATTTTCTTGTAATTTAAATAATATATCACCTTTTGAATTCATACTTTTCGTTATTTTAATTGAAATTCCAAACACAAAAATCAGAAAGTTGGAAGTAACGGAGCACTTTCTAGCTTTCTGTCCAATTATGGATACAACTGGAGATTTGTTTTGATAGTCCTAAAAAGATTCAACAATATTATAGAGCTACGGAAAGGTTGAATATATTTATATATTCAGGCTGTCTTCCTACTTTATTAAGTTGATATGATTATCTATAATGTAGTACGTTTTACCAATGGTAAAGTACATTTTGTAAATTAAGTCAAAATTTAAGAAACGAATAAAATTATATTATAATTATCATTTATTATCAAAATATTGATAGGGAATTTTTACTAAAGCAGTAAATATATTTTTAGCTTCTGCATTTCTAATTTTAACAGGGAGAACGAGAACGTATCAGAAAAATTTCTGCAATAAAAGTAAATATTGCTGCATTAAACCGTGAAATAAATTTTACATTCATCGAATATAATTTCTCTAATCCTTTCGGACTGAAAATATACACGCTCTTATGACTACACATGTAATAAACACATGAAAAAATCTAATTTGTATAAAACCGTATTCCTTCTTTGCAAATAAACAAATTAGGAATATACACATCTCTTTAATTCTCGACTTCGATTCTCTACTTATTTTAATGTAAGTACATATATATATATATATATATATATATATATATATATTAATGTAAGTAAGCATTTACATATGTGTGTATGTATGTAAATATGTATTTTGTAAATATATTACCTCTTTATTTCAGCTTCTAAATACTTTAGAATCAAACAACTTCGCATGAAGAGAATACGATAAAAATAAGGTATAATTCAATGAGGGGCCAAAACGTTAAGAACGAGAAAGCATGGGAAAGCATCAAGAGTACATTATGCTTACATTCTTGCTTTTTAAATGTTTTGGGCTTTTTTACCGAAAATTTAGCATAGAACCCAAAATCACTCTATGAAATCAACAGATAATTGTAGAGCGATCTTTAGATCGTGTGCTGGTTCTCAGTTCTAGCTACGAAAGGTTTAAAAATGTTTTCTATTCAGAGCAGAATTTCATTGTTGCATTGAAACTTGGATGGCCTCTTTAAAGCCGAAAATAGTATAATTTTTCTCTAATTTTCTCTAATTTTTGAAATGTATATGTAATGTAAATTATAAGTCTTATAAGTCTAATTCGTTTTTATGTATTATTTTTTGTTCAATTGTTCAAAATAATTATTATGTATAAATTATATCTTTAAAAATTTCTTTATTATTTTTATGATGATATTATTTTACATTTATTGTCTTTAATTTTTAACATATAAAAACAAAAATCAAACAATTCTCCAGAAATAAACTTTATTATTTATTACTTTTTAGTAGTTTCTAACAAAGTTTTCAAAAGCTGTTTTCATTATGTATTGTTAATTTAATAACAATAAAAATATCATATATGATATAATTATAGTTTAGTCTTATGCATTTTACCATATTTCTGATAGTTACATGATTCTACGATTGTAAAATACTGAACATCGTTTGAACCAAATGTTCTGTCGTCTAGAGCAGCGGTCGGCAACCTTTTAGGTATTGTGGACCACTAAATTCACAACTGAAACTATCGCGAACGGTTAAACAGCGCCGCAGGCATTTTTCTTGAAAATTATCATGGTCCAATTGTTCAAATTGAAAGTTAGCTAATGTATACAAAGTTTGCAACGAAAATTGAAGATTTGAATGTTCTCTCCAGGAAAGGGCAAAAGAGTTAATTAAAAACTTTTGAGGTAGAATTTTGGCAAGTTAGAGTAGTATTTTGTATGAAATTAATTCGCAATACATTCTTCTTGTTTTATTTTACATAAAGCCTTAACAAAATTTATGTTTGATTAAAAATTTTATCACATGAGCTCACAAATTTAATATTATCTGAATAGATTTACGGACCTTCGATTGCCGACCGCTGGTATAGAGAGTTCTGTAGAGACCAGAACAAGTAATCAGATGTAGCAAATATGCAAATGAGGCAGCACATCCTTATTAAGATTTATCAGTTTCTGGGATGTTAGTTTCGAACATATAATGAAACATGCTTTTTCATCGACTTTTCTGTATTCGTTTTGGAATGGTCTGGTATTAGCTCAAAAAATACCAAACTATAAAAAAATCATTTGTATTTTTTTATAGATAAAGGCTTTCCCCATTTGCTTCACATTTAATATAAAATGCATAAAACACATTGTTTACAGCCAACAATCCATTTTTAATTTTCAGTCGTGATTTGTTGCCAAGTGGATTATTTTCTTCACATTTCAGCAGATGATAATGCAATAAATCTCTTTCTGTGACACGTGAAACCGAATTGCGAACCGAAACACGAAATAAAATGAAATCGTTTCAGATAGTCACAAACGGTCTAATTCGGCAAATTTAATCACAGATTAGTTTTTACTTCAACCGTATAATACTTTTAGTTTGTTGTTTGGAACAGCTTCAACTTGCCCTACAAATTTCAAAACTGCCATAATGAAATTTCACAAACCAGTTTTGGCACTGGCGTTCTGTTAACGTATAAAATAGGATTTTAAAGAACGAGTACAATAAGCGCGATTTTTCAGCACGCGTCCATGTTTAGAAAACGACGTGCGTAGCGAGTACTTTTATAATGGACAAGTGCAGGGGTCTCCAAACCTTCCAGCCTTAGGGCCATACTGATTACTCCAGTAAGTTCCGAGGGCCAAAACCATATTATCATTGTTGCCGGTGGTAAAGAGTGAAATAGTCCACTGATGAAAAAAAAAGTCCGAAAAAGTACGCAGCGTTTAAAAAAGGCTGCAAATCGGACTAAAGTCCGCAAAACGGCAACACTGCATATTATTATTTTCCTGTCATTATCTGTAATTTCTAGATTAGTCGTAGAGTACGAGCCATGAGGAGTAACGTGACACGACATCTGGTGGACACAAGCGGAAATAGGTAGTACCTTCTATCGCTAACAGATGGCGCTAATAGCACGTACAGAATAATCTCGTTGGTTCGAGAAAGTTCTGGTGTCTTCCACTCACTTCTAGATGGCAGTAATTGGAAAATATAAGAAGGCTAGTGGCGCAACCACAAGTCAGTTCCTATGACACTGTTGTGAAATAAAATAGTGCGTACCTCCTTAAAACGTGTTTGTGCGAGTTTAAGTTTAAGACATCTTTGTAACAGTATTTTGATTTGAATTGTTGCTTTTGTGTTTGATTTAGTAGTATGGAAAAGAAGCGAAAAATTGATAGTGAATGCAGAAAATTCAAAGATCAGTGGAACATTCAGTATTTCGTAATTGAGTCCAGTAAGAAGGCGCTATGTGTGATTTGCAATGAAAGCATAGCCGTTCTCAAGGAATATAACATTAAACGTCATTATGAAACAAAACATTTTCAAAATTAATCAAAATATACAGGAAGTTTGCGGACAGAAAAATTCGAAGCTATGAAGCGCGGATTAAAATCGCAGCAATCTTCATTTACAAAACTCAAAACTGAACAAGAGGCCGCAACTCGTGCCAGCTTTCGTGTGGCTCTTGAAATTGCAAAACGTGGAAAACCATTCACCGATGGAGAAATGATCAAAGAATGCATAATTGCAGTAGCCGAAGAAATGTGGCCTGAAAAGGTAAATTTATTAAAAACTGTCAGTATGTCAGCAAACACTGTGGCTCGAAGGGTAGAAAACATCGCTGAAAATATATCCTCTCAACTGTTCGACAAAAATGGACATGTTGAGTGGTTTTCTTTGGCCTTGGATGAGTCAACGGATGTGTCAGATACTGCTCAAGTGTTGATTTATATTCGAGGAGTAGATAAAAGCTATGAAGTGCATGAAGAACTTCTTGATATGTATAGTATTCATGGCACAACTACTGGTACAGATATTTTTAAAGGAGTTGAAATGGCCATTAATCAAAAGAACCTTAGATGGAAAAACTTGAAATGTATTACAACTGATGGAGGCAAAAACATGAGTGGGAAAGATAAAGGAGTGGTCGCTCTTGTGTCAAAGGCTGTAGAAAATGACGGTGGTTCAAAACCATTAGTCTTACATTGTATCATTTATCAACAGTCTTTGTGCGGAAAATGGTTGGATATGTCTGAAGTTCTGAAACCAGTCATATCAACTGTTAATTTTATCAGATCTTTTGGGCTGAATCACCGACAATTCCGACAATTTATTGAAGAGATTGGAGAAAATGACTTACCTTATCATACTGCCGTACGTTGGCTTAGTTGTGGGAAAGTCCTTCAGCGCTTTTTTGAACTTCGAGCAGTGATCGAAATTTTTTTGAATGAAAAGCATTCCCTCTTACTGAATTACAAAACAACGCATGGCTGTGGAAGTTAGCATTCTATGTTGATTTGACAAAACATGTGAACGAACTGAATTTGAGATTGCAAGGAGAAAACCAGCATCTTCCTACTTTATACACTAATATCAAATCATTCCGGAAGAAATTGATACTGTTTCAATCACAACTACGAAGTAAATGTTTTTCGCATTTTAAAACATGTGAAATATTCAGCAACACCACTGAGACTGAGTTTCTTATCGATTTTGCAATCGAAACTTTGAGTGCTTTGAAAATAAATTTTGATACTCGTTTCTCGGACTTTGATGGCATTGCGAATCAAATTAGGATTTTTCAGAATCCTTTTGATACTGACATTGAAACCCTAGCCCCGGAACTTAAAATGGAAATGATTGATCTACAGTGCAGTGATATAATTAAGAACAAATATCAAAACTCATCTTTGTTGGAATTTTATAAGAGTCTTCCACTGACACAATTTGATAATTTGCATAAATTTGCTCGTGGACTGTTTTCTGTTTTTGGTACTACTTATTTGTGTGAGAAGACCTTCTCCAAAATGAAGTACACAAAAAATGTTTACAAATCTAAATTAACTGATGAGCATCTTAAATCTCTTTTAATAATTAGTACAAGTAAAATTAGTCCACAACTACAAACTTTTGTCAGTGGAAAATCTCAATTACATAAATCTCATTAGTATTTCATATGTCATTTTGCTTGTTATAAGTTATGTTTTTATTTAAAATGTATAAAATGTTTGTTGGATTCATTTCAATAATTTGTTAGTTATTATATACTGAAGTTAAATTTTCTGCATATTATACATGTCTTTACTCAATACAATTATGTGTTTCTTTATCCAACTTATCACAAAAACAATAACAATAAGCCTACAACAATGTTATGAGTAGTTAGCCCATGACCATATCAATGTAGATGTCATATTAATAATTATTCAACATAAAATTAGAATACTTCAGTAAACTAAATTTAATTTGCTATAAAAAATATGTTCTCTAAAAGGAGTTTTCAAGTATGCTAGTTCCCCGCGGGCCGGACAAAATCTGTCCGCGGGCCGGATGTGGCCCTCGGGCCGTAGTTTGGAGACCCCTGGACAAGTGCAAAAAACTTATGAACAATTTTTTTATAGTATTTTTTCTATTTTGAGCCCTTTTATGCCATTCTGAATAAAAAAATCGCCGATACATATTGAGAAAATTGTATCGCATTCGGCGAGCAATTAACGAACCCATATGAGTGCTTTAATGACTTCATTACCATTTGGTATATACGCTAAATAGAAAAAAAATATATTTTTGCACTAGAGAAACGGAAGAACATTAATATAAGACCCACACTCATATGGTCCAACTGATAACTGGTTATGGTAGTTTCAAGGCGTACCTACATAGACTCGGGAGACAAGACACTCTATCTCCGTTCTGTACATCTGATAGGAGTAAGATACAGTTGCTCCTGTACTTTTTAGATACCCGCTTAAGGAGAATTGATATCAATTTGTTGATAACCGACAACAAATTGATATCTTCACGAATAAGGCAGGGTGTCCTTGGCCACGAAGTGAGCAGGCACTAATAACAATAAAAAAAATAGCGAATGTCGGCAAACATTTAGAACAAACTCTGCAAAATTAAAAAGACTAGATCATGAACTCTATTACTGTAAGCCCTCGTACAAGAAAAATCGACCAAAAAAATATACCTTGAAATGTGGTGTGACGAATAAACAAAATTATTAAGTTCAGTAGTTTTAATAAGAACCTAATTAGTTTAGTAATAGTTTTAAACTACCTGTGTATACTACAAATTGGTAAATTATAAATATTATATTATGAGAAATATTTATCTTACAGGTGAAGAATAAAATTCACTTAATGCATACATTCAACAGTCAATGTATACTTCTAAGTATGTTTTTGACAAAATTTCAAATGAAAAATAAGATGCATACTACATCTAGTTAAAGTATGCAATACCGCGATGCTTAATTTCACCGTGAGGCATTAGTTAAAGTTTGAATGTGGTTTAAATTTTCTTAAACATAAAAATATCAAAATTATATATATTATGTTGGTAAGGAAAAAATGAATATTTCTAAATTCATTCATTTATATATAGTTATTATAGTTATTGTAGTTATTATAAATTAATTAACCTATCTAAAATAAGATTCAACTACTTCAACTGTAGAAATCGTTTCTCTTAATACAGGTAGGCATAGGTGATTTTTAAGTCCGTTTACAAAATAAGGAAGACTTCCTCAGGTTTCTTAGGTAAATATAAATGTTATTTATTGCAGGTAATGAAGGTTTATAAAAAAATATTTCTCTATTTTGCGTCTGTAATGGACTCATTACAGCACTCATAAGCGTGCGGTAATGGCTAGCCGAGAGCTGTAATATTTTTAGTTAGTTAATTTATTCAAAGTTGGCACAGAAATTCAGAGCTGTCAGTGATGTCAAATTTTCGGCGAGATAGTTTTGAGGTTATGTGATGTGTGGAATCACAACGAAACTTTGCTCGTTGGAATTATGTATTTTTTGAATGGTATAAAGTTTATATAGAGAGAAATTTATAGTGAAAAAACAAAAAGTTAACTTTAGATTGGTGTTAGTGTTAAAAATTGTGTTAAAAACAAATTGAATTTGGTTTCAAGAAAATTATCGTTCGAAACGTCAAATTATTTTAGTGTCAAATATTCTTTTCCTTTCTTTATGGGACTTAAAATAAAAGTAATATAATAATATATGAATATTATGTAATAGACCGAATGTGCATCGGTATAAGCAATTAACCGATATCAAATGACGTCGGAAGGGCACTCTATTGTCCTGGGGGTGAGAAATCGCCCCCGAAGGCGGAAGAACTATAAGAAACAGTCAACGGCATTGGAATAAGGAAAGCAATGGGAAACTACCTGATTACATATCCCTAGTTAATCAACATGGCTAATTTCATGGCGAAAATACCTGAGTCTCTAGTCCCCTATTTGGATCTCCGTGGGGGACAGTTTTGAACGAAGATGAAAGTAAGATTTAGAAGACGCATTTCCTGGTTAAATAATCTAAGAAAATGGTACAAGTATAGTTCCGTTGAGTTGTTTAGAGCTACAACATCAAAAGAGAAAATAGTTATGATAGCCAACCTTCTAAGAAATAGCACTTGAAGAAAAAGATGTGCCGAAATCGTGAATACACAAATTTATTTAGTTAATGGTAATAAACGATATAACACAAATTTATTTTAAATTTTTTCAATGGTACAAGTATTAAAAATATTTATAGTAACACTGGATTCTTGAGCAGTAACACTCACACCCGGGACATTATATACAGTGCTACTACTACTGTTGCTATCAAATTGCAATGTGGGGCACTAGAAGAACATCCAGGTAAGTTGTTATTTGCTTGTCCGGACCCAAGCATTTTAGATATTTCAATCTTCTTTTTTAACAAAGCGTGAACATACCCCTCCGCAACAGTAGTAGACTTCCATCCACCATGATTTTTTACTGTCAACAAATCACCACCATGGTTGGCTAAATGTGTCGCAGTACTTCTTCAGACACAATGTCCAGTGTAAAGATCGGAGTTTGGTAATTTGAGAAATGTCGCAATGTCTTTTGATATTCTCCCCATATTAATAACAATTGGACTATTAATACAATGACCGTTACGAAAAGTTAAGTAAAAAGCTCTTATGCGTAACATTATTAGGACGTAAGTTAGCATATTTTTTTAATTAAGTCAATCCAATGAGGATCTGTAATTGCAAACATACTTGGAATCTAATTTTTAGATACAGTTTTAGTAGTATAGTTTTAGATACAGACACAATTATGGAATCGGATCTGTATTCTATGTCATTGACACATATCCGTTATAACTCATTATCATTATAACCCATTATCAAGACGATAATGAATACCGTTACATACAAAGCTGCGATATACATACAAATTTATCCACCTTCATAGCCAGATAAGACTTATCATCCTTCTTCTAAAATCTTTGACTTTTTAGGTGCATAGCCCTGAGATATTCGTTTCAATAAGGCCTGCAATTTACAATAATTGGATATATCTACCTCCTTATTTATAGATAAACAGGACCTCAACATAGAATATATCGTCCATAAACTTGATGGTATATTCTTCTTACGTTGTAATTCGAAGTAAGCAAGTAAAACATTTTCCGAATCAATTGTAACTTTATTTAGATTAAACCACTCCCAAAAACCCACTTAAATTTGCAGTACTCTTTTTCATATCTTGCTCGCGATTTATCTGGCAACAATTTATTCACTGTATTTGCAGTTATTTCTTTCAATTCTAGTGGAATGCAAGATATTTTTTCACCCATTTTATTATAACCTTTAAATTAATTTCAAGTGTCAATTATCAGTGTAACCAACCACCATAAAATTTTATGAACATGTATGGGCGATTTTTTTATTTAGAAATGGCATAAAAGGGCGCAAAATAGAAAAAATACTATAAAAAACGGCGTTTTTCATTACTTGTCCATTAGACTTGTCCAAACTTGGACGCGTGCTGTAAAATCGCGCTGACTGAACTCGTCCTTAAATATACTATTTTCTACTGATATATGTGAAAATGGCATTTTTTTCCACGGCTTACCCTACATGAAAATGATATTTTTTCATTCTAGAGATGAAAATATTTTCACATCTAGAGACGAAAATGAGCATTTTAAATTTATGATTTTCTCGATTAAAACACTAAATTAACCAAATTTGCATGGACTTTCTTATTTATTACATCAATTTCAATGAAATATTTTATGTACGAACGTAAAACGAGCCTGAAACCATTTAAAAAAAACGAAATAACATTAGGACATTTCACATGAAAAGTATCACCTTCTATGAGAATGCCATATGTTACCATGGAAACAATGGAAACTGTGTTGACAGTTCTGACAGTTCGCTTCGAATTGGATTTATTAAAGTCGAATTATGGATTCTACAACCGAAATCAGTAGAAAAAATTGCATTTACTACTCGAGATGAAAGTATTTTTTTTTTGGTTCGGTGTGATTGCTAACTCGCTGGCGCCCGTGAGCAAACTCCCACCTCACCAAAAAAACGCCACTTTCATCTGTTGCTGTAAAATATACTATTATTGCAACATGCACGAATTCATTCACGAAAATTATTTGTTTTGTTATTGGGAATGGTATATTACCAAGGGTAGTAAGAACCTAATAGTAGTAGGGATAGTAAGAACCTTAAAACATTCAGGAAAATGTTCAGAAAAACATAAACGTATTACGCGAAACGTAAAACAAGCGAGTAATGTTTTGCCAAATTACGTTAAGTTAACGTTTCAGAAACAAAATCTACAAGTAGCGTTTAAACCTTATTAAAAATTATCCCATATTATTTACTGCTAAAGACAAAATCGACCCTCTCAAAAAATCCGGCGTAGATGAGTTCAGAATGATTTTTATTTATTCGTGTCAGAAACACGTACAATTGCAAATAAAGAAGCATGAAAGGATACAATTGAAACATTAGATATAAAAAAGACGTGTAGTTATTTGATATCTCACGCTGTATAACACATAGTTCATTTAGGTTACTGCCGCCCAGAAGTTGGCTACTTCTTGTGCATTTGGAGCTGCATGCAGTAAGTCATTCACAGTACATATTGTCGGACACTGTTTAGATTGGAGCAGATGGGGGGTCATCTGGATTTCCCGTTGCTCGTCACAAATCCACACGGGATTGCTTTTGTGTCCCGGCGAGAGTCACTGTTGATTTCAGGAAGCTTTTCCTTGATTTGAGTCATGAATTTGCTGGCTCATATCCATATAGAGGGTGTGTTTCAGATGTAAGAGCCTTCTTTTTTCTCTGAATTGGCCGCAATCTCTCGACGAAAGTCAGGTGTAGCAATAGTAACTAAATATAACATATCCAGTGGAGTGGGTTTGGAGACAGCCGGTGATGATAGGGCAAGTATCATTTAAAGCCACATCGACCATTTCGGCGTGGCTAGATCTGAACCATACTGGGCACGCAAATTCTCCAGCCGAGAAGAATAGAGCCAGGGAAGTGGTTCTGACGGTGGTCAGGTCAGGTAGAGATGAGCATGGGATCCCATCGACCCATCCCATCCCATCCCATCGTCCCATGGTATGGGACGAGTGGTATGAACGTCGCGTGGGATGGGATGGGACGACAATTTTGTATGGGACGGAGTGGGACGAGTTTTGATAATCTAGTAAATCTAGTTTATGCATAATTAATTGCTTCCATAAAAGAAGTTCTTTATTTTCTTTTTAATTTAATTTTGTTTTTCTGCAGTGCATTTTTTTTTGTATGGGTTTTAGTTAAGTCTTTGACGACGCACCCCGCAGACTGTCGGTTAACGAATCGCGCTTGCGCAGTTCAGCTAGTATTTTTCTTTAGTGAAAAAATAAAGTGCTATTTTAACCTTGAAAATTGTGCAGCTTTGTTTTTACCGATTAGATTAAAAGACAATCATCCAAAATTGTTATCGTGCCAATACGCAAATTTTCAACAATATGTCCAGCCCAACAAATTTCTGGGATAACGATGTAGTTCCTGAAAAATCTTTCGATTCCTTTGCTACGAAAAATAACTCATTGTCAAATAAATTCGAACGAGTTTTCGTTAGAAAAACCGAAAAGAAAGTCTGTTGTATGGGAAAAATGGTATCAGTGGGACGGGCCGCGCGACCGGGATGGGATGGGATGGGATGGGACGAATGGGATGGGACGAAAATTTTAGGCCTGTGGGATGGGACACTGGGACGAAAATGTGATGGGATGGGACAATCACGGGGATACGTCCCACGGGATGGGATCTGGACCGTAGAACACGTCCCATGCTCATCTCTAGTGCCAGGGTATGCTCCCCATGTTGTGCCAGTTAGCTTCCTTATGATGTTATTTCTGTCAGACACTTTTTGATTGGTGTTCAAACAATGGTTCCTTTAAGTTAGAGAGCGGTCAAGGGTGACTCCTAGGTATTTTGGAAACATACAGTGGTCTAGCATGACTCCATCCTACGTAATTTTGAGAGTTCTGGCTGCTTGCTGGTTCTTAAAGTGCAAAGCATAAGTCTGTGTTTTACTAAGATTTGGTCTCAGCTGCTTTTCTCTGATAGTTCTATTAATACTTTGGTCAGCTTCTGCTCAACAGTATCAAAGCAGATGGCTTGGGCAGTAATGGCACAGTCATCTGCATAAATGAAACTGTGTCCCCTCAGATAATGGTTGATCGTTGGTGTAGATATTGAATAACGCCGGAGCAAGCACACTGCCCTGGGGTAATACGTACTTCTGTGATCTTTATCTGCTTCCTCGCCCCTGAAATTCAACAAATAATTTCCTATTTTCAAGAAGATTCCCTATGACACAGGTTACTTGGTAATCTTTGGTAGCCTTATATAGTTTCAGGATAAGCTGTTTTTGATTAACTGTGTCGTAGGCTGCTGTTAGATCTATAAATACATCTCCTGTGATATAATTCCTTTCAAACCCATTCAATATGCTGTGTGAGTTTAAGCACTTGAGATGTACAACTCTTCTCAGACCTGAAACCGGCTTGTTGTGGAATAAAGCATTGCCTCCAACTTTCCTATTATTCTATTGAGGATGAGTCTTTGAAGAACCTTATACAGATGGCACAAAAGAGATATGGAACAGTAACTTCTGGGATCATCCTTATCCTTGCCTGCTTTACGAATCGCTATTCTATCGCTCCATGAGCGCAAATGAGCGCTCCATAACATAGCATAAATGTGTTCAACAGAAATATAGTAGGATTATAATATTTTTTCATTAATTATTGGTAAAATAAGTTGTTGTTTCTAGCCAATGTTAATACATCATAGTGCTTTCATAACCAATAGTTTATGTTATCTATTGACTTTTCCGGGAGTATTTTTTTTCACTTCTTTTTTACTTCCTCTTGTAAATTTTCATATTTTCTCTTGACATATGAAAATTGTTTTTCTTTTGAGGCTTTTTTGATAAACAGTTGTAAAACAGTTCTTTCATTTTACTTTTGTCAATTCTAGGATGATTAATTTTTTTCCAAAAGTATTATTAGTTGCAGAACTATAATAACTATTATACTAACGATCGGAGTTAGTATCACATTTTATCTCATCTCATTGTATCTCATTTTTTAAAGTAAAAAAAAAACACTTTATAGTAAAATAGTCCATTAAATAGTAAATTAATGCTTTAACTAATTTTAAATACATTAGGGGAGAGTTTCCAAATACGTACTAGACACCTAAGTCGTACCAACCCTTTTATTTAAATATTAATGCATTTTCATGCTTCTTGCTGGTAAAAAATGAACTTTTATTTGTGTAGATAAAGAGGAACCAAAAAGTCATTCGAATGAAGTGTTGTTTTGTGAATGACAGAAGCACAAAAAAATCAGGTAAGTCTGAAGTTAATTTAAAACCATTTTAATCGTCCGAATTTAATATAAATCTACAGTATCTAGGAATTTTATAATTTTTTGAAAACTAGCCATGTTATATTATTTACTTCTATTTAGTTTATAAAACACGCTGATAATGTTTTAAAGTTAGCTTCAATTATTAGGCAGGACGTCTTTTTCTGATACTGTTATTCAAATTCTACCGCTAAACTAAACGATTTACAAATTTCAAATTGCGTTCAAAATATTATGAATGAACATAAGAACAAATGAAATTAGCATTACAGGCTTACAGAAATAAAAAATACGGAATCAACGAATGATCTCGGCTGTATAAAATTACAAAGCCAACGTTATGAAGACACTTCCAACGATTGATAAAAAGACCTACTTCTGCATTAAAAAAGTTGGAGCCGTACAAACAATACCTGCAGTTTCCGAAAAAGTATTAGTTGACCACATTCCTCAACTAGAATCTTATTTTTTTGGTTTAAATATAACAGATGTCCGACACTTAGCATATCAAATTGTAGAGCAAAATGATATTCCACACAAATTTAATCAAAGCACTAAAATGACTGGAAAAAGAGGATTTATCCTTTTTTAAAAAGAAATCCGACGTTTTCGGTCCGACAACTGGAAAATACTTCAATTGCACGACCTAAAGCCTAAAGGATTCAATAGGGAATCGGTTAACGTTTTTTTTAACATGCTAGAAGATAAAGTAAAATCATGTAGCACAGTGTTTTATTTATCATGCCGCGACCCCCTTTGTGTTGAAACATATTTCGCGACCCCCTACTTGTATTTTTTTATGATACAAATATCGAATCTGTACATAATTTTTACTTATTTTTATAATTAGATATCGGCTAAATACGTAATTACATACACATAACAGACATTCGTGATCAAGTCATAGAAAAAATAAAAGAAAGTACTTTTATTTACAAAGAGATTGATGGAAGAAATACTGTTTCGTAAAGCTCTGCCTACGAATACAACATGTCAGTGCTTAAATAACATGTACCTTGAAGCTACACAAGACTTCCATGTCGATTGGGCGAAGAAATGCATAGCTATTTGGAGTGACGGAGCAAAAGCTATAACTGGTTCGAAAAGCGGTTTTATTACCAGACTTAAAGCACTGATGCCAAACGCTTGTTGAATGCATTGCTTTCTTTATCGCCAAGCTCTTGCATTCAAAACCTTGCCACAGGAATACAATGACGTTTTTATTATAGTCATAAAATTAAAAGGAAAATGAAAAGGAAAAGCGTTACAGACAGCTGAACTTTTGACAATTTCGAGCTGAACTTTTGGTGTATTTACAGCAGGTCAAGTCCGAATATATAAAATTTATTTGTGATCCGGAATTCCTTTTGAAACTGGCTTTTCTTTCTGTCCTATTCGAGCATCTAAACACAGAATAAAAGCCTTCAAGGGAGGGATGAAAATTTCATTACCGCCAAAGACAAAATTCATGGCTCTACGAAAAGAATAAACCTGTGGTCATCATCCATAAAACAAGACAATTTTGTATCCTTTTCTTCTACTCAGTCTTTTATTGGAGAATGAGAATGGGATCTGAGATAAACATCAAATCATATATACCTGGCATGGAAGTTTTATTGCAGAATTTGAAAGAAGAATTGTGTCATTATTTCTCAATGGAAGAACTTTCAGAATACACTAGGAAAATGTGGATCATAAATCCGTTTTTAAAAGCAGCTAGAGACGCTGCAAGTTTGGGAACCAATCTAAAAGAAAATCTGTTGGAATTATCTGCTGATGGAATGTTACACTTGCAATTCATGTCTATCACTTTGGATAGCTTTTGGCTAAAGAGAAAAACAGAATATCCACAACTAACCAGATAAGCTTTGAAGTATTTGATTCCACTTGCCACTTCCTATTTGTGCGAGTTGACGTTTTCGTCGAAGGCTCAAATAAAATGCAAACAGATAAATCGCCTAAATTTAGAAGAAAACGATTTAGTTTCATGTGAAGCAAAAATGGATTCGCAATGGGAAAAATTGATTAACAAGAAACAGGCCCAACCATCACATAAATGTGTGTGTGCCTATTCCTCTTAACATTAATGATTCATGTGACTCGAAGGTATTTATGATTTGTGTTAACCTAATTTGTGTTCTACCAAACCTTTAATAAACCATTAATAAACCACCGTTCATAGTATTCAATTTCGGCCAAGTTCGGGCACTTTTTGACGTATAACTAAATATGTGCCCGAAACATTCATATTCCCGCCTTTCAAACTTGGCGGATGCGCATGCGCTTAACTAGCCGTAAAAAGGTCTATTAACCTTTTCTTAATAAATAAAACATCTTGAAATAGAATGATTTTTTTTTTTTTTTTACTTTGATTGCCTCTTTAAGGTTGTTCTCTCGTAAAACGGCTTTGCTTGATAATTCAACTATATACCACTCAATATAAGACGATGTTTTTGTCTACTACTGTCACAGGTGAACTACCTTAAGGGCTCTTTATTTTAAATTTAAAAATAAGTGCGATCCCTTTAAAGAGCCTTCGCGACCCACTTAAAAAGGCTCCGCAACCCCCAGGGGGTCGCGACCCCCACATTGAAATACACTGATCTAGCGTATATGCCAATAAGGGCCGCATAATCGGCAACAGTGCTTACTAACCCCTATAAAAAGAAATTAGTTGCAATGAAAACAAAACAATTGGAACAAAGAATTGATTTCACGCCTTCAACCAGCACCGCTTCTCCAGTTCTTATAGAAGTGGAGAATGAAAACCATTGGTTCTGTTTTCTTTGCAATAATTCTTATTTAGGAAACATGATCCAATGCTTAAAGTAACAAAAGTGGGTACATGGAGCTTGTGGTGGAGTTTCGAAAGAAGAGAATATTTATTATTGTCCTAATTGTTTTTATGTTGTATTGTATTGTATATTAAATTTAAATTAAACTTAGAATACAGCTTCTCTTATGATTTTTTAGAATCTTTTTAATCCAACAGATGAGGTACGATTTTGGAAACCGGCTGGTCCCATTTAGGATACCGGTTGCCTAAATCGTTTTGTTTCCATGATCTTATAAAAGTGGTTATATCCCAATGATATATCAACAAATATTAAAAAAATCATATTAAATTGCAACTTCGATAGTTAATGCATATATGCAAAACATAATATTAGATAAAATTCCTACGAGAGAATATGTAAACTGCCGAAATTAAGAGGTACGAATTTGGCAACTCTCCCCTATTTAGTGAAACTAATCATAAAATAATTTATGTACACTATGCCTGAATGGTTCAGTTAAGTATGTTTTAACAGTGACCGTATACACCAAAAGTTCGCAAACTGGGTGTCGCGAATTATTTTTAGGGGTGTCGTAAAAAATCACATTTTATAATTTTTTTAAGCATAAATTCTCAGAAATTTCTAGTTGACCCCAGTAAAAAATTAGAATAATTTTAGTTTCGGGTCGTCGTCGGTACCTTGTATTCCGTTTTACACCCAGAAATATTATTTTATTATAATAGTACATAATATAGTATAAATAATATATTATTATAATAGTACATTTCTACGGTATCATAAAAACCGGATGCAGTTAGTGTTTCTGTTTATTTTAGTTGTTAGTCGAGTTCAGTTGTGCTGACACAGTGAAAGTGTGACAAGTTTTTCTTTATCTTAATATCAATAAAATTTTGTTCAAATAATATTGTCCATACTAGGTAAACATAACATTAAAATAAGAGTTTTTAAAAATTGCAATATTTTCTTCTTTGGTAGTCGAAAAAATTTCTTGTAAGAAAGAGGAGTATGGACGAGAATTCATATTTGCAACCCAATACAATTGACACAAATTCCAGTCATACCAATTAAGGTAAACCTCCAACTAAGAAAGAAACATGTATGTGTAAGACCCGTTTATGCCAAGAAAACTATTTGGACTACAGATTTACTTGGTGTGGTGACAATATATCTCCTAACCCAGAATATCTTGTTTGTGGAGAAGTACTGGCTAATGAAGCTATCTCTACTGGCTAATGAAACATGTGCATCTTTAAAAAATATGGAATTTCAAAACCGCTTTGTTCACAACAAAAACAAAGAAGTAATTTTACAAAACAACTTAAAACTTCTGATCGTGTTCAAACTGGTTCTAAGGCCAATTACTTAGTCGCAGGAATAATAGCACAGTAAATGAACCCACATACAACACAAGACATTAATTTTACCGTCTTGTTCAGCAATTGTAAAGGTAGTGCTCCAGAAGCAGCTGAAGCAGAAAACAAGAAAATTCCTTTATCAGTAGACACAGTACCAAGACTTATTAATTAAATGTTTGATAACATATAATAAAATATTGTTTTGAAAATGAAAGAAGCTAATATGCACGCTTTGCAAGTTGATCAAAGTACTGAAATTCGACGAAAAAACTCAGTTAACTACTATTGTACACGACATCTCCACAGCCCCAGTAGTGTACACCAATACTGGGGTAGAAGTTTTTAATAGTTTAGATTAGTATTTATCATAAGCTGGCCTGTCTTATTTATGTAAGGAATCCACCATATACCATCTATGGTCGGTTCTATACAATGCCTCTTGACTCTTGCTAAATAAAACAAGAATATCGTATCAACACATTGTTTTATACACTGTGAAGCTTCAGCTGCAAAATCCGCAAATAAAGAATGTGTCTTGAACAAGGTAGTCAAAATGATCAATTACGTAAACCGTAAAAGTAAACCTCTGAAGTCAGGTTCATTTAATAAAGTTTGTGAAGAATGGGATCTCAAATTAAAAATCGTATTCTTCATACAGAAATAAAATGCCTTTCTAAACAGCGTGTTTCGAGCCGTTTTTACGATTTCAAAGCAGAATTACTAATATTTGTTTAAGAAGAGCAAAAGAGTGGCCATGCAATGCTGACTAATTTGTCAGATATTTTTGAACAACTGAATAAATTAAACTCCAGTATGCAGGGAAGAAATGAAAATATTTTATTTTTTTTCAGACGAAATAGTGGCTTTCAAAGACAAATTTAACTTGTGGATAAATCAAGTAAGCCAGGGTAATACGGAATGTTTTCAAGAACTAAGGAAATGAAAAATAGTCAAATTCGGCAACTCAGTATTGAGCATTTAACAACTTTATAGTCAAAAGTTGATAATTATTTTTCCTATATAAATAGGGAAACAAATGATTTGGAACTTATAAAAGAGGAAGAATTAATGAATATGCGAAATGAATAATCGAACACTCAAACTGAAACACGAAGAAATTACACCTTAACTGCTTCTGGATTGGGATTAAAAAAGAATATCCCAATATAAAACTACGAGCACTCAAAATTCTCGTACAATTCTGAGCTTAATATTTGTGCGAGCTTGGCTTTTCTGCTTTGGTGAATATCAAAACTAAAAAAAGAGAAAGACTCAAGGCAGTCGAAGAGGAAATGAGAGTATGCCTATTTCAAATTGCCCTGACATTAAAAAAATATACGATTCACACCAGTCGCATGTTTCTCATTAAACTGTCAAACTCTAAGTCATATTATAAGCAAATTGACAATAATTGTTTATATGCTCATCTACAAGTAGTGATATATCTCTTTATATGTTGTGATATATCTCCATATATTTTTTAATAAAATAATGTTATAAAAAAAAACTTGTTTGTGGTTAAATGCATGTTGTTCTAATATATAAAGGAGATGAGAGGGGTGTCGGCAGCAATACAAGTTTGCGAACCACTGCTATACACAGACTTAACACAGAGTTAACGCGTAACGACTGTAACTTCTAGACAAAAATCGATTTAATAAATATTTTTACTTTAGTGTACTAATTAGAATAATTCGTTAACATTCATATAATGTTAAATAAATAATTAATACTGATTGATACAAATAAACTATAAAAGTAAAAATATTTCTCGGAAATAGGTAGGTGAGTTTATTTATTATGCTATAGAAATTTTGAATAAAATCTTGCTTAGAATGAAGTTGCTTTGTATTTTTATAATTTTTTTTAGTATCAATTAACTTTGTCATGAACTCAAAATTTTAAATATGACAAATAAGGTTTTTGTACAATAAATAAGAAACAAAACTTTAATTTTGCTTCATTTTAGTAACCTTGAATCGATTTAAATAAGTTTAGGTGATTTAGTTTTCTAAATATTGTTGTCAGATTTAATCTCTATTATGTACCTATTGCACAATTGCACATATAAAACAAAATGTCTCAATTAGTGGCCAATTTTATTTTTAATTCTATTTTTCTCGTAAATATAATTTGAAAATTTAAAAAAATAATACCGCAAATATAAACGGAATAAATAAACAATACAAATTTATACAGATGACTAATAATACTTTTTTATTTAGTTTTACCGAAAAATAGATTCTGTTGTTTTTAATACCGAAAATGCCCCGAATTAATTATAATAACAGCAATTATTTTTTTTTTGTCTCAAAGCGCAGACTGTAAACAAAGATGTTGGCAAGGTCAAGCCAGTTCCCCAGCAAAAAAAAACGCAAAGAAAGGTTGATTGCATTAAATAAGGAAATGAAATTAAATTTATATTTAGATATAAATATATATATATATATATATATATATATATATATATATATATATATATATATATATATATATATATATATGTATGTATGTATGTGTATATGTAGTATATAATTAATTTAATAGCAAGAGTTTTGCGATAATTATTTAATTCTATAAGTGGATGAATAACAGTTAGTTGCCAAGTCTTAAACTGATGAAAAGGTATACAGAGTTCAACCCAAAAAAGCGACAGAAGGCATCACTCGTCTCACGCGAGTTTACGCACATTGAATAAAGATCTGATTAGTATAAAAATGTTTTTGTTTTATACAAATAAGCCGATATTACGAAACATACTTTTCTCATTGTATGTTGGACTTACTGTAATATGCCCATCGCACCCCCTCGCACAGTCGCAATTTAGAGTTTGAACCTTAACTAGACAGGTTTGCTGTATATATCTTTCCGCGTTCCAAATAATGTCGGTTTTATGTGTTTGATCATGTAATGTGGTACTTCTTCATCTTGTCGTATCCCAAGTATCAATTCACGAACCACGTTTTGGAGACCTATTCTAAATCAACCAATGGAGAGTTTCTGTACAGGATATGTGAGGGTGTTTTTTTTTATTATATCTGTAATGATCAGAATATTATCTGATTTCCATTTTTATTATATTTTAATTGTGGACTTGATTATGGCAGACCGATGTATTCTCTGCCACCTTCACTCACAGGTGCAGGAGCAACTGTCTGATCGTCAACATTACGCTGTATATTCCGTCATCTATCGTTTTATAAAAGTGATGAATATCGATTTTAAAATGAGATCTAACACGGCCAGACTGACATTATTCCGCTCTCGGAATGCTTAAGAAATTTGGAATAAACGTATCATTACGGATCGTCCATTAATCACGTGAGGCTCGAACGGGAGGGAGGGGGTTTGTGAAAAATCACGAAACATCACGAGGGGGTGTAGTGAGATATCACGTGTATTTATTTTTTCATTGAACGGGCGATTTTTAAACCGAAAAGCGGCGCGTCACTCGCTGCCAGTCCCAGTAGAAGTCCCAGAAGTCCCAGTGATTTTGACGCCGTATACATGCGTAAATCGTTGCCGTGTATGTTTTGTCTCAAAACAATGTCTAAACTAGGAGACAGTACTGGATTTACCAGCAGGCTGAAGCCTATGGGGCAAATTTTAGGGGTGGCAAATTTGGGGCACATTTTGTTGTCGCACAGAAATTAAAAAGATTCATTTTTATATACTTTAATGTAAATGCTATTAGGTCCACACAAACAATTCAACATGTAATATGTTTCACCACATAATGTTATATTATTTTTTTCTAGAATTTAGCGTAATAGTGGTTGATCCAAAGCAGGATCGACGGGGCCGAGTTGTTAGGAGCATACGCCGCGTAGTGGCATTGTGTCTGGAAGAGACAGATATAGAGCGGCGATACAAACGAAAAAGCCGCCGAAAAGAAAAGCCGCCTCTGTTGATTGAGACATGCAATTTCTTATATGTATTAATTTTTCTTCGGTTGTGTGCTATAGAGGGAAAAATGAAAAGTTCAGTGATCCGAATAACGGAAATTATTGTATGATTTTGGAACTCTTAGCTGAATTCGATCCTTTTTTAGCGAGTCATGTTGAATATCTAAGACTTTCATAAAAAAAATTAATAAAATTTTTATTTAAAAAAAAAATTTAATTTTAAAAATTAAAAAATTGCTAAAAAACATCACGTGATTAATGGACGATCCCTTACTCGAATTAAATGGTATTGTTATTATTTCAAAAACAATGTCTCTCCCCGGTTCGTAGACGTTTTCTGCAATAAGTAATAAATACCACTTATATGATAACACTTTCCAATTAACAATAACACATTTGATTTTCAAAATCATTATCATTCAAACAGTTTAAGAATATAACATTCGAGAAAAACGATGGAAATACTGAATAATGCACGTATTTGCGATGGGTCTCATTATATTCACACGTTATCAGAACATTAAAGAACACGATGGAAATACTGCATAATGCACGTATTTGCGATGGGTCCTTCCAAGTGATCGGTTCACAAACAAAGACACGATGGAAATACTTTTTTTTTGCACGAGCTGGAGGTGAAAATCTACAAACAGACACCACCCGACCCGTGCCGAGTGGCAGTGTGAGGCTGTCCCCCAAAAGGAAAAGACCCACCAAAAAAACCCCACCATTCAGACCCCCCAGCCATAACCGGAGAGAACGTGACTTCATCACGTTCCTCCCCAGAAACATAACTTCATCACGTTCCTCCCCCTTTCATGTCAAAAACATTCATCCGCATTATATATTTTATTTCTTATTATATATCCTATCATTCCAGTCAGCACGCCCCACACTCACTGCGGAGCATGATTCTCACCATACTCTCCTTATTTACATTCTGTCCCACCTTGCATTCTAAGGCGCTCCTTATTCTCTCCCATCTCGTACACTCGAAGATGGTATGCTCCGCAGTGTCCTCAGTCGCTCCACAATACCTACAGTGCGCCTCAAACAGTTTCCCGATGCGCACCAAGTAAGACCCAAAGCATCCAAGCCCCGTAAGCGTCTGGGTGAGGTGATAATTCACCTGCCAGTGTCCACGGTTGACCCATTCATCGATAGTCGGAATCAGTTGCCTGGTCCAGGCTCCCTTTTCCGACTCCTCCCATAGCTCTTGCCATACACGCATTGTTTTTTCCCTTTCAGTTGCAGGGTTATTACCTTCCCAAACGCTCACCCCTTCATGCGCCAGAAAGTCTAATGGGATAACTCAAGCAACGACCGCCGCGGGGTCGCCAGAAACAGTCCTGTATGCGCTGCACATACACAGCAGAATATATCTTTGCACTCTCATCAGTCTCGATCTATAACATTCAATCCTGAACGCATTTATCCATGCCGGCACCCCATATAGTAGTATGGAGTGCACGACCGTATTCATAACCCTCCTCTTGGAGGCCAACGGCCCACCTATGTTGGGCATTAGCCGTCCAAGGGCTCTCACACATGCTGTAGCCTTGCTCACCACCCGGGTGACCTGATCGGACACCCTGAGATTTCGCTGAAGCTCTACCCCAAGGTATCTTACAGATTCCCGAGCCGGTACGTTAACTGTCCCCATTCGCACGGTTAGTTCACGCAGCTTTCTTCTCCCAATTAGCAGGACCGCCTCGCTTTTGGGGAGCCAGAGAAAGCCCTTTTCCCCAATGCACCGAGCAATCATACCAATTGCCTGATTCATTATCGCTTTCAGACTTTCTTCCGTTCTTGCGACAGCGACCACCGCTAAGTCATCAGCGTACTCTACGAGTGTAACCCCGTCTGGCAGCTTCAATCTCAAAACCTCATCATAAAATATGTTCCACAGTATCAGCCCAAGAACCGAACCCTGTGGAATACCCGCACTCATTTTGAAGATTTTACTTTCCATAGTCACTATCTCCCTATCATTCAAGAATCTTCCCCCCATCTTTCTAAGGTAGAGAGCTACCCCCTTTAGTTTTTTTTTAGAATTGAAAGCATTTTTCACGTCCAGGGTTACAAGCACGCAGTAGCTACGGGTATGCCATGGACCCGTATTGGCTAACATTGCTCTCTCTATCACGCGCATTATTGCGTTCACCGTAGTGCGGCCGCCTCTGAACCCATACTGTTCCTCTTAAAGACCCCCTTCCCTCTTCTAGATCCTCATTTGTCCTAGCTCCGATCATACTCTCAAACATCAACGCTATCCCATTCAGTAGGCAGATTGGCCTGTAATTGGCTTCCTCTCCTTCCTTTCGCTCTTTTTCAATCATCACCAGTCTCGCTCTATTCCACTCTTTGGGGAAACTGCCATTCATCAACAATTCATTCCTCATGCTCAAGCAAATGTCCTCGCACACATGCCCAAACACCTTGCACGCTTCGGGTGGAACACCATAAGGGCCCGGCACTTTTCCCTCCTTCATCCGGCCAACTGTACTCTGCAGCTCGGCCGGAGTGAAAAGAAGCACCGATCTGCATCCCACGGATTCCAGCCAGTTCATTAGCTGGGAACAGCTTCTTGACTTCCGTCATTAGGCTATCCACACCGGAGAGTATTAACCCTTTGCGCAATTTTCCTGGTGACGATCTTATAGCCGTCACCCCAGATGTTATTATTTACCTCTTCGCAGAGCACTCTCCAAGCTTCTTGCTTGGGTTATACCTCCTTCTGCACTCCTCACGAACTTCCTCATTTGCTCGCCTATTACTCCTCACCATGCATATCCTTTCACGCAAACAGGTTTTACGCTTTCCAGCTACCTGATCATTCCACCAGTAAACTGGCTTCCTGTCTCTGACGCCCCTCCGTTTTCTCCGAAACACCGCATCGCATGCCCCGCGAAGAACTGCTTCGCAGGAGCTCCGCAATTCATTTTCGGGGCCTGCCCTTTCTGCCAGCTCTTTCATGACGTCTCCCAATCTTGCTAGTAGACTCTCCATCCATTCGTTCCAATTGCAGCCGATCCCTCAGATACATCCTCTCGTACGTCGAAGAGAAAATCCTGGTGATCACTCAGATTCTCTTCCTCTCTGACACGCCACTCTTTCACTCTGCCTGCAATCTGTGAGGTGCTAAAAGTGATGTCTATGAAAGAGATAACTTCGTGCCGCACGAAGGTTGGCACATTCCCACGGTTGTGAACCACCAGGTCACTCGGCACATGATCCAGCCAACTTTTATTCTTCCTTTCTCCAGTGTGGTTTGTGCCGCTCTTGCTGGAAGACTGACTACTGCCATACTGGCCCCTCCGCGCACTGTGCGGAGAGACTAAACCACACACTCCTTACATT
Source organism: Phosphuga atrata (assembly GCA_944588485.1). Classification (NCBI taxonomy): domain Eukaryota; kingdom Metazoa; phylum Arthropoda; class Insecta; order Coleoptera; family Silphidae; genus Phosphuga; species Phosphuga atrata. Next base: position 26,651,858 of record OX155899.1, on the reverse strand, counting down.
CAGCCGCCTTCTGAATTGTTCCTTTCGCCTCATCGGTGGTGGTAGCCTCATCCATGCCCCTAACAAGGACACTTCTGAGGCCCACCTCCGTCCTGACATCCCTTACAGCCTCAGTCACTAGGGCCATTCGTTCTGCCAGTCGCTTCTTTTCCCTATCATCATTCACTCTAACGATGAGGTCCCAAGACTGGCTTTTCCTCATCGCCCTTTCATTTATATCCTCCATAGCAACTTCCTTCTTAAGGTCATTCACCATATGGACATAAGAAACACCCTCTGCCCTCCTCACCAGAAGGTTTCTGCCTTTCTGGTGCCTCCGGCTCCTTCCACTCAACTCCTGTGGCATACCACACGCATTCAGCCATCTTTCGTACCAGCCACATATTAAGGTTACCAGCCACACCGATAGCGAACCGCTTTCTGTCTTTTCACGCACTGGTGATACTACATTCAGCCTCCTTTTGGGTGCTGACTTGCGTGCCATACTTACCGTGTGTACCTCAACGTCGTACAGCACCTTGTCAATCGGCTGTAGGCGATGCTCCTCGAGCCACTTGTTACCGGGTGGCGCGAGAAAACATTTGTTGTCCTCCTGACTCGCGCTGCTGCTTCCTTAATGTCACGCTTTGTGCTGCTTCCTCCGACGATGTCCCTCTCCAGTTCCTCCTGTCTATTGATTGCCCCAATCGACTCCACGATCGTAAAGACAATCGAGCACTCAGTCTTTTTGTAAGCGTCGACGTCATCCGTCGACCGATCCGCAACTTTTCTTTTCTTCGGGGTTTCTCCAATAGACTGGCTTTTCGCCCGACTTTCCATATCCAATGCACCCCTGCATACTTTTTGCTTTAGGAAAGATTCCATACTGGACGCAGTCTCCACGAAACTAAAAATAAATTAAAGAAAGAAGGGTGAAAAATTCCGCAGATATCGTGCTTCGGTAACTGAAGCAAGAACATCCGCGGCGTTGGATTATCCTTATCTTAAAGATAGGATAAGAAACAGAGACAAAAAGAATATGAATTTAAAGAGATAAAAAAACTCACGCCGTGTGCTGGGACACAAATTAATAAACTAAAAAGAAACACTTTTATAAAAATCAAAAGAAAGAAAACTCAAAATCGCAGATAAAACTAGCTAAATACACTAATTAAATATCCAACCAATTAAATTATTATGGTAACTAAGCAAAAATAACTAAATATATAACTAAGTAATAATAACTAAATATTATTGATTCACCCATATGCGGAGCACAAAGCTACACATCCACTCACTTCGGCGTCTACTCAGAGACGATGGAAATACTGCACGTACCCTATTTGAGATGGGTCTTTTCAAGTTTAAGATCTAACACGGCAAAGCGTGACAGATACACACAAAAATGAAAAAAAAAATACTCACGATTGTTCAATTGCAACAAATATTCAAAAACATCAGAGGTCCAGTTTATTGGCCAAAGACGAAATTGGTCCCTTGAACATTTTTAAGGTTTCTGAGCACCAATTTTACGAATTAAGAAACGGTCATTGGCAAGCAATGATTTGATAACGTAACGAATTCACAACTCAATTTTTTAGGCCTCTGGACTCTACTCAAGAATACTGCATTGCATCACCAATTCTGTATTTATGATTACCTCTTCGTTTTTTATTGAATGTAGGCATTTGCTTTTCTGCGTTAATCTTTAAATTATTTAGAACTTTATCGCGCTCCAGAGGAGATTTGTATTTAATTGTGATTTTGTGTAAATTCCGGGGTAGGTAGGTCAGTTAGAATGATACGAATTTGAGGGGTCTGTTCCTCTTCTCAAATTCAATTGCAACAAATATTCAGAAACATCAGAGGTCCAGTTTATTGGCCAAAGACGAAATTGGTCCCTTGAACATTTTTAAGGTTTCTGAGCACCAATTTTACGGATTAAGAAACGGTCATTGGCAAGCAATGATTTGATAACGTAACGAATTCACAACTCAATTTTTTAGGCCTCTGGACTCTACTCAAGAATACTGCATTGCATCACCAATTCTGTATTTATGATTACCTCTTCGTTTTTTATTGAATGTAGGCATTTGCTTTTCTGCGTTAATCTTTAAATTATTTAGAACTTTATCGCGCTCCAGAGGAGATTTGTATTCAATTGTGATTTTGTGTACATTCCGGGGTAGGTAGGTCAGTTAGAATGATACGAATTTGAGGGGTCTGTTCCTCTTCTCAAAAAACTAATTTAATAGACAATAGCCACTGGTTTTTTGCTTCGTAGTATTGATAACTAATTGAGTTTTCCACAGTTTGTTCGACCATTCCTCTGACTTATTGGATTCAATTCTAAGCATAGTGCTGATGCTGATCGTCTATTTGTCTATTGTCTATCAGAGCGATGTGTACCCGGGGTTGTCACGTGCAGCTCGATACCAAAGTGTTCAATAAATGATTTAAATATTTTTGCCTTCAAATTTGTTTCTGCATCATGTACTAGCTTGCAATACGTTCCGAATATGCTAATGAAGTTCGAAAGGGTGTGTTTTGTTTCTTCCGTAGTTAGAGTGGATTGCAGATAAAGGAAGCAAAATTTTGAGAACGTATCAATTAAAACTAAAATGTATTTATAATTGTTTGTCCCTTTCGGAATGAGACCCAGACAATCAATATGAATATTGCAGTTTCAAATCCTTTTTATTAGCTGACAATTTTAAAGAATTACAATGTGTCATTAATGTAAATGTTAATACCAATAAATACACAGTCTCTAGTTCAAAGGATTGATATTTGCTTTCATCCGGGGAAGTTTTTTGACTAAAATATTCAATTGGCCTAAATGAATCACTATGTTTTTGCATTAAAATGCAAAGCGAACAGAGCTGACGTCATTGTGTAATAGTGTTTCTAAGGTGGTATCTAAGATTGGCAATAAGGGTTTTTGTATTAAAACATCAATTATGTATGCCTTGCCTTGTCGCATTCAGCAGTCCAGATAAAATGAACCTTATTTTTTGTTAGATGTATTATACAGGCAACTTTTGTAGAAAATGCGGGAATAAATTGTTTTAAGTTTCCTTAAGTAAGCTATTGCTTTGGTATCGAGCTGCACGTGACAACCCTGGAAATAAACTATCTCTGATGGCCTTAACTTTATTTTGGTCAGGCCGAATACCATCAGCAGATATTGCTTGACCGAAATAATGTTTCATCAGAAAACGGTATTTGCTAATATTTATTGGAAATTTTGCTTTACTTAAAGCACTACGGGCTAATTTTAGTTTTTGAAGACCTTCTTCTATGGGAATAGAGGGTATTAAACTGCCCAAAGCTAGATTAATGGCTCGTTGAAAAACAGCCGGCGCGTTAGCCAAATGGCATTCTTAGATATTTAAATTACTCGTCGGGCGTTACAAAAGCTGTTTTTTAAATTAAATCTGGGGCGATTGAGATTTGGTGAAATCAGGATGCCATATCGAGGGATGTGAAGAATTTTCGCTTGCCGATGTAATGCGATCTAATTGATCATCTATGCGAGGTAAGTACGGGAGCTAGCAACGTCGGGAAAACGAGAATTTTAGGTAGGCTGGTTTTTAGATATGTTCTCTGTCTCACTTTCCCTGTCGGCATACGGGCTATCTGGCTGGCGTCAGAGGTTGGGTTCATTAGTGCGCATCGTATTTGTACAGGTAAAATTATAATTTTCCAAATCATTTTAAGAAGGTTTTTCTTTTTTTTTAAATTAACTCCATTTAGCTTTTCGAAATGTAAATATATTATTGCCAGACATTTCTGTCATTGCTTACTATGTGCCAGACGCTAATTTTGATTAAAAAAAAAACAAAATTCAAATTATTTTAGTATGGCTGAAATTTTGATATGATGTTATATAAGTATCAACAAATCTAAAATTAATTTTCCAGACAATAATTCTACCATTAACCATCTGCCAGACCGATTTAAAAATGCGGTATTATTCTAGTTGACAAGGAAATGTTTGCAAAATAGATTTCTGAAAAAGGACCGATAGCTATTAAATTAATTTTTGCATTAATATAGTATGAAAATGATCACTGAAAGCAAAATTATAGCTTCAGGATCGGTGAAGGGAATTATCGAAGGTAAACATTTTAATCGTTGCAAACGCCTGCATCCGTTAATAGCTGTAGGATTGCAAATGTTACATTTTGATCAATACTTAAAACCAACAAAAGTTGAACACGATTTTGTGAAAGAGAAAATCTATGATGACCTTTTACAATATTAAGACATTGAGGTATTCAATTCAACTACGGTAGCTGAATTAATACTGAATCAGGTATTATCACGACTGCTCTCTTCGTATCAAGAATTCATGGCAAAACAAGACAAGATGATCATGGCAAAACTGCTCAATTTTATATGATCTATATCCATCTGGTAAACTATTATATAATCTTATCTTATATTATAAGGAGCTTACGCATGGGTGATTTTGAGATGTTCAAGTATATTATTCCAAAAATGACCAATTAATTTTTTATTGTTAATCAACCAAATTACGCTCGATGGTGTGTTAAATACTCCTACAATTTGAATAATGTTAACAAAACACACCCAGGACTTGAAAACAATTTCAAATCTAGATGTTTCGGAATTAAAAGAACCGCTAAACTAAAAAAAATTAAAAAAATAACTCTCGGAAATAAAGTTGTTGAGATGAGGATGCAAAGAGCTTTTGTTAGAATGTTGGGGATATCCTTAACTCACAAGCTCGATATTGAGAAAGTATTGACATTTCAACTTACACCGGTCCCAACATCAAATTAATTAAGAAGAAAATGGGTGATAATGTCGAACAGCTACCTTTGTGTTTTGATATCTCTATGCTAATACAGCCTTAAATTAGTCTTAAATATACAATGGTGTCTTCATGTTACACCTAATGAAAGAAGTACCTGTAACCTTCAATGGTATATCTAAAAAAAATCTGAATATGATACTACGATATATATCCACTCGGATCGACATTGTCTTTGATACTTTAATGCTTTTCACCGTCAATGAAAGACTTTGAATATTCCCGTCGAAATGAATCAATTAGCCAAGTTACAATCGGGCCCAATCAAATCTGTCCACACAATGTCGTAGCTGAACTTAGAAATATATACTTTAAAGAAGCTCTAGTTATTGTCTATTGTCTATATTTGTCTCTAGTTATTTCATCATCAATAAGATCATTGGGCTGGTGATAACATGAACCTTTTCAATGGGAACAAAATTATTTATTTAAATTACAACAAGTGCTACTCATACCCGGTTGAAAATAACAAAGTTATTAAAAATGCTGAAGATTCCTTATCTTGTGAAGAATACGAAGAAGCAGATTCTCGAATTATATATCATATTTACCAAATAAATTTCGACGCCGAAGTTGTCATAATCTGCTCAGATTCGGATATTTTAATAATACTCCTCGGCAACATGAATCATTTAAATGCATCTTGGGATTAATATGGGTGTGGGAAATAATGAGCGATATGCGTCAATCAAATATACCAAATACTAGGTAATTCTTTATCAAAAGCTCTATCGTGCTTTCACGCACTCACAGGATGCGTTTACACACAAGATTTTTTCCGGAAAGGTAAACTTAGGCCTTTCAAACTGCTAGAGCAATTGGAACAGTATCAGTCAGCCTGTCAAAATATTATTACAGATGATGAAGAATTGCTATATCAGACATTTAAGATCTTAGAGAAATGTATTTCATATGTACGGATTTCGAGATTCTTCGAACGTCAATGATGTTCGATTTCATCTGTTTTCGAATACGTACCCATCTACAAAATTAAATGATAATTTTGAAACGAAATTCCGTAATTTTGACACATCAAGCCTACCACCATGTAAAGCTGAATTGTACCAACACTTACTACGAGTGAGTATGTCACAAAAGTTTGGAGAAATGCTCATTTAAAACATCCGATATCTTTATCACCTCAAGCTTCCGGTTGGACCATAAACGATGATAAATATGATTTGATCTGGTTCGTTGAAGAGCAATTACCATCGTTAGTTGCTGATATTATCATTAATGGTAAAAATTAAAAAAAAAACAAATATATTTACCTAAAGATTATAACATTTTCCATTCCATTACAGAAAACTTATCACAAAGTTATTTAGAAAATGACAACATTTCAAAAGTGGATAATGACAATGATTATGAAAATGAGAGCAGTTATGATGATGATGGTGATTATCAAGATGCTTCCGTTTTTTTATGACACAATTATGGATTAAAAAATTTTCATAAATAATTTTAATTTACATGTAAATATGAGAGCTTCTGGAAAAAAAATGTTTATTTCGATACTTAAATATTTTGTTAATTTTATACAATAATAAATGATCGTATTATATAAATATGCATATCGATCGCATATTAATGCAAAAAATAATTTAATAGCTTTCGGTCCTTTTTCAGAAATCTATTTGGCAACCATTTCTTTGTCAACCAGAATAATACCGCATTTTTAAATCGGTCTGGCAGATAGTTAACGGTCGAATTATTGTCTGGCAAATTAATTTTTTGACTTGTTGATACTTAAATAACATATCAAAATTTCAGCCATACTAAAATAATTTGAATTTTGTTCTTTTTTTAATCAAAATTAGCGTCTGGCACATAGTAAGCAACGACAAAAATTTCTGGCAATAATATAATCGAAAAGCAATAACATTTCGAAAAGCTAAATAATGTTAATAAAAAAAAGAAAAACCTTAAAATGATTTGGAAAATTATTATTTTAACTGTACAAATACGATGCGCACTAATGAAGGCAACCTCTGAAGCCAGCCAGATAGCCCGTATGCAGACAGGGAAAGTGAGACACAGAGCATATCTAAAAACCAGCCTACCTAAAATTCTCTCTCGAAAACGTCGCTTGCTCCTAGACTATAATGGTTAGCGATGTTTGACAGTTATTTTGATCAAGGCGCGAAAGTCGACACATAAGCGATCCGTTCCATTTTTTTTAACCAAGATTGCTCTAGCCTGTAATTTCGTTTTTCAAGAGATCGTCAATAATATTTCGTACATCGATTTCGTGACATCCGATAAGGGTAAGCCGTTTAAAATGTACTTTAAAACATCACTTGAGATGACGTGTAGAGGCAACCCACCGTACGCATTCTGCGCATGCGCATTGGTGGGTTTTCCAACGGAAATTGACATAAAACCTCCAGTGATGTGTAAATCGTTGGATACACATTATTATTTAAGGTCACGACGACGAATTCATATAACAAGTATATTATTATTTTACAAATCTATTTAAGGATAAACGAAACATAACGCATTATTTAAGGTTAGTACGAAGAATTTATTTGACAAGTTGAAACTTATTAGACTCTTGGTTTTACCCCGGTTAGATTAGGTTGCCCGTCGGGAAGCGGGCAGAAAAATTTAGACAATATACGCGCGTCAGCGCGAGCTCTCGGTCCAATGTAGGACAAAGTGGCAAGGACCGTTGGTTTTACCTTGGTTAGATTAGGTTGTCCGCCGCGAAGTGGGAATATAAATCAAGACAACTTACGCGCGGCAGCGCAACCTCTCGATCCAATATAGGACAAAGTGGCAAGGACCGTTGGTTTTACCTTGGTTAGATTAGGTTGCCTACCGCGAAGCGGGAAGATAAACCAAGACAACATACGCGCGGCAGCGCGAACTCTCGATTCAATATAGGACAAAGCGGCAAGAACCGTTGATTTAACTCTGGTTGGGTTAGAGTTGTTGGGGTTTATTATCATTTTAAAGAATTTTTATATACCCCCTTCAAATTTATTTTCCCTACGCCTTTGTGTTTTGCCCCCTATGCGCATGCGCATAATGCGTACGGTGGGTTGCCTATACATGTCATCTCAAGAGATGTTTTATAGTACATTGTAAACGAGTAAGCCTATCATCAGCTAGTTATGTTCAATTCGCCGGTATTAATAGCATTAACAATGAAAGAAATATTTTCCCCTATAATAATGTCATAGTGAGAGTGATTATGTGGCACAATCACAAGGTACAGCGCAACTTTCACCTCAGGTAGTTCCACAAGGGCTTTTGTTAAAAATAATGAGTTACGTACTATACTATCGAACCATTGCAACAGAGTAATGCGGAGAATTTTTGTTAGTTTTATTCAAACCACCAATAATTATCTATTAAGGAAACAGTTGAATCTGTGTCAGACAGTATTATAACCGCAAATCGTCATCGGCAACGTTTTTAAACATTTATTATTTGACGAAAAACTATGCAACAAAACGTTCTCTTGTTTACTTTTCCTGCTCGTAACCGGACGTTTTGTTGACTCGCCCGTGTTTGTTTGACGCCGAAAACAATTTTCAATGTTATTACCTAATTTCTTACAGTTTCTACAAAAGGGTTTGTCTTCATTTATTAACAGGGCTACGAAATTTTAATTTGAAACTTCACAATCTCGAGAAATGTGACCAGTTTTGCCACACGAAAAACAAGTCTAATTTAAAATTCTTCCAGATATCGTCGGTCGGCTGCCATGCAGTAAACCACCTTTGAGCAGATTTTAATAAAAATGGACCGATTCTACTTACAGTTTCTCTATCAGACCACCCAAACTCGTTTTTATACACATCAATTTTCAACAACCAGACACTGCTGTGCGTACTTTCTGGGTCGAAACTAGGAATAGCAAATGAAACAGGCATTTGGGAAACGGAGGGAATAGTCGGTGGCGTCAAAGGCTGATCCTTTCTGCGTCGTTGAAGGTCCCCTAAGACTTTAGCTGCGGCTCCTAACGATTGACTTAATTCTTCCATTTTAATACTAACACTTTGGATATTCGAAATCACACGTGTACACACACCGGTTAATTCCTACAACCTGACCGGAAAAACTTAGTGGCGCTGGTGTCGTTTTTATAAATTTGGTGCATGCGCATTACAATTTCGGACATGCGCATTACAATGGGAGACAGAGGCGTAGTGAAAATAAGTTGAATATATTTTGTGACGAGTAATAAAATATATCTAGACAGACAATTATAGATTGTGAGAGATTATATATTTCCTACAAAACGCCACGTTTATTCTTGCCCGTTTATATCAAAGAGATAGTCGATCATCCGATCCTCTTTGCTTTTATATGAAAAACTGTAACTATGGCAACATATATATTATTTTAAGCGTCGTATTGAATTTGCATGCAAACAGCTACGGTACAATGTCTCGTGTGGATTTTATTGGTGGTTTTACCTTGGTTAGATTAGGTTGTCCGCCGCGAAGCGGGAAGATAAATCAAGACTACATACGCGCGGCAGCGCGAACTCTCGGTCCAATGTAAGGTTTTATCTGTTTTTTTTTTAATTTCAAAATATACTGTACATTGGGACAGCTAACATGATATGAGGTTATAATAGCTTCCTAGGAAGTATTCGTGGGTGCTGGACGTGTGTGAGAGTGCTCGGTAAAATAATTGCTATTGCGGGAGTTTTAAGCATGAGGGACGTGAAAGGCTGCGGGTGGTTTGTCTATTTTGTTCAGGCAGTTATTGTCGTCGGGAAAACCTTCGTTGCAAGTAAGTCGTTATCGCAGCAAGCGTGTTAAAAACTTTACGCACGTGGTGATAAGTAGTGTTTGCGTGGTTGCGGCGCGACAGGGTAAGCGCCCAGGCAACGTTTCAAAGCGCATCTGGTGAGGGATAGCGGAATTTGTAGCTAAGACCGGCTTCAACAGCGTAAGGTGTCTTCGCGGGAATGGACGAATGCGAGAGCAGACCGAGAGCGGGCAGTGAGTCGATGAACCCGTTTGAAAGATGTGCTAAACTAAACCGATCACCGATCCAGACGGCTAAGAGGTCGAAAAAAGAGGAGATGTCAGATAAAGGAAGAGGGGAGTGCAGTGCAGGTCAGAGTGAACATTTTGAGAGAATATTGCAGGAGTTAATAGAAATTAAAAAGGAGTTCACGACGGTAGACAGGAAGTTGTAGGAAATGAGACGGGAAAACAAAAGATTGGAGGAAAAATTGGAAAGGGTGGTGAAGAGACAAAAGGAGGAGGGAGAAGTAGAAAAGGACTGGAGAAAGGAATTGTTAGCAGAGTTGAGGTCAATAAGAGATGAGAATATGGAAATAAAGAATAAGTTATCGAAACTGGAGGAGGAAGCGGAGGCAGTCAAGGAGGAGAAGCGAAGAACCGAGAGTAAGTGGGAGGAGGAACGTCAGGCAATGAGAGAGGAGCTGGCTAAACTAAAAGACACGGAAGAGAGGAGACTAAGGAGGGAATTAAGAAATAACATTGTTATTTATGGAATTGAAGGAGAAGATTGGCGGGAAAAGGCAAAGAACATATTTCGGGAAAAGCTAGGTTTAAACGAAGGTTTCGGGAGTGCATACAGGCTTGGCTCGAATAGGGATAATAGAGAAAGTAAAGGCCCGATTATGTTAAAATTAGAAAGTTGGGAGGTAAAAAAGGACATAATGAGAAACAAACGCAAGCTTAGAGGTACAAACGTATTCATTCAAGATGATTTCACCCCTAAGGAACAAGGAATCCAGAAAGAACTGTTAAGGAAGGCAAAGGTACTCAAGGAAAGGGGCCACCAGATTAAAGTAGGATACCAAAGAATGGAAATAGATGGGAATTGGGTACCATGGGACAAGGTAGCAAAAAACGAATAAACGACCAAAGAAAGAGGGGACAGTTACACAACGACGGAACGGAAAAGGAAAATGTAAAGCTAATGTTTTGGAATGTAGCAGGGCTCAGGAAGAAATTGGATAAGGTGGACGGGTCTTTTATAGAATTCTTGAGGAAATTCGAAATAGTTGGCTTAGTGGAGACCTGGGTTCAAGAGAGGGAATGGGAAGCCTGTAAAGAGAGACTCCCCAAGGAGTACAATTGGAGGATACAACCGGGACGGAGAGAGAGTAACTACGGAAGGGCAAAGGGGGGAATAATAACAGGGGTCAGAACAGGCATCAAGGAATCGGAGAGAATTCTAGAAGAGGTGGAGGGTCTAGTGTTTAGGGAGGTAGAACTGGAGGGGGAGTGGTGGCAGATAGCAACCGTTTATAATAATAAGGGACTGGAAAAAATTAAAGAGGGTATAAAGAGGAATTTAGAAGATATGGTAACGACAAACTTGCTACTAGGAGGTGATTGGAATGTTAGGATAGGAGAAGAGCAGGTCAATACGGTGGATAAGACGGATGATGTGATAAGAAGGAATTCTAAAGACAAAATTAAAAATGCAGAGGGAAATGTTTGGTTGGCGTGGGTGTTAGAGAACCAATGGGATATTTTGAATGGGTGTATTGAGGGCGACTGGGAGGGAGAATTTACGTTTGTGGGTGCAATGGGTACCTCAGTTATTGACCTAATAATTACAAATGATGCGGCGAGACGGCAAATAAAACTGATGGAAATCGGAATAAGAAGTGAGTCGGATCATATGCCGGTAGTGGTGTCGTTGAAGCAGCAAAGGGAGAAAGATGTTAAGGCGGAGAAATGGGTGGCCAGATGGGATAAGGAGGCGACAGAAGAATACAGAAGGAAATTAGAAGAGGTAGAGTGGAACGCCATAGAGGATATAGACATGATGGCAAAGAAAATGGAATCTGCACTTGTGAAAAAGAAAATCAAAGAAGCGTTTCCAGGCCGAGCATGGTACGACGGGGAAGTGCGGAACGCAAAGCAAAGGTTTCGAGAAGCTATGAGAGAATGGAGAAAGGGAGAAGGGCTCAAAATGCACGTGCTGGAAGCGAAAACAGAATTGCAAAAAATGGAGAAGAAGAAAAAGGAGCTTTGGGAGGAGAAGGAAAAGCAGCGGGTACGAGAAATCAAGACGGAAGCTGAGCTGTGGAAATACGTGAGAGAGAATAGGAAAAGGAAGGAAAGATTACCCAAGAGCATTGCGATAGAAGAATGGCAAAACCACTTCATGAGGATGCTAGGAGGGGTGGAGATGCGGTCAGAAAGAGATGATAGTTCAGGAGATCGACAGAGAAAGCAGGAAGAGCTCGACGAGGATATCACCGTGACAGAGGTGGAGGATGTTATTGATTCCCTAAAGCCAAGAAAAGCGGGAGGTTTGGATGGGCTCGGAAATGAAGCGTGGAAAGAAGCACCTGGAATCTGTAAGGAGAAGTTTACGGAGGAATTGAGAAGGATAGGGAGAGGAGAGAAAAGGATACCAGTCAGCTGGAAAGTGGGGATAATTCAACCAGTTTTTAAGAGTGGAACGAGGGACGCGCTAGAAAATTATAGAGGTATAACTTTGATGAACTCCTCATACAAAATATTTGCTAAAATCCTTGATTGTCGCTTGAGGAAGGAAATCAATGAAAGGAAGCTTTTGCCGGAAATACAAGCGGGGTTCAGAGAAGGAAGGAGCACGGTGGAACACCTGGTGACCTTGAGAGTCATCATAGACCAAGGAATAACAAAGGGATGCCTGTTTGCTCTTTTCATTGATTTGAAATCCGCATATGACTCGGTGAACAGAAGGAGACTTGACGAGTGTTTGGGCAAGCTAGGTATCTCAGAGAGTGTAAGAAGGAACATCAGGAATTTGTACGAGGAAACGGTCGGTAAGGTAGTAGCGAATGAATGGGAATCGGACTATTTTGAGGTGAGGAAGGGCCTGAGACAAGGCTGCCCTTTGAGTCCCACGCTTTTCAATCTGTATGTGGCGGATATGGAAAAGGTTCTACAGGCCGGGCAAGCTGGAGGAGTGGTTATTGGGAAAAAGAAGGTGTGGAGCTTGGCATATGCGGATGACATGGTGGTATTTGCAAAGTCGGCTAGTGAGATGAAGGACGTGATTGAAAGGCTCGGCAGGTATTTCGAAAAGAGGGATTTAAGGGTGAATGTTGGTAAAACAAAATGGATTCGGTTTAAAAGGGGTGGGCGATATAAGAAAGAAAGGTTTGAATGGCAGGGTACTGAAATAGAGGAAGTTAGTAAATTTAAGTATTTGGGGTATGTCTTTGGGACTGGATACAGTAATAAAGAACACATAGAGTATGTTACAAAGAAGGCATGGGTGGCGGCGGGTCGTATCTGGGAGGTTTGGAAAAGGAACTTTGATGGAAACTTTAGAGCAGCAGAGACCATATGGAAGGCATGTGTGCGAAGCGTGTTACTGTATGGATGCGAGGTCTGGGGAACGAAAGAGGAAGACAAGATCGAAAGGGTGCAGCTAAAGTTTTATAAGAAAGTGTTGAAACTTGATAGGTCGACGCCTGGTCACATTGTGCTTCAGGAAGTGAGTGCTTGTAAGGTGGCGGTAATAGCTGCGGAAAGAGTGATAAAGTTCGAGTATAGGGTGGATGGGTTAGGAGATGAAAGGATAATAAAGGAAATCTTTCGAGTAGTGAATAAAGAGGGGTTAAGTGGTAGAAGAGAGAGCGGTTGGGGGTTTAAAAAAAGGAAACTGTATGAAAGAGGCGGTTTATCATCCGAGGGGTTGGAAACGGAAAAAAGTGCGGGTGCTCAGTGGAAACGGATGCTAAAAGAGAGGTTATTAGAAGTGGACTTCCAAGAGCGCCAATCGAAAATAGAGGCTAGTAAATATCACCAAGGCTACAGACAGATACAAGTGCACGGCCGTGTTCCTGGTTATTTGAGGACAAGTAAAGGGTCGGACGACCAGTCAGTGTTGGCGAGATTTAGGTGTGGTAATGAAGAGCGTGGAAGGAGACATTGGATGAAGGAGGAAAGTAGAAGGTGTTTGGTGTGTGGGTTGAATGAAGATATGTGGAGTCATTGGTTGGAAGAATGCACGATGGCGGAGTGGAATGACCAGGAGAGAAGGCGAGGAAAGGATTGGAGGGAGTGTATGGACGAGAGCGGGAAGGGACTGTCGTTTTTACACAGAGTGAAAGCATGGAAAGAGCGGATGCGACGGCGTAGTTTTTTGAGTGTTGCGGTTTAGTTTTTCTTTTTTTTTGTGAGCTTATGTCCGATGTACAGGTGTTGAAGTATAGGTTTATAGGGTGGTAAAATTTCCTTTTTCTATTTAATGGGGTTTTAGTTTCACAACTTTTTTATTATTTTTTATTGTTTTATTTTGTATGTATATTTTGTATGGAAATTATTTTAATTATGCCAATAAAGGTTATTATTATTAATAGCTTCCTGAAGTAGTTCCTCGATATCAGGTGAACTTATAATCCTGTTGTTTAAATGTTTATGTTAGAGATATCGGTTTGATCTAGTTTTTTAATTTTCCCCTTAAATAGTGTTGGCACTCCTGAAATATATTTTAAGTTCGTAGAGTTTTCATGTTGTTATTAATACATTTGGCTAATTCCTACACTCAACACAAACATACCTTCTCCCTAACAATCCCAGATCCATCAACCATTCAATCAATCTTCCACTCTCTTTCATCTCCCTTAATTTATCAATACAAAATTCCATTTTAAAAGTATTACAAATTTTCTACTTGTGGAAATGTTGGGGTTATAACCGTTATTTTTCTATAGTGTGTTCACGCGCAACGCCACTGAGCTACCACGTTAGTTGCATTTTCTGCCACCTACTAGACGGTCAGGTTTTAGGAATTAACCCCACACACCTGATATTAGATTTCAATTTTTATTATAATTCAATGGTGGACTTGACTGTCAGACCGATGTATGCTCCGCCGCCTTCACTCACAGGCGCAGGAGCAACTGTCTGAGCGTCATCATTGCGCTGTATATTCCGCCATCTATCGTTTTATAAAAGTGCTGAATATCAATTTTAAAATGAAATCTAACAATATAATGAAATTTATATTTGAAAATCACGTTTTTTCCGAAATCTTGTCAAATTACGCTGCTATAATACAACAATTTACTGTTAAGTAGTGGTATTTTTGTCAGTGTTTCGAAAATTAGAAAATCATAATCACAATTATATCAAGTGTAAATTATGTTAATACAAAAAAGCACCCTTTACTAGATGAAAATTACCATAAATTAATGGTCATAATTGTACGTAAATGATTTTTGTTAGGAGGTTGGTTTTCCGAATAGGAAACACTTATCTCTTCGGCAATTAATTTGATAGCCGAAAGCTGAGTTTGGATGTTCATTTCTTCACAGAAGGTGTTTAGTGAGAAATTTTTATAAAGCACTTTGTACATTTTACGGTTTATTGACCACTTTGGTTTCACTTTGAATTCATTATATTTTGATTTTACCACTAATTAATGGAACTAGTAGAATTAGTGGAAGACACTCTTCAATTCAGAGTAAGTATGGATTATCACCTAGTAACAGAATGAGCAGAGAGCAGAGTGCAGTGAATGAGCAGAGTGCATACATTGTTGCTGTTCTGAAAATAATTTAATGATTCGCTACCGATCAAAAAAGAACTTGTGAAGAATCAAAAGAAAAGTGTCCATCCACTTTGTGGAACAATTTGGGTTGGCGGACGTACAAGATCCGATTAGTACAGGACTTAAGCCGCAGGACTATCCTTTGCGATAAGTTGAGTTGCGTTTTATTCTCAAATTCAGCGATGAAGCTTATTTCTGACTCGGTGGCTTTGTCAATAAGCCAAATGGGTGACTCCAATCCACAACATATCAAAGAACCGACGCATTCTAAAGAAGGTACGGTTTGATAAAATATGTGTAAATTTTTGTTTCCAAAAATGCGTAACATTGGTCTAAAAGACATTTGGTTTCAATTAAAGAAACAATCGGCAGATTGAAGGAAGAGTTAGGCGAGAATGTTATCTGCAGCAACGGATATGTGTGCGACGTGCGAAGATCGTGCGACGCCGACGTAACGCCATAGGATCCTTTTTGTGAGGGTATTAGAAGCTATCAGACTACAGAATAGATCGGTGGGCAAACAATCGATCTCAATCGTCCGGTTGTTCGAAAGCACTCTGGTACTCGATCGCGTTAATGGAAGAAACTTAATATAAATAAATTCCCGGATATCTCTTTCGATTGCGCACAAAATTATTTACATTTATTAACAAAATCTATCGGAACATGTAAATTACATAAACTTTTTTGTTCTACAAAGTGAAACATTAGTATACCAAGAGCCCGTGAATGCCAGACCGTCGTAGTATAAAAATTGAATTTTTAAGAACGTCTGGCTACTAAGAACCTAAAGGCGTGGATGGAGTATAAAGCGTGATTTTTTTATATATCAACGGCATATTAGTGGTAAACAGTACAGTGATCGGTCATTTTAGAAATCGAGCAATGAAAACAATAAATTGCATGCTTGTATAAAATGAATTTACGAATTATTATAGTGCTAGTAATTGTAAAAAACGTCACTTTTCTATTTAAATAATAATTCCAATAAAAAATTTAAAATTTTATAGAAAGTAAGAAGATAAATATTTGATTCATCTAAAAACATAGTTATAGATCATAAGAATGTAGTGATTGTCTGGTGGATTTACAGTAATTAGTCAACGCTTTATAATAAATAAAAGTAATTTGAAAATATGAAAAACTATTATGAACTAGTGATCACTCCAGTGATGAATGCTCCAGTGATCTAATAAAAGAAAAATATTTAATTATTGTTAAAAAAAACAATTTAAGTATAAATTTATAAGTAATGTTATGATTATTCATTTAATTGCCACCAATATTTTCTTGATCCTCAATCAACTCTATGATTTTTTTTCCGCCAGTTTTTTTTGCTGGTTTCTGTTTTTCTTTGTTTATCTTTTTCTTTTTATTTTTTTTTTCGAATTGGTAAAACCATCCGACGTTATAGATAATCATACAAACTTAAAACAATCGGAACACAGTGTGAATATATAAATATATTCAACCTTTCCGGAGCTACAACAATTACCGAGTCTTTTTAGGACTAACAAAGCAAATCTCATGTGAAATTTGTCAGTTATTTAATAGCTTTCAGTCCACCTTCGTGACACTCTACAAAAACCATAAATATAACATTGTTTTTGAGATTACTTTCCATTAAGTTTGAAATTGCCGTGATCAATTTCATAAACATTTTGTGCCCCACGAGGGGCTATTATGTTTTTCATTTTTGGACATACCATAAAATAAGTTTCATCACCATTGGAAACAAGAGTCGGATCTTTTAATATGTTTAAATATTTAAGTTTTGATAAATAATCATATATTTCACTCAACCATTTTTTAATATTACTCTGACTTACACAAGAGCTGGCTTTAGTTGCTCTTTCTGGAAATCTTTCAATAAGAATCGGATTCCTTTCAAGAAAGGCTTTATACCACCCATTTCCTAGAACATTGTCACAAAAAGGATTTTTATTTTACTTTGATCCAAAAACTCTTTGACAATAGCTTGTATTAGATGGTCCTAATCTTTCTTCTAGGAAATCCTCTCTGTTGACAATCAATTATCCAACATACTAGGTCCTCTTCTGCATTGCATACTAATACAGGATACAGACCTGTAGTAGATTTGATGAATGCATCACTAATTCTAAATTGAATTGTTGGTTTGGGAATACCATACTTTTTTGAAGCTATGCATTGTGACATCCCATTTTAAACTGCATTAATAGCATCTTAATTTGATTATCTGTATATTTTTTTATAAAACTGGTAAATAACTGGCATATTTCACACGAGATTTGTTTTGGTAGTCCTAAAATGACTCATTAATTGTTATAAAGCTCCAGAAAGGTTGGATATATTTATATATTCAGGCTGTGTTCCGATTGTTTTAAGATTGTACCTTTTCTTACGTTTGTCATTTTATGTATATTAACACTAGTGTGTTTAACCTAGAAATAAATAAATTAGTATTTTCACTAACTACAATAACAAATACATAAATAAATTCAGGTAAAATAGATTTTTCATTTTTAATTATCTTAAAATTGTGTACTGAATATTTTTCTTGTCCTCTTATTTGTAGGTTAAACACTCTAGGAATAACTGTCACATAGTTACTCTAACGTCAAAATACTAATTGGTCGGATGACCTATCACTATAAAAACTGTTTATCGTGCGATATTTATTGTCTTATCATATTTTTCACAGTCAGTACTTTATTTTTATCAAAAAACTTTTTATTTCGATAATTTAAACCTGTATTCATTTACAAATACCAAAAATCAGCACAAAAATCATTATTAAATCATGAAAATACCTAGAAATAGTAAGGTTACTTTTTGTACATTTCTGTCTAAAATGACGAAAATCTCGGACTGGTCATTTTATTAATTAAATACACACATGAAACTTTAAGTTATAACAAAGTTATGGGTTGTATCCAATACAGAAAAGAATATAGAATTTTCTTCTGTTAATAAACAATTATGTCACCAAAAGATTGTCTTATAGTTATATAGTTTTCAAATTATGACCAATCACTACCTACTGACCAACAACTGTACTATTTACCCCTATTAGAATTCACGGCATCCATTGTCAGATACTTTGTATGGTGGAAACTCCACGCTACATACATTTATAGGTTAATAAATTATAATTGAACTTACCTTATTGTATAAAATCTGAATATTATATATGTTACTTGGGAAACTATTTAAAGATTCTAATCACTAAATTTGCTTGATCGATGATGCATGAATGATAGATTACTTTGGTATGTGCTTTTATTCTCATGCTGTAAAAAGGGTTATAGCTGTTATACACTTCACCAATTCAATTTCCGCACTTCATCAATGGGCCCAAACCACTATGTGAGATCAACAAGTCTTGTTTATGAAAAATTAGAACTATAAACCTACAAGATGTTTCAGCAGACTTGAATAAACATAAAATTCAAATTAGCATATTGCACATCATTTGCACATTTACACATCATTAGCATTTATCATCATCTTCAGTTGATAGATCCCTTTAGTTTGGGGGTACAGAAAGATAAATTCATTAATATTTCATTTGCCAAAGCTGCGTTAGATCCCGTAGAAATATTGTTTGTAAACGAAAACATTTCCGAATTATCTAATAATTTTAAAAAGTGTATACAAAACATGTATTGATAATTATTCGAAAGAATACATAAATAAAGTTAAAGTAGGTGGTAATAATAAGTTCAAGAGATTCACGAGATTCATCGAACATATGCTTAGAATTTCGATAGATTATAATATGGATATTTAAAGAAATATTTTACTTAATTGCTTCAGTGCCTCTATCAATGTGCCATTATGTGCCCAATAAATGTGTCCTGACGAAGTGTCTAGAAAGGACATGCAGCATCTATCATCACCTCACATCCATCTGCTAGTAATATAATTAATGGGTTTATCTTCATTTGCACAATATAAAATTTTAGCGCAGGTAGTATCAAGTGTTGAAGGATTATCACGCCCAGAACGAGATAGCAAAGTGATTAATCATGCATATGACATCGACTATCAAGCAAATATAGTTATGAGATGTATCGATACTGATATTGTCGCTATAATGCTTGGTCATATGCATCACCTAAAAATCTAATGAACTGTCTCACACGTAGTCGCTAACACATATATTGCTTTCGCGCTCGCACCTATAGTTGACTTTAACCACGTCTGGCAGAGTGAATCTTCAAAACTGCCTGGCTGCATTGGAAACATCTTTGTATAGTTGCCCAAGTAATGTACATGGAATTAAGATTTTATACTGTAACGTAATTCTAATAATGATTTATTAAACATTAAAGGTGTTTGTTGGGGGTTTCTACCAAAAAAAGTGTCTAGAAATGGATGACGTGATTTCTAATAGGATCCCTCAGAATATAAAAACGTATGCGGTCAGGGGACCCCCGTCAGGAACGAAGTTCCTCGCGCATTTAACAGAATCGAACAACTTAAAAGTGCACGCAAATATTTTGATTGAGTGTTCTGGAAAATATGAATAAACAATCTAAATCTCCGTATTCAAACTAAGTACCAACTTATTACAGCGGAACACAGCTTGAATATATAAATATATTCAACCGTTCTGAATCTCTATAATATTCTCTTTTATTTGTCTCTATAATAGTCTTTTTAGGACTATAAAGACGATTTACTACGAATCACTACAAGTACGAATCACTACGAATCACTGTAAAGTATTTCTCTTGCACTAGTTTTGACATGCCTTTGCATGTCGCATGTTTCTTACATGCATTTTGCTTTCGTTGCTGTCGAAGAAATGATGCATATATTTGAAGAAGTAAAATTCTTATAAGAGATTCAAGACGCGTTTCGAGATTTATCTCTCAACAGTGCAGCTTTGCTTTTATTAATCTCGAAAAGCGTCTGCAGATGGCTACTCACTAAAGATATCGGAAAGACATGACCTTAAAAACAACGTTATTTTTACTATTGAAAGCTATTAAATAACTGACAAATTTCACATGAGATTTGTTTTGGTAGTCCTAAAAAGACTCAGTAATTGTTATAGAGCTCCGGATAGGTTGAATATATTTGTATATTCAGGCCGTGTTCCGATTGTTTAAAGTTTGTATGATTATCTATAACGTAGGAAGCTTTTACCAATTTTCTACCTTTATTTTCTTTTTCCTTTTTTTTTCTGTCGATACTGTTTTTGACTCTGAGATATATATATATATATATATATATATATATATATATATATATATATATATATATATTTGGGGAGTAATGTTGGTTTAGGTCTCAGTGTTGCGCGCCGACGCCAATAGGAGTGCAACGCCAAAATACTGGGAAATGCCTTTGAATATTATTCAGCCAACGAATCCTATCTCTAGCCTCCTCGCGGCACTCCCTGGGCAATGCAACGATGTTGTAGCAAATAGAGAGGGGTGCTTGGCGGATCTCCGGCGCCATAAAACGGGAACCACTTGGCTAAGAGAAGGAAAAGTCCGACAGAACACCAGGGTAGGTTCGCATGCCTTAAGGTGGCAAAAAACCCCACCGGCGAACTAGGGTACTGAAGGTTGGTAGCCTACATATCCGAAAACAAATTATCACCGAAACTTCAACCAAGAAAATTAACCGGACAGATCTACGATACACGACCTTTAGCATGAAAACACGGACACGAATTGGATGCTGGAATGTCGGAACGATGTTTGTGGGAAGCAGACTCGCACAAGTTGCACAAAACATGCAGCAATATAACATCAACATCCTCGGACTTAGCGAAACGCGCTGGAACGGGTTTGGTGAAACCAAATCAAGCAACGGAATGACATTCTTGTATTCTGGAAAAGAAAATGAAGATGACGTACATGAGCACGGGGTAGGATTTCTTCTAAGCCAGCAAGTCAAGCACGCACTTCTTGAATGGAGACCAGTGACAGAGCGAATTATACTAGCCAGATTCAATACGAGGGCCAGAAAACTGATAATTGTACAATGCTACGCACCCACAGAAGCAGCGGAGACAGCAGTCAAGGAATCATTCTACGGGAAATTGTCAGAAACATTCTTGACAATCCGAAAACAAGACATTGTCATAATGGGAGATTTCAATGCACAGCTAGGAAGCTACAACGTTGGTCTAGAAAATATCATGAGAACACATGGAATCGGAAACTGTTCGGACAATGGACCAAAGATCATTGACTTCTGCAGCCAACAGAATTTGGTAGTAGGTGGAACGCTCTTCCCGCATAAACGATGCCACAAGGTCACATGGATATCCGTCGACGGCCACACCCAGAACCAGATCGACCATATTGCCATTAGTCGAACATGGCGAGGATCGCTTCTTCAAGTAAGGAACAATCGAGGAGCCGACACTGACAGCGACCACCACCTATTGCTGGGCGAAATAAGACTTGAAGTTGCAGTCCTTCCCAAACAATTAAACCGCACCAGCAAAAGGTACAACGTTAAAAAGCTAAAAGACCCAGAGATTTGAGCCCAATACCCCGAGGAGCTAAGAACGATAACAGCTAAAACAAATTTGCAAAATTTGGAAATAGAAGAGACACGGCACCAGATAAAGACCAACTTTACTGAAACCAACAACACCGTACTAGGTTTTACCGAGAAAGGCATGAAGGACTGGATGTCGCCAGAAACATGGAAGCTAATCGCCAACAGAAAGCTGTTAAAAAGAGTATCTTACAAACCCATTGCCCATTGGATAAAGTTCTACTAAAAGAATTACATAAGCAGGCTCGACTTAACATCAAGCGGAGTGCAAGATCGGATTAAAGAAAGTGGGTGGACAATATTGCAGAAACTGCTCAACGTGTCGCTAACCAAAATAACCTTAGAGAATTGTATAAATCCACCAAGCTGCTGTCGAACAAGAAAACTACAAAAACAAAGCGAATAAAATCAAAAGATGGGAAGCTACTGGTAACAACAGAAGAACAACTCAATAGATGGCAGGAACATTTCCAGGAGATACTCACAGGAATACAGGAATAACTTAAGAACAAAACAACAACGCAAAGCATCATGCAACACGGGCACAACTAAACATAGACAAAACTTCCAACCAGAGCAGAGATAAGCAAGGCCATTAAGGAACTAAAGGACGGGAAAAGTCCAGGCATCGACAACATCACATCTGAAATGATGAAAGCTAACTGCATGACCACGACCGAAATGCTGGCACCTCTAATAAATAAAATTTGGGAATCCGAAACACTACCGAAAGAATAGTACAATGGCCTTCGGATAAAGCTCCCCAAAAAAGGAGACCTGAGCGATTGCAACAACTGGAGAGGCATAACACTATTAACAACTGCATCGAAAATACTCTGCAAAATAATACTCACCCGAATGAGCAAAACAATTGAACCTACGTTGAGAGAAGAATAGGCTGGTTTCAGGCCGGGAAGATCCTGCTTAGACCAAATCAATACGTTGCGGATTATAACAGAGCAAGCAGTAGAATGGCAAACCACGGTATTTCTATTATTCGTAGATTTTCAAAAAGCTTTTGCTATTAAATGGCTTTGGACCGGAGAGGCGTTCCACCCAAAATAGTAAACATCATAAAAGCATCGTATGCGGACTACTCTTGCAACGTGGAACACGAAGGGAATCTCTCGGAAGCGGTCAAAGTGTCTGCTGGTGTCCTCGAGGAATACGCTGGGGACTATCAAGCAGGCTAGAAGATCTCGACTACGCCGATGATATCTGCCTCATGTCCCATACACTCACCGACATGATGGACAAAACAGCTAATCTACAACAAGAAGCTGAAGAGATAGGCCTGCACATAAACACAAAAAAAAACAGAGGATATGCGGATTGGCGCTACCACTAGCAGGGACATACAAGTAAACGGCGTAACAGTAAAAAGATGCGAACAGTTCTGATACTTGGGCAGCATCATAACATTGGATGGAGGGGCCGACGTAGACATCGGCAGAACAACCAACAAAGGAAGGGAGCGTTCGCCCAACTGAATAACGTTTTGAGCTCTTCAATACTTTCCCGTATAACGAAACTACGGCGCAATCCACAAAACATTGCAAAACAAGCATTGGACTGGCATCCCCAAGGCAGTAAGCGAAAGAGAGGAAGGCCAAAAACAACATGGCGACGCACAATTGAAGAGAGAGAGAGAGAGAGAGTATATATGTATACAGTTAGCGATTGCTTTAAATTATAACCTACTTTTGTTACATTGTGTAAAACCGAGTCATTGTATGATCTGCCGACAATTCGTATATTTCACTTTCACTTTCTAGAAACGTCGAATCAGTAAGGAAGATAGTGTAAATCCCAGTAAAACAAGTTCCTCATAAAATTTCATGAGTTGAGCTGGCATGAGATTTAATGAGCTACATGAATTAGAATAATTAGATGAACTACTCGAACTACCGACAGATCATGCAATGGCTCAGTTTTAAACAATCTGACTGATTTCACTATATGAGTACGACATATATAAATATAGTAAATATCAACCAATCAATCAAAGTACATGTAGGACAAACATGTTTAAACAGTTAGCAATTGCTTCAAATTGTACAGTTTTATTTTTATAAACACGTTAATTTTCAGTATTTTGTATCCTTTCTTGACTTTCCATTTCTCAAAATCTAATTAAAATAATGAGTAATATAAACAATATAACTCTCCTATGATTTAAAACAACAAAAAAATTAGTTTGAACAATTTCTTTTCTTGTGCAACAATTTTATGCACCATTACTACCTGTTACCTGTCAATGCCACCGCACCGACTCACCTCCTATAGTGTACTTGTGCAAAAATTATTGTCAGATTTTATACTATGGCGTAGTTCTGGCTTTCAGAGGTTCTTGGTCTATGGGTAGCTTATGACGAAGTAAGATCGTACAAAGTCTTCGTACTTCATTATTTGCACACTTCTGCTATAGATCAATAACTTAATAAAACAATAGAAATAAGACAATAGTATAGACTAGTAGGCAAGAGACTTTATACGGATAAAACAATAACGACTCTAGTCCTGCAAGGTTACATTGAACACGCTATCATGTAAGCTCACAAATGATCGAAAATTACACTTTCATGATGCAGGTCTTGAAATTCTGCCGTAGCGGCCATATGCTCGAAATCATTTTTCATCATTAGGTAATGCCAGTAAATTATCTACGGAATAAAAACCAAATTTAGTTAATTCGGATATTTTTTGTAAGCTTTGTTGCAATTTTAAATCGTCAACCTCATCAAAAGAAAACGGTTTAAATTAGAACTGTTGCTTTAAAGAAGGAGAACTGCCTAGAAAAACTGCTATGAATAATAACACACGAGATCACTAGTTTTATCTAAAGATAATTCAAATAATACTGTATGATATAGAAGTTGAATATGCTGTTATTTTATATTGAATTTTTGTTATAAAATAAAATTCCACTAGGGTGGTATGTCAGCGAAAGTTCAAAACCGCCAGACAGCAAAGGACACATGGCTGGTATGTAATTTTTTGCACTTGAGAGAGATAAAAATATATAAAAAAAACAGTTTTAGGTTAAAGGTAAATTAAAAGTTTCTCACCAGAGACGTGGTTAAACATAGAAATAGCGGGTTAATTATCTTGAGTTATAATAGACATACGTATTATAAGCAACATAAATAAGATAAATAGCAATACATGGATTTATGAACAAGTCTCCACTTTTAGAAATCCTAAGAGTTGCGATACTAGTCATATGCGAGAGATCTATTTGCTATTTGTTACAATGCTAAAATCTAAAGCATTCAAAAATTCAAAGATCAAATTTAACACTCCTATAGAATTTGTGGTCAAGGAGTTATTTTAAGCCATTAGAAATGTGAAGAATGTCAATCAATATGAATAATATAGATATTTTTTTCTTGGGCTAAGTATAACTTAATGATGCAAGTAATTATTATCGTAATGGCAGAACATTGTTTCTCCATTTTCAAGTAATATGTTAATACAAGCTTATTACAGCAAAATATATCTTGAATATATAAATATATTCAACGTTTTCGTACAAATCTCATGTTGAAACAACTACTTTCTGGCTAATATCACACAGAATATTGAATTATACAACTGAGATTTGCATGTTATTACTAGTCCCAGTCCATTTTCGCGACACTAACAGAACTAGAGAAATAACATTGCATTTACGATCATTTCTGCAAATCTCTGTTGTATAATTCAATATCCCGTGTGATATTAGCCAGGAAGTAGTTATTTCAACATGACATTTGTTCATGGTCTTAATAAAACTTAACATTACAGAACTACGAACAGGTTGAATATATTTATATATTGAAATATTTCGCTTTACTAATTTTGTATGATTGTATGTATTAGTATGGTTTCACCAATATTCAATTAACCAGTATAGTGATTATTTATTAAACAAAATTACACACATTATATTAATACACGAAGAGACTACACCAGATGCAATACATCTACATATATCTACAGGTTTAAAATTAGCATTCTGCCTGTTGCTGTTTATATTGTTTTATTTTATCTAATATTTTTTTCTGCTTTTACATTTTAACAGTGTTACAAATACAAAAAGAATTAAACGTCGAAGTTCAGGATATTGGAATTTTTGCTCGGTACATTAAACCTATCGGAAATGCGAAGCAATCCAAGTAAACGTGATATATAATATAGGAAAATATATAATAGCTGCTTCAGTTAAAAGCTTTTTTTAAATCGTATCACACTTATTTTACTTCATTTATAGACTATTTGACTATAATTTCATTTATAGAATATTTATTTACAGTTACAAGCTATATTTATCTACATTTTCGAGTTTTCACAAATTTCAAGAAATCAGATTTCATTAACTTATAGGATTTAGCTTATTATTTTGTTATAATAATAATAATAATACGAATACAAAAGTGGAATGACATATCTCTATAAATATAATAAATTTTACTATATATTTAGTCAAGCAAGATTTCTTTCAAATTGCAATCTATATTTCAATGAAATGCAAATAGAAATATGATTTATAAATGTATTTTCAAATAAGCCAATTTTCATGGAACTAGCGACTAATAGAAATTATTTCAAAGTGAATTTAGGAGAGGAAACACATCGCAGTCTCCACTTAATATATTGCGAGTATCGATTCCAGAATTTAAAATTTCACAAGGATTAAAATTAATTGGATAATAATTTCATGTTGTGAATTCATGTTTATCTAATGAGATAGGAATAATAGATTGTGAAAAATGTATTTGTTTTCATATTTAGTACGTGATTGATAATATTTTTAATAAAACAAAATAACAAAATACATCAGTCCTCCATGATAAGTTGAACACCAATCAGAGTTAATTACGTCACGCGTTTGTAAACTTCGTACAAACTTCGATGATCTCTGAACTTTTTAATTTGATTTATAGAAGGGAAGAAAAGGAAACTAAACAATTGGCAGTTAATAAAATACGAGAAAGACTATATTTGTGATACATTTAAAAGATTATCCATGCACAAATTGGTGCTGAAATACAAAGAAAAGTCCTGTGACACTTTCTTGCAAAAACTTGTATTGACTGATGGTGTAATGCCTGATGTATTGACTGCAGGTGTAATAAAAGATTAAGAAGAAACAAGAGACCAACATCAAAGCTGTCTTTGGCATGAATTAAGATATGGCAGGGTGACGGCTTCACGAGCATATGAATTTAGTAGGTGCAAAACCAGTGTTTGAAGATGAAAATGTTGGAAGATGAAATGAGGACAACCGTCAGTACCTTACTGGGTAAAGAAAATTAAAATGTGGCCTAACGGTATGTAAAAATATCCCATGATAACAGGATCACCTAATGGGATCTGTGAAGCCAGCATAATAGAAATAAAGTGTCCAGTAAGTGTGAAGACTTTTAAAATATATATAGAAAATGGGAAACTGACCAAAAAGTATTATGTGCAGCTATATAAATGTATTTGACAGGTCTACAAAAAGGTTACTTCTGTGTAACTGATTGTGACTATAGTGAAAATAAAATTGTTGATATAATAAGTGTTACATTTGATGATAAATATGTATCAGATTTGATTAAATTTTTGTCTCTTACAAGGAAAGATAATGATAACAATAACCCATTACTGTGTCGAAGTATTTTTTAATTTGTAAGTAAATAAAACAAATATAACGTGAGTCCCAAAAGTCTTGGAATCCACTCTTGCCATGAATTTGAAGACGTAGGTCATTTCTTAATTCCAGACATAAAATTAAACAAATTATCAAATGTCATTTTTAAGTAGCTGTCAGTGTAGGTTATGTCGCATTGTTTTTAGTGTTAAGTTCAACAATTTCATTAGTTATAAATAAAACGCCTTCTCATAAATTTAACACTGATTTATTTTATAGTGTTGTGAATTATAAAATTAACAAAGAAAAACAAACATTACAACAGAAGTAGAATGTGTTGTTAATTTTCACGAATACACAAATTAATACACTGTTTTGTGCTATTTCTACTAGTTATACTTGATTTATTTAATTTAAAAATGTTCACAAAAGAGCAGAAAACTTTTATTGTCGAAAGTGATTTTCGTAATGGTTGACGCCTGGAAAATGGTGAATGAGAATAATGGGAATAGTATCGAACCGTGCTTTGAAGAATTTAGGCAACGTTTTCCTATGCCTGTATTTAATAGGAATCGGTTTAGAAGGCAGGTATTACGCTCAGTTGATTGCTTTCGAAGTACTGGTAACATTAACAACAAATCAAGAAGTGGAAGGCCTCGTATTAATAATGAAAATATTATAAACAACATCAGAAATGCAGTACAAGACGAACCTACCACTACAATTAGGAGACTAGCCCAGCAGTTGAATTTAAGTCGCACTACCACTCACAGGATTATTCGTCAAGATCTTCACAAGAAACCATATAAGTTTCAAATGTACCAAGAACTTTTACCACTCGATTATAATAAAAGACTGGCCTACTGTCGGTGGTTCAATGAAAATATGAACGACGAAGTGTTAAATTTAACTTTTTTCACTGACGAAGCCTGGTTTCATCTTAACGGATACCTTAATTCGCAATACATGTGCATGTGGAGTGTTGACAACCCACATTTTTTTAGAGAGACCCCACTGCATCCAAAAAAAGTTGGTGTGTGGTTAGCAATGTCAATACGCAGAATTATTGGTCCAATATTTGTTTATGGTACGATCCTTGATGATGATGAACTCCAAAATGGCTTCTTCCAATAAGATTCTGCTAGACCGCACATTGCCCATGAAACATTAAATTATCTTAAGGAATTCTTCGACGACAGGCTAATAAGCAAAGACCGATTTCCACCACGTTCTTGTGATCTAACTCCTCTGGACTTTTTCTTTTTCCATATTTAAAAAATTCAGTATTCAGCAGTCCAGTGCATACAGTAGGAGATCTGCGAGACAATGTAATAAGAAAATGTGAAGGGCTAGACAACACAGTATTACAAAATGTGTTCGATAACATAAAACGGCGAAATAATTTGTGTATTCGTGAAAATGGACACCACATTCAACATTGTAATGTTTGTTCATTATTGTTTATTTTATAATTTACTACACTATAAAATAAATCAGTGTCAAATTTATGACAAGGCGTTTTATTTATAACTAATGAAATTGTTAACACTAAAAACAATGCGACATAACCTCAAGACCACTGACAGCTACTTAAAAACGACATTTCAGAATTTGTTTAATTTTATATCTGGAATTAAGAAATGACCTACGTCTTCAAATTCATGGGCAATAGTTGATTCCAAGACTTTTGGGACTCACGTTATATTAATTATAGTAGAATTGTAGTTTTATGTAATTATAGAATTTTGTAAATTTATTAAATCACATACAATGGTAACAATCATCAAGTACTTTGACTAGATTATGATCTACAAATGCATGTGGATTTAATATACTATATTCTCTCTAGCTACGAATGAATCTTCTTAAACTGGCAATTTCTTTGGTTTCCCTTGCCTAAGTTTATACACATTAGAATTCATAACACGTAAAACAGCTGATTTCTTTCTTTGGCTTCCTAATGTTTTCGCTCTATTTACTAACACCTGACGTCACCATGACACCAGTGATCGCTTTCGAGCGGATTTTAAACTTTGAATTTCAATAGCTTTTTATCTAGCAAAACTTTGTTTCCTGCAGAAATAATATGTATATATTTTTGGAAATAGTAGATAGTTTAGAATATTATAGAACATATTCTATATGTATTTACTATATTATTTAGAATATTATATACATTTTCATCATCATGCTCATTAATATAATAGCTACAATTAACAAGTCAATATCAGAACAGACCAGAGAAGACCATACCAAATATGTCCGGAGCAGAGAAGATATTAGAAAATTAAACTAAACCAGACTGGAAAAGAAAAAGACATGTTTATGAAGTTTAGCTGTAATTTACGTGGATTTTGTTAATCTGGTTAATCTAATTGAAATAATTTTATAAGTAACATTTTTCTAAAAATCGTATGTTATTATAAGTTATGGAAAATCAATATTGAGTTAGGTTGATACGTGATTATAATTACTGATTTTTAATAAATAAGTTGTACATAGTGTACATGATACTTTTAGAATTATTACTACTTTCCCAACAGCAAGAAAATATAAAAAACAAACACATATTTTAATTCTTTGAGAAAAAGTGAAATACACATTATTTATGAACATGCGGATTACCCGCACGTACGCATATCTCTTGAAAAATACGAATGTCAGATCGCCGAAACATCAAGAATCCGGTTCTGTTCAGAACCAACCCTCAACATCAACGCGGAATCCCCGAGAAAACAAATCAACACATGTTTATGTATATATATATATATATATATATATATATATAAATATAAATATATGTATATATATATATATATATATATATATACATATATATATATATATATATATATATATATATATATATATATATATATATATATATATATATATATATATATATTCATATATATATATATATATATATATATATTTATATTGTATTGCATACCTTTATTGGCATACATGACAGTATACCAAACAAAAACAAAACCAAACAAAAAGCAAAAGAATGAAAAGGGAAAAAAATTCCAAATTAATACAGAAAAATAAACAGTTCATAAGTTGTTCCATCCGTTTAGGTAAAAAGTAAGAAATAGAAAGGAACATAAAAAAAAAGAAAAAAAGCCTGTTAACCCTGTTCTTTACACTTCAATATTTTTTCCATGTTTACAAAACCCGAGCCACTGTCATCCATAAACTTGTTCCAGTTAACGCCAGATACTTTTCCTCTTCACTCCAGTCACATTTCTTACAAGTTGACACCCAATATTCCCACAGCTCCTCCCTTTCGGCAAATGCTGGACAAGTCCTATCCATTGCGGCCATCCAATATCTTCTGACTTTCCTCACTACCGCACCTAAAACGGGCAATCGTTACCTGCGGGGCTTTAGGATTGACTAGATACTCTGGACATGGACTCTATTTTCCTGCAGTCTCTATTATAGATACCATCATCTATGTGTCTTGGTCTCTTCCCACTATATCTTTATTAGTCTATCTGCAAGAATCCTTTACACTAACATTCTCTCATCCATCATTCTCTCAATCTATTCTTGGTTCCATCCCACTCTTTCATACATTCGCTTGCGAAGACATCCCATTTTGTTTGCTTATTCCTCCGTTTACCTCCTTTTCTTACCACTTTCAAAACTTCTTACACTATTCTTTCATATCATGCACTATTCACATTCCTTCCAAATTTAGCCACTCTCATAGGGGCGTTGTTTGCGACCTTGTTAATTTGTTTCTTGTTGGACGATCTACTTGGGCATAAACTTTTCTAGCTGGAGGGCCCTCTTCATAAATTGTAGCTGCACTCTCTCTATATCGATTTCTTCTTTCACACCCCAGATTTCTGCCCCATACATCGCAATACTACGTATGCGCTATGATACACAAGAGAGCTCCTTTTCTCGCATTTTTCGTCACCTAGGCCGGCGTCTCGGTCGATATGGCTGCCATTTCGGCTCAGATGTTGTCTTTGACTCCTTCTATGGTTTTCCGCTGATTGATATTAATTTTGGTTTTCAAAAATCTCCACAAGAAAAAGTCCGGTAGCGTAAAACCCAGAGATCTTGTTAGTCAGGCGAAATCCTCTTTTTCGACATCAAACGCGCTGTCTGGCTTGTCGCGACGTCTTGTTGGAACAAGAGGTCCTCTAACCCTTCCAAACGCATTTACGGTAACACAAAGAGCCAACGTCCACCGATAATGGTTGCCATTGATTGCCTCACCAGCTCTGAAGAAAAACGGTTCAATGCTAGTTTTGCGCAAATTCCACGTCAAATTCTCGTTTCATGAATTAGGTGGCAATTATCGATGTGGCAAATGCCTTTGGATAATTTTGTTTATTGGCGGCACCAGAGATTGTTCTCAAAAAATCGGCTCAGATTCGGCAGCAAATTCGAGTAGAATTTTCTCCCAAAAATTTGCCTCAGTTTCAGCAATTTGAATAACGATATTCGCGCAATTCAAGCGACGCCGATAATCCGTATCTAACAATCTTTGCTTAAAATGCACTTTGTATGAAAACATGTGACACATTTTCTTCCTTCAAAATCCTCCTCAAAGTGTTTGCACTGATATTTTATTCCAGAGCTCGGCGGCGATACGAGGCATTCGGATTTATAGCAACCCTTTCGGTAACAGCTTCAATGTATTTGTTTGTGCGACGTGGATGCAATTGAGTACTTTTGATTTTTGAGAATATCTCGTTTTCTCTGCCTCCTATCATATTTGCATTTATTATGAAAGTTGTAGAGAATAATATTCTCTACAAATTTTAGTGGAAACCTTTTTTTATACGTCGAACTGCTTTTAAGATAGAGGACTAAGAGAGATTCATTAGAATTTGATTAAAATATAAGATATAATAATCTTATATTATATTGCATATTTATGTCTGTTCTTGTTCGGAATTGTTTAATCAAATTTAGTTTTGCCTATTATCTTAAAGTCCTCTCTATCATTAGCCTTGTGTTATTAGTTTGGTTTTCTAGTCTGTATTCAATTGAGTAGATAGACGCTCGACTAATCTGCAGAATATCTACGGAATATCTGCGGATTGATCTGCGTCATTCTAAATTTGTGCATGAACCTATTTGTTTAAATTATTGATCTCAATATAAACTACTTCTACAATATCAAATGGTAAAGTATAAAATAGAATTCGTAATTATAAACAAGATTATAAACAATTCAAAAAATCTAATGAATTCTTGTTAACCTTCAGGCGAAACTTGTCTTGGGAATCTCACTTTTTTGTCTAGTCTCATAAAGTCTTCTCTATCTTTAGTCTAGTGTTCTAAGTTTTGATTACGGATCTATTAGTTAGTCAATTGACTAGATAGACGTTGGCTTAGTCAATTGACTAGATAGACGCCTGATTAGTCAATTGACTAATTAATTTCAGGCCGATAAGCATCCTGTCAACTTTTTCGAAAATATTTGAGAAACTATTGTGCAATAGAATATTATCTTTTGCAAGCAAATACAAAATCATAAGCCCACAACAGCATGGTTTCCTAAAAGGTAGAAGCATAGATACCGCATGCTTTCAATTTATAATACACATCATGGAAAACTTGGAACAAAAAAATATACCCCATGGACTGCTAGTTGACCTAACAAAAGCTTACGATTTGGTAGACCATGCTACACTTTTGAAAAAACTGCACAGCTATGGACTTAGAGGTGTGATATTAAAGTGGATACAATCTAATTTATCTAACAGAACCCATATCACGAAGCTAGTTACCCCGAATGGAATTGTGAAATCCATGCCAAGAATGGTTGATATGGGGATCCCGCAAGGTAGCACCATTCGCCCATTATTATTCTCACTTTACATAAATGACTTACCACAAACACCAATAATACCCCGACATACGATGGTGAATTACGCCGACGATACAAAGCTGCTGCTAATGCATAAATCCATCAAAGAGATTACGTCCAATGCCAACCTTGCGATGTCGTCTATACTATCGTGGTTCGGTGAAAGTAGATTAATATTGAACAAACTAAAAGACAAAATCGATAATTTCGTGATAATTTCGTGGAACGAAAAGATCCACAGCCATATACCCGGAAGAAATAGTAGTTGGCGATGAAACCATACAAATGGAACAGACGGTGAGACTTTTGGGTCTACATACAACACTTTAGACTGGACATCGCATATTAGCAGAGTTATAATGAAACTCAATACTCAAGTATACGCAATTAGAACTCTTAGTCGATATGTAGATCAAAAAACTTTGAAAATGGTATATTTTGCAAATTTTCATCCCCGCATTAAGTTCGGAATTATTTTCTGGGGGAATGGAATTCATATAAATAATGTTTTCAGAGTGCAAAAACAAGTGTTGCGGATTCTCCTCCATCTACCTTTTAGAGAATCATGTAGAGGACTTTTTAAAAAGGCAAGGATTCTTACAACAACGGGTTTATACATATATGAGAGCATAATGTTCTTAGTCAAACATAAACCTTTGTTTAACCCCTTCAGACCCTGTGTACATTGTAATGTACATAACATTTATCATGCTGTATTTTATTAGGTATAGGTTTAAACTTAGTTGCGGGACCAAATGTACATACCAATGGTCAACTAATATCAAAAAATAACGTCTGTATTTCCGTTTGTCTTTTCTATTTTTAACTACTATGATTCTCTTGTGAGCAGTTTGAAACTTTGTGTAACCTTGAAATTGGTAAGTCGGATATATTATAGTTTTTTGAATTTATAACTTCAAGTTAGTTTGAAAACATGTATAAATCACTAAAGAATGTATCTATCTAGGTATTAATGAAGTTTTATAAACAAATTTTACATTTGGTTTTGTATTATTACCTCTATATGAAGTATGTACATCATAATATACATTTGGTCTCAGTCGGTAGAAAGACAATGTACGAAGTTTTGCTTTCAATTCTCTGTAATAGGTTGACAAATTATGGAAATATTTGTTACAGAGTATTTTTATCCTTTACGATGGATAATAAAAAAGACAAATTTGATTTGGATAATGAAAAATATGTAGACAAATTATTACAAATGTAAAATGGGGAATTATCGGATCTTGATGGCATGGAAGGAAGTGATGATGAAGTAGAAGAAGTTGGAAGGCTAGAAAAAGAACGAGAAGGTGGAAGGACACCATAGACAGAAGAGAAAGTAAACTTTTGAAGAAGAAAATGATAATATAAATGCGAATATAACCGTACTAGATACAGAACCCACTAAAAAAGAATTTCAAAATAAGAGAATTGTAGGATGGAATAAACAAACTAATCCACCAAATTTTGAATGGATAGAGAATGACAAGAACAGCGATTCAGTAGTACCAAATTCTATAGAATACTTTTTTAAATATATAACACCTGAAATTTTTGCACAAATGGCCGATTATACAAACATATACGCACACCAGCAAGGAAAATCTCAATTTAAACCAACAAATACTAGTTCTGCCCCATACATCGCAATACTACGTATGCGCTATGATACACAAGAGAGCTCCTTTTCTCGCATTTTTCGTCACCTAGGCCGGCGTCTCGGTCGATATGGCTGCCATTTCGGCTCAGATGTTGTCTTTGACTCCTTCTATGGTTTTCCGCTGATTGATATTAATCTTGGTTTTCAAAAATCTCCACAAGAAAAAGTCCGGTAGCGTAAAACCCAGAGATCTTGTTAGTCAGGCGATATCCTCCTTTTTCGACATCAAACGCGCAGTCTGGCATGTCGCGACGTCTTGTTGGAACAAGAGGTCCTCTAACCCTTCCAAACGCATTTACGGTAACACAAAGAGCCAACGTCCACCGATAATGGTTGCCATTGATTGCCTCACCAGCTCTGAAGAAAAACGGTTCAATGCTAGTTTTGCGCAAATTCCACGTCAAATTCTCGTTTCATGAATTAGGTGGGAATTATCGATGTGGCAAATGCCTTTGGATAATTTTGTTTATTGGCGGCACCAGAGATTGTTCTCAAAAATTCGGCTCAGATTCGGCAGCAAATTCGAGTAGAATTTTCTCCCAAAAATTTGCCTCAGTTTCAGCAATTTGAATAACGATATTCGCGCAATTCAAGCGACGCCGATAATCCGTATCTAACAATCTTTGCTTAAAATGCACTTTGTATGAAAACATGTGACACATTTTCTTCCTTCAAAATCCTCCTCAAAGTGTTTGCACTGATATTTTATTCCAGAGCTCGGCGGCGATACGAGGCATTCGGATTTATGGCAACCCTTTCGGTAACAGCTTCAATGTATTTGTTTGTGCGAGGTGGATGCAATTGAGTACTTTTGATTTTTGAGAATATCTCGTTTTCTCTGCCTCCTATCATATTTGCATTTATTATGAAAGTTGTAGAGAATAATATTCTCTACAAATAACGTCTGTATTTCCGTTTGTCTTTTCTATTTTTAACTACTATGATTCTCTTGTGAGCAGTTTGAAACTTTGTGTAACCTTGAAATTGGTAAGTCGGATATATTATAGTTTTTTGAATTTATAACTTCAAGTTAGTTTGAAAACATGTATAAATCACTAAAGAATGTATCTATCTAGGTATTAATGAAGTTTTATAAACAAATTTTACATTTGGTTTTGTATTATTACCTCTATATGAAGTATGTACATCATAATGTACATTTGGTCCCAGTCGGTAGAAAGACAATGTACGAAGTTTTGCTTTCAATTCTCTGTAATAGGTTGACAAATTATGGAAATATTTGTTACAGAGTATTTTTATCCTTTACGATGGATAATAAAAAAGACAAATTTGATTTGGATAATGAAAAATATGTAGACAAATTATTACAAATGTAAAATGGGGAATTATCGGATCTTGATGGCATGGAAGGAAGTGATGATGAAGTAGAAGAAGTTGGAAGGCTAGAAAAAGAACGAGAAGGTGGAAGGACACCATAGACACAAGAGAAAGTAAACTTTTGAAGAAGAAAATGATAATATAAATGAGAATATAACCGTACTAGATACAGAACCCACTAAAAAAGAATTTCAAAATAAGAGAATTGTAGGATGGAATAAACAAACTAATCCACCAAATATTGAATGGATAGAGAATGACAAGAACAGCGATTCAGTAGTACCAAATTCTATAGAATACTTTTTTAAATATATAACACCTGAAATTTTTGCACAAATGGTCGATTATACAAACATATACGCACACCAGCAAAGAAAATCTCAATTCAAACCAACAAATACTAGTGAAATTGAGAAGTTATTTGCCTTGCATATTACAATTGGATGCCTAAATAAATTTCCACGTATACGAATGTACTGGAGTTCCGTCCTCGGTATAAATGTTTTTTTGGAAAACATGACAAAAAATAGATTCTTCCAGCTACGAACGATGCCACATTTGGGCAACTTTAATTTAGGACCAGATGTCCATTAAAATGTACATTTAAAAAGTATAAATAAATAAATAAATATTTTTATAAAAAGTATACTGTTGTTTTAACGTTAATATTGATATGAAAATAATTTTTTTTTAAACGAAAAAAAAATCGGGTCTGAAGGGGTTAACCAATATACAAAACCCAACCAAAGGGATACCAGATTTAATAAAATATCCTATGAGCTGCCCAGGCACAATATGACGATGACGGAGCGACTTTCTCCCTATAGTAACATGAAACTGTACAACAACCTCCCAATGGCCATAAGAAAAATGGACAATTTGAAAAGTTTTAAGCAGGCACTTTTCGACCTCCTAATCAACATTGAACCGTACCACTTGGAAGAATTTTATGTTCAAGCAAAACATATCTAAATATATAGTTATTTTTTGTATTTTTTATTTTGTAGAAATTTTTGTATATTTTATACACAAGCACTGTTGCTTCGTGTATTGCCCTTTTGTTATTTTGGGATTTTTGACAAATTTCAATTAGTTTTTCCTGTAAAAGGTAACTTAAATATTGATTTGACTAGATAGACGCTCGATTAGTCAATTGATTAGATAGACGCTCGACTACTCTGCACAGTTCCGTCTTTCTAATTTTGTACATGAACCTATTTGTTTAAATTATTAATCTCAATATAAACTACTTCCACAATATCAAATGGTAAAGTATAAAATAAAATTTTTAATTATAAACAAGTTCAAAAAGATCAAATGAATTCTTGTTAACCTTCGTGTGAAACTTTTTTTTATAGAAATCTCAGTTTTTGATAAACACATTGGATTGAATTGAGAAACTCTTATGTCTTGGATTATTTGAAGTTAACTCATTCACTATAAAATACTATTTTCGGTATTTTCAAACTCATAAATGTTCACGTTATTGCTAGCTATTCCTGGTAAATTGTTATTTTAGCGATTTTGATTATTTTGTCAATAGGACTGATCCTTAACCCAATTTAACGTTCGAGTATTCTATTGATGGAATTGTGCGCAGGAAATTTGTAAACTCAAAGGACTATTTATTTCCGGGTTATTTTCCTTAAAAGTTTACTAGGACACTGGAAACATTCTTACATTTAGCCACAAAAAAGAGAAAAACATATAAACTCTCTTAAAGAGCACACAGTAGTTTGAAAAAAAGATTTATGCGAGCCATTTAATGAATCCATTTATTTTTTCATATCAAGGAAAATTTTAACTGAGAGATCTACATTATAACTGAAGTGAATAAACTACTTAGGCTAGGATAGAAAGGCAGAACTGAACCGGATTAAAGAAAATACTAAAAAATATTGACTAAACGAATATTGTCTTGTCTAGTCTAGTCGTATCTAGACTAGTCTTGTCTGGATTTGATCTTCATAGCTCCTTCTTGGTCTGTCTGGTATTGTATGGTCTTGTCTGATTTTGTCTCGTCATGTATGGTCTTGTCTTGTCTGGTCTTGTTGGGTCTTAGCTGATCTTGTGCGGTCTTGTCTGGTTTTGTCTGGTATTCTCTGGTCCTGCCTGATCCTGCCTGCTCTTGCCTGATCTTCTCTGGTTTTATCTGGTTTTGTCTGGTCTTTTCTGAACTTTTCTGGTCTTGTCTGGTCTTGTCTGATCTTGTTTAATTTTGTCCAGTATTGTCTGGTCTTGTCCGATTTTGTATGGCTTTATTTGGTCTTGTCTGGTCTTGTTTTCTTTTGTGTAGCCATGTCTAGTTAAAGTGTTCCGCCAAATTACAGACTTCAGCTTAGACAGATCAATTACAGTGGACTTCCGTATAATGCGCTCCCATAGTAGGTGAATTCCAATAACATAAAAAAATTGCAATTGCAAAAGTCTAATATTCACATAGCGCCATAAAGAGTCTTATATAACGAGTAAGATAATAGTATATTGTGCAACTTGGGCGGTAAGTTGTCAGTTGCCCACGAGACGAGTTGCAGATAATATTTTTTTATTACTTTTGCGAGGGGACATATCTTACCAGTTTGGGATCCACGGCCCATCAAAAAAAAAATAGATTCCAAAATGAATTTCCCTTTTTAATTGTCTCCGGTGGTGTGGATTCGTCATAAGAGCTCTCATCAGTCTCCGGTATCACCATAGAATTTACACTCATTTTAAAACGTTTTCTTTATTTTTAATTTTTATTTTGTAATGAAAAAAAATTCTGTCAAACTCGCTGGTCATATAAAATGGATTTAAAACCCAATTAAAACGTATAAGATAAGTGAGATTGTCTGCTCCTTTCGGGATAATCCATAAAGCTGCAATTTATGGACGAAACAGATTTTCTGGACCAATTACTTTTTTTGTTATTTTATTAATACAATATTTTTTCTGGCACGCAGTATTTGTCACGAAGTGTTTGTCTGTCATTATAAACTAATGTTGATAATTGTATTGATGAAAGTGAAACTAATAAATTTCAATATTTCTAGAAAATATTTATGGCTATTATCATATTTATATAAAATTACTTAATGAACATTATGCACCGTTTTATACATGACACTTAATCATTTGAAACAATTATAACCAGTAGAAAACTATTTTAAAATCGTAATTAAGATAAAAAATATCATTATATAAAAATTAGTTGACATCATATTATTAAATCAATCATAAAAACTATCACAATAAAAACAACATATTATATTGAACAATATCTGACGAGAAAGCTAATTGGGAAAATATTAGGCTTATATTGGGATATTTTTTTGAAAAAATACCTGTCATTTGAAAACATGTTTCTAAAGATTCATTTTCTTGTTCTTAATGCCACACCGGGGTAAGGACATTTTTCACTTATTTTTGTTTTTATTTTAAAGGAAACTTAAAATTACATGTATTTTAACCAACTTTTCATCCTATAGTCTTCTACAAAGTCTTCGTCAGAGCAAAATGCCTAAATATTCACCATATTATATGAACATATCCATTCTGCGACCACTGAATTTTTAAAATTCTAGTAGAGTCTAACTTCGCAACA
This sequence comes from Phosphuga atrata, assembly GCA_944588485.1. NCBI lineage: Eukaryota > Metazoa > Arthropoda > Insecta > Coleoptera > Silphidae > Phosphuga > Phosphuga atrata. The sequence goes on along the minus strand of OX155899.1, from coordinate 26,611,986 downwards.
TTTAAGGCGACAAGCATTCTAACCTGCATTAAAAGATAGTATTCAAAGTAAGACCTATTGCAAGAAAATTGTGATTTGTAGTCATCCTGGATACGCTCAGTAGATGTAACAAAAGCTTCATGAATTTGTTCAATGATATGATTTAGATTTTATCAAGCACTAAATTGAAGATCCCGTTTGCAACTTCCTTGGCTAGTAGAACGGCTAGAACTCAGCTGATGATGGCTTTATAATTGTACAAATACTCATGCTTATTCATTAGTATTCTCTAGATAATTCCCGAAAAAATAAATTTGCTTTATTAACATCATAAATTCGCATCATAAATTCGTATAAATTTCCGGTGAAAATTATGTAAATTTTTGGAATAAGAGGAACATTTATTAAAATCAGTATCATAGCCTTTTCACCTTGTGGCATAAGAGTAAAAAAAGTTTAATAACAATAAGAAAAATACACAGAGAAATAAAATCATTGTTTTTTTTGAGATTGTGAGTGTGAGGTCTACAAATATGAGTTGTGGCCTCCACAAATGTATACTTTGATGACAAAAATATATTTATTTCTAACGATGCTGAAGTTGGAATTTTTGTTTGTATTTTTATATTGAGAAGGTTACATTTTTACTGACTGTAAAAATGTCTTAATATTATCAAATAACGTAATAAGTTGGACACCAAATTTTTTGTTGAACATTGTATAGCAGATTAGGTTAGGTTAAACTTATGTAGTCCGAGAACGCCCTTTTGAACAAATTTTTATTTGCGGACCCCCCTCTTGACCACCTTTTCTGCGGACCCCATCCCAACCTTAGGCAATTCAGTCCTTCTTGAGACTTAATTTCTTGCTCAATTTCATATAGGCACAAAGTTATAATAAATATTGCTAAAAATGCATCACAAGTAATTTTAATAAATAGACATTTTTATTAGGACACAACAAACATTTTTCTTAAAATATAGCGAAAAAATCCAGACATAACTGATAAATTCTGGGAAGATATTATATTATAAAAATACAGAAACATAGTGGGCAATTATACGGCGCATAAGCGAAACAACCGCAACGGAGAACGATTGGTAGATCTGTGTAGGACCTTTGGGTTGATCATGAAGTCTACAGCCTTCAAACACTTGCCAAGGAAGCAGAAGACTTGTATTTCATCTAATAACCACCTGGGTGAATTCCAGATAGATCATGTGGCCATTTCACGAAAATCTCTAAAGGAAAAAGAAAACGTGAAGGTATTAAGAAGCGCCAATCTGGACTCAGACCACTACCTTTCAAAGATCAAAATAAGACTCCAGCGTAGAAACACTAGATTACACAGAACCTCCAAAATGGTAAGATTTGACGTCGAGCGACTCAAGAATACTCAAGAACTAAGTCAGAGACTGAACAACACAGACCTAAACAATTGGGACCGACTGAAGGAGACTCGTGTCAAGGCAGCCAATGAACTCGCCCCTCTCGCTAGAAGAAGGAAGCATCCGTGGTGGACTGAAGACTGTGACAATGCAATAGCCCAAAAACAGATAGCCTGAGTGAAGTGGAATTCTAAAAAGACCAAGGAAAATTGGCATACATTTTTGGAACAAAGAAAGGTTACAGCCAAGATAATTCGAGGAACCAAACGAACCTTCACACAAAACCAACTAACCCAAATCGAAGAAAGCTTTGCTAAGAATAATTCCAGAGATTTCTTTGGAACCTTTAAGCAGGCACTCACAAAACCAAGCCAAGCCTCCACTTCAGAGACTCACAAGGCAAACTGGTTTATAACGGCAAGGACAACTGCCACCTTTTGGCGCAGTACTTTAAAAATCTACTCAACTGTAACCCACCCAGCGAAGACTTCGACTATAAACAAACCACACCAAACCCGGACTCGCTTCCCCATTCATTGGAAGAAGTTGGCCAGATCATTCAAATTCTTAAGAATAATAAGGCAGCTGGAGAGGACTATATCGTTGCTGACCTGTGGAAAGGTGCTGGAAACAATGCCGTGCGCAAGCTAACCGAGATCATCCAGGACATCTGGGAAACAGAGAAATTACCACCCGACTGGAAATCTGCTCTGATCCATCTGCTTCACAAAAAGGGAGATTTTACTGATCTAAACAACTACCGTGGAATTTCTCTCGTCCCGGTAACATACAAGATTCTCTCGAAGACGTTACAAACAAGGGCAGAAAATCAGTTGGATAGTTAACTGGAAGAATACCAGGGGGGCTTCAGGAAGACCCGTTCCTATATTGAAGAGATCTTCAATCTTAAAACTGATTGTTTAACAATCTTAAAACAATCTTACTGATTCCATTGATAGAAAAACCCTTAACAAAGTACTCCAGGAACTAGACAACAAAACCCGCAGACGCATCCTAGAAACTTTGACCAACACCCATTCCAAGGTTAAATTTAGGAGCGAGATTTCAGGAAACTTCGAAATATAAACTGGAGTGAGACAAGGAGATGGAATTTTCCCATTTATCTTCAACTGTGTCCTTAAAAAGGTTATGAGAGAATGGCGCAAGGAACTGAATAAGTTGGGTGCTCAGAGTGGTATCTACCTGGGACGTAAGAACGATAGACTGGTTGTAGATTGCCTGGCCTTTGCAGATGACAAGCCGTTCTTTGCTGATTCTCTTGATATGGCAACAATTCAGGTAAACTGCCTCAGAAAACAGGCTGCCAAAGTGGGTCTTCAAGTGTCGTTGGAGAAAACAGAATTCTTCACCAACATCAGAGAAGCAAACAGAGAGATGTTACTAGAACAGGGAAACATCAAGAGGACTGAGAAATTTAAGTATCTCGGCAAATGGATTGAACCCAACTTATCAGAAAGAGCATCATTATCCAAGAGAGTCAGCAAGTTAGAACTATCCTATCGGCTGACTAAGAACACTTACAATAAGAAATGCCTGTCACGCAACCTGAAACTTAAGCACGACACATCAGTCTTACGACGAGGAGCCCTGTATGCCATGTAGCATCTTTCCTTGAACCGATGTTGTGTAATAGAGAACTTGGAAATCAGAGAGAGGAGAATCCTCAGGAAGATCCTAGGCCCGGTAAAGGAAAATGAAGAATTCCGAAGACGACATAACTCTGAGCTCTACGAACATATTGAGATGCTCTCTGACTGTGCAAGGAAAAGAAAGGTAGCTTTCTATGGCCACGTTGCAAGATTGCCTCCAAACCGACTAACCAACCGTCTGTTCACCTTCTGGCAAAACAAGAAGCTTCGTTGACAGAGACCGAGAAGGATATTAAAGAACTGGGAATAACAGATCTCAAAAACAGATAGTCTGTGAGACGCACCCTGAAGGAAGTCCGTGGACTTCAGGAAAAACCTCGAAGGAAAGGTACCCCCTGGACAGAGGAGAGAAAGGAGTTACACCGGCAGAAGATGCGACAATACTGGGCAAAGGTCAAATCCCAACAGTTGAAAAAGCGTGGTCCAAGGTAGGACTATTCGAAAGAAGAAAAATAGCTAAAAAAAACGTGAATTGAAATAGTAGTAAATAGAATTAGTGTACAATATATCATCGTCTGCTTGTTTTTAACATTTTTTTTATATCTCGCGGCCTCGCGGACCCCAAGCGATGACAACGCCGACCCCCAGGGGTCCTCGCATCCCAGTTTAAGAACCTGTGTTGTATGTTGTAGAGTAACATCTAAAGTTCATTAACAAGTTAAATTCTTAATCCTAAATTAACATTTAATGATTAAAAATTACGCCGATTACAAGATTTCCGTTTGCTTAGATGCATAACTGAGATCGATGCAATGCACGCTGTTACATTTCTGTCGAAATTTCACCAATAGCTTGTCGAATGTTTCGGTTTAAAACTCTCTTAACACTCCCTAGACATGTTGGATACAGGAGGCCCTGCACCATCTTTTTGATACCAAATATCGTTTATTGGTAATCGGAGTTGAGCGATGGTATCCAAAAACTACTGCGTTTTCCTTTTCATCTTCAGAAAAATCTTCTTGAATTGCCGCTACGGCTCAAATCGAGGCTTGTTCTTAGGAATACCAAGGCATCTTTGGATACGTTATGGGTCAATCTTGCACGTGGTCTGCCAGTTCGTCGTTTTTTCCCTGGTTGTCCCAAGAACACATTCTTTGTGACCCGTGTTTCTGACTTGCGTTGGACATGTCCACCCACCGTATTAGTTTGATGTGCGTCGTAATGTGGGAATTTCTATACAGTTGATACAATTTATGATCTTACCTAATCCTCCACTCTCCATTTTAATACGTCTCAACATATATTCATCTGAGAATCTTCCGCTCGGGACGGTCCAGTAATTCAGCGGACTAAATACGGCCCCAATGCTCCAGCTGTGCCAACTCTTTTTATTTATCTGTGCATACTTCATTTGAACCCGTCATTTCGAAAAGGGCACGAGTCACACTTTTTTGAAATACCATTTTTTTTACGCCATTTTATTCATTGAAGTGTTTTACATATACCATGCGAAAAGAGCACATGTGTATACACCACAAGTCAACTTAAAAAGCAATTAAAAGGGCACGAGTCCTGGACTTATGCCCCTTTCAAATGTAACGAAAGGCGTCTGTCAGATATGACATAATAACTTTATTGTGAGCTTGCCAAAAATGCTTTTAAACCTAGAAAAAGAGTCTCTGGTGGCAGGAATAATGAAAACTCTAAACATGATTAAATAAAAATAGCCAAAATTATTGGAAAATGATGATTAACTAACTAAAATTTTTGGTCGATTTCGAAAAAGGCATAAATGCAAAAGTCCAAAAATTTAAATTCAAAATATCTTGATGAAAATTGTTCTTTTTTAATAAATAAATATTCCAAAAAGCGTGTATGTTTTTTATTTAACAATCTCTATATTCAGTTTCTTCAGCATCAATGACTTTTTTCACAAAAAAACATATTTTTGTTGATTCTGAAAAGTTTTAATTCATGGACTCATGCCCTTTTCGAAATGACGGGTTCATTTAACTTGAAGGTTTTCGGCAGACCAGTAACGTAAATTTTGTTTGCTCCTATCTCAATCTTCCTATCTCAATGTTGCAAAGAACGGCTACGATGCGGTAAAGTGAAAAGAAAATTTTAACCTTTCAGGGACACTTACAAAATAAATTAAGTATATGACAATAAAATCTAATGTAAAAAACGTTACATTACACCATATTTGTCACGATAATGTAGCAGATAAGAGTGATTTTTTAAATTTTACTGTGCGTCTGACAATTGGAAAAATGACATATTATGTACCTAATAAATTTGAATTAGTAAAAATGTCAAAGTTTGTGAATACCATCATTAAAAAATTAAATAATTTCCAATATTTTAATCAATCTAAATCTATTTGTTTCTTAAATAATAATTCTCGGCCAAAAAATCCTATACAAATTTCGTGCGGAAATGATTTTACAATGCAACAGCTCGTTTGGGGAACGAGCCGGAAGGGCGAGTTCCCCATTTGCTGGAGCATTGAAAATCAAGGTTTTCTTACTGTAATGTAAATAAGGCCTTAGAAATATTTACTTCACTAAAAAAAAGATTATAACATCTCGAAACACCTTTTTATAGGGTAAAACCGCGGAAGTCAGAACTTATAACGTGTCAGCTTTATCTACGTGTTTAGGGACTAACGTGCTTTTTCCGCAATCTTATACAGTGGAACGTAAAGAAACACTTCTAATTCTAACATATCTTTATACCAGTATAATAATATAGCTAACCAGTTTAGTATTGACAAAAAGTGGACTTGTGTGGTTTTTCCCCTGTGCCCTTCAATTATTTTGTTGACAAAATTATCCCCTCTGGCCAAGATCCATCGATTGAATTCTAAACGTGAGTTTCGGTCGATCGGAAGACGTTTTCGGGCCTTTTGCCATTTTTAAGGCCGAAAGAGTAAATATTTCTTTAAAAATATTCTTATCGACTCACGTGAAATTTCTACTTGCCGATGAACGTCGCACGGATTGATTGGGATTTTCTTCAATTTTGTTCCTAACTTGCAAAATATTCACTTCTGTTCAAGCAGTTGTTTTCCTCCTTGCAGGTTTAGTATCCATAAGAGAACCTGTTCGACGATATTTTTCGACCCATCTTGCAATTGGTCTGCAGTTTGGCGGCGCTGGAAAATTAAACTGTTGTCGAAACCACCTCTGTTTCTGAATACGGAGTTCGTTATAATAAAACGCTCTACAGAAACAATCGTTTCGTTGTTCAATCGGCCACCGCTCCATTTTTAAAAAGAGAAACTCAATCCCTACTGTCAAATACCTGCCCTTATTGATATTAAGAATTCCAACTAGACATGCACGTGGTAGGTAAATTTTAGGTTAGTTAGTAGGTAAATCGATTAGTAGGTAAATCGATAATAAAATAAACTCCTTAATCTAAAATTCAACCGCAAAGTACACACAACAAATTGTGGTTGGTCGGTGTAAAATTCCAATTTGTAGATGTTGGGTTTTACCATACTGTCCCCAAAAAATTATTCGGGTATTTAGGTACTTGATATTTCGGTCAAAATTCGTAAATAAAAACGAAATTTCATTTTATATGTCTAATTTTAAAAAAAATCTAATTCACCTATAATAAATTATTTGCAATTTTTTTAATATTTCTAAAAAAAAACTACTCTTGTACCAGTTGCAATGGATGAGTGTGGTTCATATGTGTTTCAGTTTTTATTGTTCATTTCTACGGCAAACTATATTTGAAAGTAGCCGCATAAAATATTTTGAAGTATTTCTCTCAAATTAAATATTACGTTTTATCTGAAATGAAGACAAAATTTAAATAAAATCAGAAAGATAAAATAATTACAGTACTAAACTGTTGCTGAAGTTACGACAGAAAGATTTATTGAAAATTCTTGTAACGTTTTCCCCTTTGTCGAAAATCTGCAAAGTATTTGATTCGTATATACGTTGAGTAACAATTATAAACGAGATACTAAATATAAACGCTGGAATAAATACATTTTGGACGTTTAATTTTATTTGCTATAATTCCGAGCGTCGGAAATGGCTTGTGATAAAATAATTGCAAACAGCAATGCTCACATGAATTTCGGTCAGGTTTTCAATGATCTTATCTATAATTACATTTAGTCGAATTGCATATTTCGAAAATGAAAATTAATATTTTCATTATTCACTATACACAACAAAAACAAACACTAAAACGAAATCAAATCTATAAAATAGTAAATTTGTATTAATTTTTTTTTGCATGAATTGGGAATAAAATTAAAATATGTGGTCAATCTAAAAAAACTTTCATTAGAAATCACATGTTAGTGGTGTCTTGTCAATTTATTTAAGAATTTTTTATCTGTCATTTTGATGATTTGTAATGAGCCAGAACTCAGATTTGCCGCATCAGATAGAAAGTATCGGTTTACTTGTATAAGTCATAGGATTTATTCTAACTAGGAAAATATTCAACACTAAATTGAAAATCTATACTCACAAAATTTTCACAATGCCATGAAATATGAAATGAAAAGGGTCCAAATTAGCATGAATACGAATTCATTTGTGAGATATTAACTTTGAAACTTGATAACATTTATATTCAAGTTTCAAAAGAGATTTAACACAAAATACTTCTATTAGTTTGCGTCTCAAATGAAGTGTGCAGGCAAATAATATTAAATGATGACATTTGAGCTACCTAGTATAGGACACATGAACCTGAAATAATGAATGAGAAATTCAATGTTTATTTATGTTGCTCTCTTTCTTTGTTCTTGACGAATGGTGGGGCCATTGTAACTCAAGCAAACATCTTCATTTTGAAGATCACATCTATGTCGATGTTGGTTTATAATAAATTTATTTTTTCTATATTTTAAAATAATAAAGTGGTCGTGCGAACCTGGAATATTTGATAGTCTAATATAAAACTGATAATACAAGATAACATAAGTTTTTGGTTAGTTATAAGACTAAAATAAGTTTTTGGCTAGTTATTAAGACCATTACAAAAACAAATATTACGTATCTAAGTTTTAAGCTCAAACTAACCAATTGTGGAATAATGGAGGTAGAATATTTTATGATCAAAAGGATCAATGAATTAAATATGTTTGACTTGCATTTGAGACATTAAGAGAATATTGATTTGCTAAGATAATTGGAGGTATTCAGATTCCGGAATTATAACTTCTTCTACTTCCTCTTCTTCATCAGCCTTTGTTCATCCACTGCTGTATATAAGCCTCTTCCATTTTTTTTCAAATGTCTCAATCCATGGCAATTTGGTGCCAGTTTCGGTCCACAGACTGCTTAACGTACGTTTTTGTTAATCATGGCTGTCATTTTACTAGACTATTGTCCACTAATTGGTATCTTGTCGTGCCACATGGTTAACCCAACGCCACTTAAGTTCAGCTACACGCTCAATGATGTCTTTTACCTTCGTTCTCCTCCTAATTTCTGTATTGCGTATTTTGTCTCGTAGGCTGATTCCAAGCATGTACCTTTCCATTCTTTATTTGTGTAGTTCTAAGGCGTTCTGCATTTTTCACTGTTAAGGTTTCAGTTTCTAGTTCATATGTGGTTACGGGCAAGATTTATAGTGAAATTTCGATCGGTAGCAATATGCCCAAACTTCCCATACGCCGCCCAGCTCAGTCGTACTCGGGTTCCAGTTCGGGTTTTATTACGAACGAATTAGTAATGCTGAACTCCGCATTCGTTCCAAATGATGCAACCGCATTAGGCCGTCATCAGATTTGTAACGCAAGGGCGACTTCGTTCCTAAAATTGGGATGCCTCATTCGGTACACATTCGCAGGGCATACTTGCACCGAATTAGGAATTTCAGTTTGGTTTTAATTAGTAAGGAATTAGGCATGTCGGACTCGTGCGTGCCGAACGTGATAGTTTCGCATTTGGCCGTCATCACAATTGTAATGCACGTCCGACTTCCTAATTAGGAAGCCGGATTCGGAACACGTTCTGAAGCTACATTTGCATGTTATAACCTCAACCTTGTTTGGTTCCAATTCGGTTTCGTCTTTAGGCAACACTTCAAAAACCAAACACAGATTTTACGATAACTAATCTGGCCGAAAATCGGATTCCTCTTTAGGCGGCGGTTTGGAAACCACACTTTGGATTTCGGATTTGACTTCCTTTTCAGACAGCAGGAAACTACACTTGCATGCGTCAACTGTAACTACATGTGATCCAAATTTTCCTTTTGTCTGTGGTGCAAATGCGAATATTAATATTTACAAATACTTAATAATTACTATTATTATACAGTTTGTGTTTAATTTTAATTTAATTACGATTTATTGCTCAACTGTTTACATGAGCAATGACAGAGCAAGTATAAGATTAGTTACAACAAGATTACCTAATAATATATGTAGATAAAAAATATACAAACAAGGTTAGACAGGTTGCGCTCATAGAACACAAATTTAACATAATTTAACATAAACAAAAATAGAAGAATCATCAATTAGCTTAGTCCCAACTTTCGCATGAGACTTGACACAGTGCGGTAACAGTTCTAAGGGAATCATTTAGTGGAAGTTAAGGCATGCAAAGATATGCCTTAGTTAGACTTTCCTAATTAGGATGGGACAAGGTTCGAATGGTCTCATTAGGGTCGATTTTTCGGCATGCATCACTATCTTCCTAGTCGGGATAGAATTTTGCTGGCCCAATTTAATTAAGAAACCTAGGTTACTTAAACGTGTTCAATATTGCGTATATTCAATATAATTTTGATTTCGATCAAAATCATTTTTAGTCCTACCCGCAGGGACTCTTCATAGAGTTCTGTAATCATACGCTCTAGTTTATTGGAATTTTCTAATTCATTGGAATCGAATGCTTATTAGTCAGTTCAAGAGACATTTTGATGTCGACGAGTTTTTAATTCTTTCTAGGTAAATTTTGGGTGCAGAACCGAAAACAGCCCTCAGATTTGGTCCAAGAGATTAACGGTCTACATCATAAATATAAATTAAAATCCTTTATAAACCTATTATAGTTAAAACCTATTTTAATTAAAAAAAAACTGTTATAGTGCTCCCTATTCATAAACCAATCATAACCAAAAATATAACATTTGTTTATAATGGTTAAAGTGGACAAATTCGTTGATTTCACTAATATGCCACAGATGGCATGCGAACAATATATCTGAATCTCCAATGTCAGTTGGGATATTTGACGGTTATGTTTGTTATTTACAAACAACCATTTTTAAAAGTACCCTCTCAAATACTTAAGAGCTACGCGGGCGTCTCAGTAAGACGGGGTTTGGAATTGTGTGAAGGTTAACAAGGTATACATACACCCTTAACGATGTTGAGTTTACACTCTTTTTCTGCCTCCAACTACCAAGCAAGAGATCCTTTATAATATTCTCTTTTACTTGCAATTCCTTTATGAAACTTGACAACCAGTAGAAAATGAAGAAAATAAAATGGTTAGAATTTTTTACCCAGACGTCTTCAGGTGGAAAGAGCATGGCGAAGCAGTTCTGAAATTGCACGGCAGATGGATACTTCATTTCATAATGCATAATTTATTTCATAATCCTCGAAACAAATATGAGCTGCCCCCCTCTAGTTCATATCCTGGGTACGCTATTGTCGGACGACAAGGTACGTGCATCTTATGATTATAAAACATGTACGTTATTGTTATCTATAATTTTCTAGGCATTGCTCCAGGAATTAATTCCTGAGTGGGTTTAAATATTAGATAATAAGAAAACCTATTTTTTATTTCTTCCCACAATATGGATCGGGGCTATCCTACAGCTCTACAAACACTACGGCCCAGTAGCCTATTGTATATCTTCACATTTTCGATGGGTTTCATCTATTGGATGTTTGTTCTTATACAGAGAGAGTGTATGAGAAGTACGACAGAGTTGCATTTATCCCCTTGCAATGATGGTTCAAAGTAATCTTTGCCCCATTATTCATTTCCAATGAAAGGTTTTTGGTATATTACCCCCAAATTTATTACCCCCAAAAAATAACATTCGCGAACTAACATTCAGATATATGCGATCTGCGTGTTAACCACATGCAGTATGCGTCTAACGGTTATCCCGCACGGACGCATATATCTGAATGTTAGTTCGCGAATGTTATTTCGCCGAAACGTCGAGAATCCGGTTCAGAATCAACCCCTAACATCAACGCGGAACCCCCGAGAAAACAAACCAACGCATGTTTTTGTTGAAAATGGGGCGAATACGTCCCTGTAGGTCTAGACCGCAGGCCCTGTGCGAGCCAATGGACTCACGCCAACATTCTACGATCGCGCAAACGCACGAGGAGTTTAAATTCATATATCGTATAAGCAGTGTAAAAACAAAATACAATCAATAAAAATCAATAACCGAATGTATAAAGTTGAAAATAAAAGTACAAGTGATAAATACATACAACAGTGTTCTTTCAACGATAATATTCACATTTTGGTGCCGAAACCAGGGAAGATAACGTATAAAGTGTGTGAGTGTTATAATCAGAACCATAACGAAGAAAATGGATTTGTCATAAGGAAAAACGTATTTCAAACAACTAACGCTAATAATTGCTGATAAAGCTGATTAAGGAAGAATATATTAATGTGGACAATATTCCAGTAGTTATTGCAAGGGTAAAGGCTATTCGTGATCAGCTTGGAGTTGTCAATGAAAAATTTGCGCCAGTATACGATGATGAGCAACTAGAGAATGACTGCGAAAAAATTGTGGAGTATAACGACAATGCAGTGAAGGTAATCGCAAGATTAGAACAAAGAATGTGAGACATTTGGTTGAGCAGACATATCCTCAACCAAAATCGGGGTTGGTGCGGCTTCGCCGCAGCAACAAGAAGCTACGGCGTAATTTTGAAAATAATCACGTGACTCCAAACGCGCCATAATTTGCTTGTAACGTCGTAAGTGAGAAACTTCATTCAAACATAGACATTCTTTATAAAATCGTCGATTTAAGATTTTTTCGATGCACTGTTTAAAACCATTGGTTTTACTACAATACTGTATCAACAAAGTCATGCACTGGTAGAAATTACACATTTTAGACCGGGTAACCGGTCTGCTTTCGGTACCGAGTTCCAAAATATATTTTCAATTTGTTATAGCTTTTTAATTTTAACGAAAAAAATACAAAAATTGGGTTAATTTGTGCTAAAAGACTTTACATGTATAAGCAACCCACCGTACGCATAATGCGCATGCGCATTGGGGGCAAAAATTCAAAGGCGTAGGGAAAATAAATTTGAAAGAGGTATATAAAAATTCTTTAAAATGATAATAAACCCCAACAACTCTAACCTAACCGGAGTTAAACAAACGGTCCTTGCCGCTTTGTCCTATATTGAATCGAGAGTTCGCGCTGCCGCGCGTATGTTTTGATTTATCATCCCGCTTCGCGGTAGACAACCTAATCTAACCAAGGTAAAACTAACGGTCCTTGCCACTTTGTCCTATATTGGATCGAGAGTTCGTGCTGCCGCGCGTATGTTGTCTTGGTTTATCTTCCCGCCTCGCGGCGGATAACCTAATCTACCCAAACTAAAACCAACGGTCCTTGCCACTTTGTCCTATATTGGATCGAGAGTTCGCGCTGCCGCGCGTATGTTGTCTTGATTTATTTTCCCGCTTCGCGGTAGGCAACCTAATCTAACCAAGGTAAAACCAACGGTACTTGCTACTTTGTCCTATATTGGATCGAGAGATCGCGCTGCCGCGCGTATGTTGTCTTGATTTATCTTCCCGCTTCGCGGCGGGCAACCTAAGCTAACCAGGGTTAAACCAACGGCCCTTGCCACTATGTCCTATATTGAATCGAGAGTTCGCGCTGACGCGCGTATATTGTCTTAATTTATCTGCCCGCTTCTCGGCGGGCAGCCTAATTTAACCGGGGTTAAACTAAGAGTCTAGTAAGTTTCAACTTGTCAAATAAATTCTTTGTACTAACTTTAAATAATGCGTTATGTTTCGTTTATTCTTAAATAGATTTGTAAAATAGTAATAAACTTGTTATATGAATTCGTCGTCGTCACCTTAAATAATAATGCGTATCCAACGATTTACACGCCACTGGAGGTTTTATGTCAATTTCCGTTAGAAAGCCCACCAATGCGCATGCGCATAATGCGTACGGTGGGTTGCCTAAACATGTAATGTCTTTTAGCACCGATTAACCCAAAAATTGTTTTATGTCATTGTTTTATGACAATGATTTTTTGATTTATGACAAAAAAAAATATTCAAATACCCAATTATTATATAACTATTTTACAACCGCGTACGTAAACCTGATGTGATGCCAATATTTTTGTTTTCTAAGTATCGTAGCAGGCAGCACTTGTATAAAGGTCTCCGCACACCAATGCGTCAGTGCGTTGCAGTTCATCGTGCGAGAGCGGAAAAATATGTACTGCACACACCAGTGCGTTATATGGATTGCGTATTTAGTTAACTTTCTTAATTTTTTATTTCATAAGGAAATCATGTAAGTTATTTCGAACGAATATGTTGTATCTATTTGTGTCTTTGTATTATGTTATTGTTCAAATTGTATTTTAAAATATATTTTTATCGTGAACTTATATTTATTTTACTATTTTTTGACAGAGATGTGCTTAATAATTTATGGCCATAATTTTGTTTTAGCACAAAGAATGTAAACAAATAACGAACATCGTAAAAAAAAACAAATTATTGAATAGGTTGGTTGCGACCATTACTACATGGGAATCCATACTTCATCCATACTGTTTTAACCACATTTCTTATATAAAAATATTTTCGAGTTTCGACGGGTTGAGATTATTTTCAAGTTCATACTTCCTGGAAATGACCTTCACCCGTCGAAACTGGAGTCGTGTTAAATGTTTAAATTTATATTTTATTCTTCTTGTGCCTATCTGTTCCGGATGTTGGTGACCATCATACACCTGAATAGTTCTTTACTCGTGTGTGAAGTCCATGTCCTTAAATTTCCAAGCCAAGATGTTCTTCTTCCTCGACCTCTTTTACCAGGAATCTTTCCTTGAATAATGTTCTGCAGCAGTTTATACCTGTATCCATTCCTCATTACATGACCCAAATATTGTACTGCCGTCCACTGTAGAAAGGCAGTAAGTCGAAATTTTCGAGTTTTGACATTTTTATATCGTTGGAATCAGAAAAAAAAGCTCTATTTAACTAAATAATCGTAAAAATTATTCAAAAATTGTAAAATATTTATTTTTAAGAAAATTAATTACTGCCTTTTAAAAATTCGTAGCTTTGCCACAGTGAAAAGGAGTAAAGCCAATTGCTGCCGTTTTCTTTTGTATACTATCAGTTTTTTAATTCCGTAAGTGGCCTTACTGCCTTTCCTTGTGGTACATCACACTAAAAGTGTGGCAGTGTGTAGCCTTACTGCCTTTCTACCTAGCAAAAACCTGCATGACTTGTAAATTTGAACTAACTTACTCGTGCAGTTATCTGTAGGTACTAATTTTGCTGTCAAGTGTTTATTATTTTTTATAATTCCTATTTTTCGTTCCTAAAAAGTATTTTTTTTTAAATAATAACTTTTTAATTGTACCAACAATTTTTTATTTGTATTTTTAAGTTCCTTTTTTTTGTTCCTAAAAAGTGCCTATTTTAATAAAAATATAATAATAATATATATTATAATAAAAAACGCATTTGATTCTCTTATCCTTATAAATTGCAGTATGGTAGGGATATTAATTTTATCATGGTCTTTGCCATTCATAAAGCAGTTAAAACACTTACTGCTTAAATAATTAAACGCGTACTAAGTAGAAAAGCAGTAAACGAAATGTACCAGGCAGGAAAGCAGTAACTGATCTTACTGCTTGCATTGACCTAACTTGAAGCTTGCTCATTGCTACGTTGAAAGGCAGTAAATCATAAAAGTTACATTTAAGAAGAAATTTATAAAATATAAAGTTATTTTTAAGTTATCTAATTTTTGAAAATGAAAAATAAATATCTCTACTAAGTGAAAATCAACTTTTTATATAATTTTATAATAGTCGGAAATAATAATATGTCTTAAACTTTGGTCCTTGTTTTCTCAGTTCGAGATTTTTTGACTTACTGCCTTTCTACAGTGGACGGCAGTGTAGTTTCCTGCATTTTACTGTTTTCAGGACTTGTTTTCCCTTCTTCATTTTGTGGAGAGTGTTATTGTTCGTAATTTTATCTGTCCATGGCACTCTAAGTATTCTCCTCACTACATTTGCCTCAAGTCGTTTACCCTTCGTCTCGGTCAAAGTCCAGGTCTCAGCCCCATAAAAAAGAACGGAAAATATATAGGAACGTAGAAATCTTAATTTTGTTTCCATTGAGAAGTATTGTCTCTTAAATACAATAGCCATTTTATAAAATGCAGCTCTGGCTTTCTCGATACGGACTAATTTCCTGAGAATTATCCCATTGGTTATTACTGTTGGTTCCCAGATATATGTTTTTGATTACTTTCTCAATAGAGGTACCATTAATATTAAGAACAAGTTTGGTAGGTCTGTGTCTTTCTTGCTGATGACCATGAACTTTGTTTTCTTCATGTTGATATCTAAGCAATTAACACGCACTACTTTCAAGGAGTCGAGAGATAAGGTGTTGAAGACCGTAGCGGATACTGTTCTTCTCTCCTCTTCTTTCACGGCTTCTCTCCTTTCACGGGTATTCCTTCTTCCACATTTTCAAGGTCTTCTTTGAAGATATACTCTGAATAAAGATAAAATATCAATGGCGACAAAATGCAACCTGTCTCACTCCTCGGCATATCTTTACTATATCACATTTCTCATTTTCTACACTAACGGCTGCATATTGATTACAATAAAAATTAATTATGAGCTGGAGATCTTTGTCGCTTATCAAACTGTCTTTTAGCACCTCGGCCTCGGACAGTTTATTATATAAATTTATCTAACTGTGACTAATAAGTTATATAAGTAATATTTATACATATTAAGTGTAGTTGAAACATAGTGAATTTCAAGTTCTATTCAGTATAAACAAATTTTTCTATTTTGAAAAAATTAAATACCTTAATAACGGATAAGTGGCTAAAAAAGGTACCCACGAAAATGAAAATAATGACAATAGAAGTGTGAATGATGGACCAATATCTAATAAACTTAGAAAAACTGTGGATAAAAAACAACATTTAATCCACTGACGCTGTTCATACTTCAAAAAATATCGAATGAAATGTGTTATCTAATAAAAAAATTGAGAAAATATCAAGAAGAGTTTATTAAATACGGATTAACATTTTGCGTTGTTAATGGGGAAGAACATCCATTTTGTGTTATTTTTTCTGATAAATTAGCAAATGACATTTTGAAACCTGCTAAATTAAAACAACATTTGGAAGATTTTTTAAAACATAAACAAAAATTCCTGAGAAGGGTTTACGGGCATCCAGAGAAGTTTCATATTCAATAGCAAACAACTTGAAACCACATAGAATTGGAGAATCCCTCATTCTTCCTTCAGTAATTAAAATGAGATCAATTATGCATGGAGAAAAATATCGTAACGATTTAGAAACAATATCATTATCAACAGATTCCGTTTCTCGTCGAATTTCAGCCATATCACGAAATATTGAATCAGTTCTGTTATAGTATATTAAAGAAGGAGTTCAGTAAGCTCGGTTTTGCAGCACGCATCCATGTTTAGAAAACGACGAGCGCATCGAGGAGAAAGTGCGAAAAGAAAGAGGACAAGTGCGAAAAACAAGTTTTTTTAAACTATTTTCTCTATTTTGCGCCCTTTTATGCCATTTTTAAATAAAAAAAATTGCCGATATATATTGAGAAAATTGTATCGCGCTCGGCGATCCATAACCGCACGCATATGAGTGCTGTTATGAGTCCATTACAGACGCAAAATAGAAAAAATCTAAAAAAACCCAACGAAATATGCAAAATATAACAAATATAATATTGAAATATAATAAAGAGAGACGAGGACTGACGACTCTCTTCAAGAGAGCATGGTAGATGTGGAGTTTAGAAACCCTTGTGTGTCACTTTTATTGTTATTGTATTTTTTTCATTTTTTTTCAAAATTTCTAATTCATCAACCTACCTTATGTCAATCCAGCTTTTCAAAATTAGTTAATTGCATAAAATTTCGAACTCAATTGGATCCTGAGGATGACTTACGGCTTGCGATTTCCAATATAAAACTGAACATGGAAGCAATCCTGAGCTCGTTGCAAACGCATACTTCACATGGAATTCTTATGATGTAAGCTTTTCTTAAAGTATTTTTCTTTAAAAAAATATTTATAGTCATATGCATGAACAACACCATTGTTTCATAGAATTATGTGTTAAACTCAAACCTCTAATAAGGCAGAAACATACATGGTGTTTTTTAAAAGAGTGTCAATTAGTAATCAAATTTTAATTTCTAAATACAAATATACCGCTTCATACTAATACTCGACTTTACTAATATCTGTGCGTAGATGCGGATTCATAATCTGAAGTTTTATGGTGTCCAAACTTTAATAGCATTTTTATGATTGTGTATAAGTTTGGTGCGCTATTTTCAAAAGGCTGTATTTTATTCAATGTCGTCACTAAAAACACCAGGTAAACGCAAATCCCAGGAAAAAAATCACTTTACCCACGTTAACGATTAAAAAAACGTCTACTATCCAGGGGTCGCGACAACATTTTACACAAAATGGGGGGTCGCCAATGAAAAAAGTTTGCGCACCACTGGTCTAGACTACTAGACTTCCTCCTGTTTTGGTTTTAAATAATTTCTAGTGCTTCCTTTAAGACTACATATATCAAAATTTAAAATTTCTTGAGAATTGCTTTAAAATTTAAAAACAATTTTTCAAATTTTAGGCTTTCAGGTTAAACTGTAAATGTTGTGCGACTAATATTGGGATGCCTGCGATAAACCGTTTTAAAGTTGCCGTATTGCCGTATAATGCGTGAAAACTAAGATCAATTAGTCTTTGTCTTCAAATCTATATGTGGCGGATATGGAGAAAGTTCTACAGGCCGGTCAAGCTGGAGGAGTGGTGATTGGGAAAAAGAAGGTTTGAAGCTTGGCATATGCGGATGACATGGTGGTATTTGCAAAGTCGGCTAGTGAGATGAAGGACGTGATTGAAGGGCTCTGTAGGTATTTCGAAAAAAAAAGGATTTAAGGGTGAATGTTGGTAAAACAAAATGGATTCGGATTAAAAGGGGTGGGCGATATAAGAAAGAAAGGTTTGAATGGCAGGGTACTGAAGTAGAGAAAGTTAGTAAATTTAAGTATTTGGGGTATGTCTTTGGGACTGGATACAGTAATAAAGAGCACATAGAGTATGTTACAAAGAAGGCATGGGTGGCGGCGGGTCGTATCTGGGATGTTTGGAAAAGAAACCTTGACGGAAACTTTAGAGCAGCAGAGACCATATGGAAGGCATGTGTGCGAAGCGTGTTACTTTATGGATGCGAGGTCTGGGGAACGAAAGAGGAATACAAGATCGAAAGGGTGCAGCTAAAGCTTTATAAGAAAGTGTTGAAACTTGATAGGTCGACGCCTGGTCACATTGTGCTCCAGGAAGTGAGTGCTTGTAAGGTGGCGGTAATTGCTACGGAAAGAGTGATAAAGTTCGAAGTAGGGAAAGGTGTCACGTTCTGGCGCCGCCTCCGCCTCCCGACCAGTGCGCATGCGCGAACAGAGGATTTAACCCTGATCAAACCTGTTTATTAGCTGATCAAACCTGTTTATTAGCTGATTAAATCCTCTGTTCGCGCATGCGCACTGGTCGGGAGGCGGAGGCGGCGCGAGAACGTGACACCTTTTAGGGAAAGATGATTCGTTCTGGACCCGCCTCCACCTCCCGACCAGTGCGCATGCGCGAACAGAGGATTTAATCAGCTAATAAACAGGTTTGATCAGCTAATAATCAGGTTTAATCAGCTGATAATCAGGTTTAATCAGCTAATATACAGGTTTAATCAGCTAATAAACAGGTTTGGCGCATGCGCCATAGAAGATGAAAGGATAATAAAAGAAATCTTTCGAGTAGTGAATAAAGAGGGGTTAAGTGGTAGAAGAGAAAGTGGTTGGGGGCTGAATAAAAGGAAACTGTATGAGAGAGGCGGGTTATCATCCGAGGAGTTGGAAACGGAAAAAAGTGCGGGTGCTCAGTGGAAACGGATGCTAAGAGAAAGGTTATTACAAGTGGACTGCCAAGAGCGCCAATCCAGAATAGAGGCTAGCAAATATCACCAAGGCTACTGTCAGATACAAGTGTACGGCCGTGTTCCTGGTTATTTGAGGACAAGTAAAGGGTCGGACGACCAGTCCGTGTTGGCGAGATTTAGGTGTGGTAATGAAGAGCGTGGAAGGAGACATTGGATGAATGAGGAAAGTAAAAGGTGTTCGGTGTGTGGGTTGAAGGAGGATATGTGGAGTGATTGGTTGGACGAATGCACGATGGCGGAGTGGAATGAACAGGAGAGAAGGCGAGGAATGGATTGGAGTGAGTGTATGGACGAGAACGGGAAGGGACTGTCGTTTTTATTCAGAGTGAAAAGATGGAAAGAGCGGATGCGACGGGGTAGTTTTTAGAGTGTTGCGGTTTAGTTTTTCTTTTTTTAGTTTTTGAGTTTATGACCGAGGTACAGGTGTTGATGTATAGGTTTATAGGGTGATAAAATTTCATTTTTCTTTTTAATGGGGTTTTAGTTGTAGTTTCACAACTTTTTTTTTGCTTGTTGTGTATATTTTGTATGGTAGTGTAAAGTGTTTTAATTATGCCAATATACGTTATTACTACTACTATTACTAGTCTTTGTCTTATAAGCCAGAGCTGCATCTAAAATAGCCACATTGTTTTAGAATTAGCACATAAAAAATATCTAAAATCAATTCTTACTTTTCAGGTACCAAGAGAAAAACCAATTTGTATTAAATTTACGAAATTGTTTTATTTAAAACAAGCGAGTTTAAATTCTTTAGTTTTCAACAAATATATATTAACGAGTATAATACAATTAAAAATCAAATCTAGCCTACTTCAGTAAAAAAACTATTTTAATTAGATATGATTTGTACGTATATTGATTGCTCTTATCTTAAAACAATGCATAGACAATATATTTCAAAAAATTGTTAGTGTAAAGCAGGGGTCTCCAAACTTTTCAGCCTTAGGGCCATACTGATTACTCCAGTAAGTTCCGAGGGCCAAAACCATATTATCATTGTTGCCGGTGGTAAAAAGTGAAATAGTCCACTGATGACTGAAAAAAAAAGTCCGAAAAAGTACGCAACGTTTAAAAAAGGCTGCAAATCGGACTAAAGTCCGCAAAACGGCAACACTGCATATTATTAATTTTAACCTGTCATTATCTCTAATTTCTAGATTAGTCGTAGAGTACGAGCCATGAGGAGTAACGTGACACGACATCTGGTGAACACAAGCGGAAATAGGTAGTACCTTCTATCGCTAACAGATGGCGCTAATAGCACGTACAGAATAATCTCGTTGGTTCGAGAAAGTTCTGGTGTCTTCCACTCACTTCTGGATGGCAGTAATTGGAATATATAAGAAGGCTAGTGGCGCAACCACAAGTCAGTTCCTATGGCACTGTAGTGAAATAAAATAGTGCGTACCTCCTTAAAACGTGTTTGTGCGTGTTTAGGTTTAAGACATCTTTGTAACAGTATTTTGATTTGAATTGTTGCTTTTGTGTGTGATTTAGTAGTATGGAAAAGAAGCGAAAAATTGATAGTGAATGCAGAAAATTCGAAGATCAGTGGAACATTCAGTATTTCGTAATTGAGTCCAGTAACAAGGCGCTATGTTTGATTTGCAATGAAAGCATAGCCGTTCTCAAGGAATATAACATTAAACGTCATTATGAAACCAAACATTTTCAAAATTACTCAAGATATACAGGAAGTTTGCGGACAGAAAAATTCGAAGCTATGAAGCGCGGATTGAAATCGCAGCAATCTTCATTTACAAAACTCAAAACTGAACAAGAGGCTTCAACTCGTGCCAACTTTCGTGTGGCTCTTGAAATTTGCAATGAAAGCATAGCCGTTCTCAAGGAATATAACATTAAACGTCATTATGAAACCAAACATTTTCAAAATTACTCAAGATATACAGGAAGTTTGCGGACAGAAAAATTCGAAGCTATGAAGCGCGGATTGAAATCGCAGCAATCTTCATTTACAAAACTCAAAACTGAACAAGAGGCTTCAACTCGTGCCAACTTTCGTGTGGCTCTTGAAATTGCAAAACGTGGAAAACCAATCACCGATGGAGAAATGATCAAAGAATGCATAATTGCAGTAGCAATTGCGCTATGTTTGATTTGCAATGAAAGCATAGCCGTTCTCAAGGAATATAACATTAAACGTCATTATGAAACCAAACATTTTCAAAATTACTCAAGATATACAGGAAGTTTGCGGACAGAAAAATTCGAAGCTATGAAGCGCGGATTGAAATCGCAGCAATCTTCATTTACAAAACTCAAAACTGAACAAGAGGCTTCAACTCGTGCCAACTTTCGTGTGGCTCTTGAAATTGCAAAAGGTGGAAAACCAATCACCGATGGAGAAATGATCAAAGAATGCATAATTGCAGTAGCTGAAGAAATGTGCCCTGAAAAGGTAAATTTATAAAAAACTGTCAGTATGTCAGCAAACACTGTGGCTCGAAGGGTAGAAAACATCGCTGAAAATATATCCTTTCAACTGTTCGACAAAAATGGACATGTTGAGTGGTTTTCTTTGGCCTTGGATGAGTCAACGGATGTGTCAGATACTGCTCAGGTGTTGATTTATATTCGAGGAGTAGATAAAAGCTATGAAGTGCATGAAGAACTTCTTGATATGTATAGTATTCATGGCACAACTACTGGTATAGATATTTTTAAAGGAGTTGAAATGGCCATTAATCAAAAGAACCTTCGATGGAAAAACTTGAAATGTATTACAACAGATGGTGGCAAAAATATGAGTGGGAAAGATAAAGGAGTGGTCGCTCTTGTGTCAAAGGCTGTAGAAAATGACGGTGGTTCCAAACCATTAGTCTTACATTGTATCATTCATCAACAGTCTTTGTGCGGAAAATATTTGGATATGTCTGAAGTTCTGAAACCAGTCATATCAACTGTTAATTTTATCAGATCTTTTGGGCTGAATCACCTACAATTTCGACAATTTATTGAAGAGATTGGAGAAAATGACTTACCTTATTATACTGCCGTACGTTGGCTTAGTTGTGGGAAAGTCCTTTAGCGCTTTTTTGAACTTCGAGCAGTGATCGAAATTTTTTTGAATGAAAAGCATCGCCCTCTTACTGAATTACAAAACAACGCATGGCTGTGGAAGTTAGCATTCTATGTTGATTTGACAAAACATGTGAACGAACTGAATTTGAGATTGCAAGGAGAAAACCAGCATCTTCCTACTTTATACACTAATATCAAATCATTCCGGAAGAAATTGAAACTGTTTCATGTTTTTTTAAAACATGTGAAATATTCAGCCACACCACTGAGACTGAGTTTCCTATCGATTTTGCAATCGAAACTTTGAGTGCTTTGAAAATAAATTATGATACTCGTTTCTCGGACTTTGATGCCATTGCGAATCAAATTAAGATTTTTCAGAATCCTTTTGATACTGACATTGAAACCCTAGCCCCGGAACTTCAAATGGAAATGATTGATCTACAGTGCAGTGATATAATTAAGAACAAATATCAAAACTCATCTTTCTTGGAATTTTATAAGAGTCTTCCACTGACACAATTTGATAATTTGCATAAATTTGCTCGTGGGCTGTTTTCTGTTTTTGGTACTACTTATTTGTGTGAGAAGACCTTCTCCAAAATGAAGTACACAAAAAATGTTTACAGATCTAAATTAACTGATGAGCATCTTAAATCTCTTTTAATAATTGGTACAAGTAAAATTAGTCCACAACTACAAACTATTGTCAGTGAAAAATCTCAATTACATAAATCTCGTTAGTATTTCATATGTCATTATTCTTGTTATAAGTTATGTTTTTATTTAAAATGTATAAAATGTTAGTTGGATTCATTTCAATAATTTGTTAGTTATTATATACTGAAGTTAAATTTTCTGCATATTATACATGTCTTTACTCATTACAATTATGTGTTTCTTTATCCAACTTACCTGATTAGAGATAGATATATAAACTTTATATGAAATTATCGAAATATTTTCTAAAGTTCATAGTTATTATATCTATCATCATCGTCATCTCTTAACCATCATCATCTATTTTTATTACATTTTATATAAAATTTAATAGTTTCTGTGTACTATGATTAGTTGTTATTTAAATCTACAGAAAAATAGTACTATGTAGAAGTAATAAATATATTTATATCAATCAAAGTAAAAACATGCTTGTTCAAAAAATGTTTGTACATTTTATTCCTAAACAATGAATAACTCTTTATTTCGTTTGAAGTATAAGCTAAATATAGATTTGTTGTAATGATAAAGTGAATTAGTAAAGTATAGATTTGTTGTAATGATAAAGCAATTTTCAATTAAAGTTTTCCATTTGAAATGCGAAACAAGAAGAAGGAATTGTAAAACGTGTTTTCCTTTTATATTGTGTTTCTGGAAAAAAATGTTATTTTTTCATTTTCCTCAATTAAAATGTAATGGAATAGGAAAAGAAGTCGTTATAAGTGCCGTATAAAAACAATTAATTATACCTTTTCGGTAGACACGGTATCGTCAAATTAAGTATTACTCCTTATTAGACTTGACTTAAAGAGCAACTTAATTTAAAATTACCTAAAAGAATTTGCAAAAGTTTTTTTTTAATGTTAACAATTCAAAATTATATACAAAATCACGGATAACAAATTTACATTTGAATTATTCAAATTTGTTAGTTGAAAATTATTTTATCTATGATATCGCATACTAAAATGAACATATCAATAAGTACATTATTGTATGTGAAGGATGCCATTATTATAATCGTGTGTAAAAGTATCCTAATCTTGCGTAAAAGTCCAATGCAAATCAAATAGAGTTTCATTTTTAAACGATTTCTGTTTGTTGTTACTATGGCAACAACTCGCATCACTAAACAAAAACCATAGACGTAATGAAAATAAATTTTCTGACGTATATTAAAATTTAATTAAATTTTCTTATTTTGAATTAAGAAGTCTCAGCCTATCAGTATATGTATTTACCTGGCTATAATATAGCTTAACCTAACCTAACCATAACGGAATCTAGATTAAATCTAGTATAGACGTAGCCAAAGGGGGGGTTTTGGGGGTTCAACCCCAAAAGTTTTTTTTACAAAGTTTTAAATTCCAAACTACTACATATAATTGTGTAATATTTTTGAAAAGTAGTATTAAATTAATTTTCTATTAAACAGTTGTTTTAATATTAGGGTATATATTTCACGAGGAAAATACTCGTACTCGGTTAAATTTTAAAAAAGTGAAGAAGTTTTGGATAAAATTATATCCTACAGCAACTACTTATTCAAAGAACTTAAGAAACTAACTTAATTTAAGTAAATATGTTTTATAATGCAATATAAAGTATAATCTTAATTAATTGGGGATAGTCTATAGTTACTTAAAAACATAATCCTGCATTAAATATTACTTAATACATTTTTGGCATTTCTGTTTCAAACAAAAATTCGTTTCCGGATGAAATCAAAATTCTGAGTCCGATTGCATAATAATTTAGTAGTGTTCACATTAATATTAGAATTGCGCAAAATGTTTAGCGCAGTACTTTTAGTTATTAGCTTAACTTTCGTTATACTCATGAATTATTTCAGGTTTTATTATTTCATATTTTATTGTAGGTATATTTTTGGTATATTTATTTGGTATTATTTTATTATTAGGTAAGTGGTTATTTTTAATTTTCGTTGTCAATATTTGATTATAACTATTGAAATAATCTTTAATTCTTTAATCAGGATCCTTAGTCCAAAAGCAGAGTGATTTTCTTATAAAATTCCTGTGTTTTCATCTTACTTTTCATTCTATACTTTCTTCATCCAGATAATTTTTGCAAAATAGTAATCAGTTTCATGAAAGTTGAATATTGCGAAGCACCGGTTTGCAATATTTATAATTAAATTAATTTAATAAATTTGAAAAATATGTAATTTATATTTGCATTAGTCCCGAAAATATAATTTGGAAACAAATGGAACATGGAAGCAAAAATGGGGGTAAATCTTTACACCCGAGAAAAAATAAATTCGCGAGACAGAAAAACAAATTCGTTTTTTTTAGGGAAACAAAAGTCTTGATGATGAATGATGTGGGTGTCCTTTAGCTGTAACAACAAATAATTTAAGACACATTTTCGAAGCGGACCCTTGAAAAGCTACTCGGGAGGTAGCAGAAGAAGTCAAGGTTGTTCACTCAATACTTTTTGACAAAAAAAAATAATTTGGTGCCCCCACGATTTTAACAAACTTCAAACAAATCTGCGAAACTAAATCTTCTGTGCTTCTGTTGTTTCCCACCTTTGTTAAACGTATCTCATGATAAGTGAATTTTTACAATAATTATTATTATAACCTTTTATTGGCATATATACAAAATATATTAAAATATATTACATACTATACATATATTACCTACACGTTATATACTAAAGGAATGGTTTTTCCTTTTTGCCTATTTGCTCTTTCCACTTTTTCACCCTCCTTAACAATTCCAAACCAATTCCACTTTCATCCATACACTTCTTCCATTCGTGTCCTAGCCTTTTCTCCTGTTCCTTCCATTCATTCCTTGTACATTCTTCTATCCAATGTTCCCATCTATCCTCTCCAGCCCCACAAACTGTGCACATCCAATATTCTTCACTCATCCAATATTTCCTACCACGCTCTTCACTTCCACACCTAAACCTTGCCAGTATGACCTGCGTGTCTGCCTCTTTCGTTGAGTATAAATAGGTAGGTAAACGACCAAGCACCTGAATCTTTGCATATTCTTTGAAAAATCTACTGTTTGCAATTTGGTCTTGGTGTTCCTGTAACTCTACCTCTACTAATCGCTCACCTAGCATTTCCACCCAGTTTGCCCCTTAATAATTATAGATGCTTAATATAGGGCTAGATGGAAGCACTAAGTCAGTTTTTAATGCCGAAGTTCATACTCAAAAATAAATAGTACTCCTAACTATTAGTAGTAGTAACACCATTGGAATGATTGTATTCTGGTGTGGATAATAACTAATAATTATGGAAATATTCAATTGAATAGAATCATTTCTTCTTCATGACAAAAACCTATTACACGTATCAAATAGACTTTGATTATAATGTGCGTTACTTCACTCAACTTGTTCTCCCACCTGTTAAGGTTTTCAAAGACAAAGCATCAGACAAAAGCGTTATCGATGTATTTATTAATTTAAGGATGTATATCGATTTAATGCAATTTCCATTTGTCTTTCATACGTTTTTTTCTGGCAACGCCAAAATAATAATCAATGTTGATATTATCAATAGCATGGGCCGATAATGAACTTGTTGAGTGAATTTACTTGTTTAGTGTTCTTGTGGTTTTTAGTGCACTGAATCCGAATTTCACAATGCAATACTCAATATTTTTGGATGGGACATGACATTTTTGGATGGGAATGAGCTTTAGTATTTGATTCAAACTGGTTGTTACCAACTGGACATCAAAAAGGACCCATTATATTTCTATTGTAGCCAACATGCTTCAAAAGTAAGGATGTTTGATGAGCCTGAAGATTCACTTTTTAAACATGATTCACCCTGTCACTCTGATTTCTTCTAGCCAATTCTGGAGGTGTCAGAGAGCAGAGGTGTCATTTCACTGCGAAGTTCAGCAATCGATATACAGGAGATAAATCTCTCAGGCTCTGTAAGGAGAAAAGGTAAAGAAAATATAAGCCAATAGACACGTAAAGCCTATCAACATATTATCAACCTTGATCAACATATTATCAACAAAATCGATAACATTTTTAGGTACCATACGGAAAAATAAACGACAAAAACCGATGTCATTTCGTAGGTCAGCGCCAGTAGGTAGTGCACGTTATGCGTATTCCGATGATTGTACGCTGCTGTCTTATACTCCGAAAAAGAACAAAGTTGTCTGTCTGATTAGTAATTTCTACAAAGGGAAAGGGCGCGTTGATGAGAAAACACAAAAACCGCAGATTGTGGCGTATTACAATAGCCCGATAGGTGGAACAGACACATTAGATTTTTTTCTCTTCGATTTTTTGTGTAAATACTATTCTACGAGTAGAGCGACAATGCGCTGGCCAATGAGGCTCTTCTTCGGTATGCTCGATCAAGCAGTAGTTAATTGCCACATTTTATATAATTTGAACCAAGCGAACACTGATACCAGATATACATTTATTGAAACGTTAGCGCTTAGTTTAACGACCGAAGAAATGCAGAGAAGATTGGAAAAACCGACCTTGCGCAAACCTGTACGTTCATTACTATGCTCGATTATGAATGCCAATTATCCGAGTGATTCTCACGATTTGTCTGACATTGCGGCGAAAAGAAAGAGGTGTCATTTTTGCCCCAGCAATAAGGACAGGAAAAGTAGATTTGCTGCTACAAGTGTACTATAAGAAACCCGTATGCGAAGAACACAAGACTCGTGTGTGCAACGACTGCATTTTCTAATTTGTTTATACTTTCATTATATTATTATTACTTTCTTTCATTATTGTCATAAGAATGAGTTTCGGTCTGAATGAGTTTATAAAATATTTAGTTCCATCATTTTTGAACCAAAAGTGTCGCTCCGAAAATTGTGCTTTTTCAATTGTCAAAATAATTATACTTTTTTCAAATTTCATAGCGCTATATTTTTTTCCTTCATCTACTGTATATCAAGAAACATATGGTGCAGGATTATATTTTTAAATTTATTTTTTAAAAAGTTATGCTTTTTAGAGTGAATTCGTGAATTTCTCGTGTTTTGTGTCGATTACCATTGAAAAACAATGATCAAAATATTTTTTAACCATTAACCAATGCACACTCTCTTTCTATAGATATCAAACTACTCTCTTGAATTTTTTCAGATTTTTTAAACTTGTCTAAGTATAGTAAAACACGACCGGGCCTGACAGACCCATGTGAGTCTAGGGAGGTGCGCAAATTGTAGTGTCTAAAGGGTTAAACAAAATCTAATCTTTTATTTTGGACGAAGCAACCTTTTTTTGGATGTAATCGCTTTTTATATGAATAAACTAAATTTTGTAATTAACAGCTACTTTTTGTAAAAAAAACATATATTTATTGTACGCAAAAAATCCAAGCCATATATTATTAATATATTTAAATTATGGATATATTATATATTTAGCGGGCAGACGGAACTTGTGGTCGATAGCCCTTTGTATAAAGTATACAATAAATATATTCTCTCTATATGTTTTGTAATATGGGTTACGGAGAATTGTTTGATGAAATCGAGTATGAAGACAGTATATGGGTTTTGAAATACAAGTTGTGATGACGATGAAGATTTTACTGAATCAATTATAACCCGAGAAAAATAAAAGGGATTCGAAAATTTGGATTGGAAATTAATCCCACCCATATCTCGACCAAAATAAATTATTTTCTGTTTGTATTTTTTTATGGGGATAGAGTTCTCATTCTGCTTAAGGGCATTTTTCTCAGTAAATAAATTATATCACAACTTGTATGGTTCTTCAATTTATATATCGAAAATGAGCAGGAGTAGATTTATTTTTATTATGCGATATATTCGGTTTCATGATTTAAAAAAATGGCTTAAAATTTTCGGATGGTTGCAAACGATACAAGGACGATTAAACCTTCTTCGAAATTATCCCACATATTAATTAATGCTAAAGACAAAATCGACCGCCTCAAATGCAATAGCGGAATGCAATAGCGTGTAGGTCAGACAGGACCAGTATTTCAATTCGTTCTTAAGAAAATTTTCGTCTTAAAAAAAAGACACAAGTTCAATTTCAAACTATTGTCTGGAACAGTGGTGCGCAAACTATTTTCATCTGCGACCCAACATTTTATGTTGTTTAGTTGTTGCGCAAACAACCCTTGATGTTTTTTGCATTTATTTATATTGACATTTTAGTGCTACAGATGCACTTAATTATCCATATAAATATCAATTCGTTTCTAAATTCGCTGCTAGGGCAAGTAAATTTCGTGTTATATTTCGCTTGATTTTGCCAACTATATCAAGTCATGCTAACATGCGGCTAACAAAATGAAATTTATATAAACTTAATAAAGTTAGAACAAAGCCTGAATATATAAATATATCCCATCTTTCCGGAGCTCTATAATACTAATGAGTCTTTTTAGGACTACCAAAAACAAATTTCATGTGAAATTTGTCAGTTATTTTGCTTTTAGTCTTCCTTCGTGGCACTCAACAAAAACCACAAAAATAACATTGTTTTTTATGATCATGTCTTTCCGATACCTTAAGTGCATAGCCATCTGTAGACGCATTTCGAGATTTATCTCTCATCGGTATATCAGAGATAAATCTCAAAACGCGTCTACAGATGGCTGGCTATCTACTTAAGGTTGATTTCTTCGAAATCGCGAATATTGATATGTGATGGATATTGACACAAAAAACACCAAAAGACGCGAAATTTTGTATAGAACAAACAACTAAAGATCTTTTTCTGTTTTGGTGAAACGTAACCTAAAATTGGCGATTATAAATACGCACAAAATAGCGTAAATTCAGTTTTTTGCCCGAAACTTTTTCCAAAATGATCAAAATTGACTGAATTTTTTCTGTATTATTCTAAATAAAATGCCGGTTATGCTTTGCCGTTGTAAGGAGAATAAACCTCTCAAACTTTCTATAAAACTATTTCACTTTTTCTATACTATATTTTCTATTACTATATTACTTTTTGAGAGAAAAACTTTTTAACTTTGATTTTTTGGCTCGCCGGCCTATTAACCTATAAACCTGGCCAAGCGTGTAGACTTCGTCGACAAGGTTTCTTAGGTTATGCTATTTGAGCTTTGAAATATGCAACGAAACTCGTTTATTGTTACCATCATTATAGAGGATTCATGCCAGTTCTTAACACTATCAACTATTTGTTGATCTACTTCCTTATCTTGATTTTACTTCCACACATAATGTAAGGCACCATCTGGAATAGGCACAATCCATCGCCTATAATAGCATGACTATATATGGGGTCATCAAACTTTTCAATTTGCCATTAAAATTGCAATTATAAACTATTACTAAAATGTCTGCAAGTCTCAGATCTACAAACGAGCAATTTTTTTAAATAATTATTTTTTACCTCCTTTAACTGATTTTTTTTAAAATGGTAATACACGCATTTCTTCACTTTTAGAGAAGAATTTAAATACCAATTTTCAACTAGATTTAGAACTAGACGACAAGACGAGAAAATCGACAAGTTGAATCGAAGGTTGATTCCCATATGCGCGATATATACTCAGCTACGCGACATCGTGCGACATCACCTGTCAAATAATGATTACATTGTTTTAAATGGGCACTTCGCGTAGCCATTGTGAGAACGTGCCCATTTAAAACAATGTAATCATTATTTGACAGGCGACATCGCCTGTCATGTCATGATAAATCATTACTCGCCTGATAAATCGTTTGGAAAGATTCAATTTTTTATTGAGAAATTCTGAATTCAAATTTTCCACTTCAAAAAGTGTTGACAAAAAAAAAGACTTTCGACACCTCTCTATATCTTGAGATCGGTTGCGCCGGATATTAAGGAGGTAATTTCTTTAAGGATGTACTCAGATTTCCTTAAAAATATGAATTAGTTTGCCAGTTCTCTGCTCGGCAACAAAATTTCGCCTCGATTTTGCCAATTATATCAAGTCATATCTCGCGAACGGAAGCTAGCAAAACGCAATTTGTATATTTTCAACCAGCAGGGCAAACACTTTTAGACACACTTTGAAATCTCAAAGTGGGATAATTATTAAGTAAATGGGAAATCTCCCATTTACTTAATAACATTTACTCATAACTTTTTGACGTTTTTTAAATTTGTTTATATTAACATTAAATTATTTTACTGCTACCTGATATAGACGAAAAGCCTTAATTTTTTATGAATACGACGAGCCGAAAAATTTCTCTATCTGCTCCTCTGGGGGTCGTGATCTACGCTTTGCGCACCATTGGTCTAGAAGTCATAAATTCCCCGAAATATATACTCTAAAAATCTTGCGTAATTGAAATAAAGGCCAGAAGCTTCATCTCCTGATAATTCATTAGAAATGTTTAAACAAAGCCACAGTTAATCAGCTATCCGTTAATTTTTCTTCTAAATCTAATCTTTAACGAGCAAACCCATCTAATTTTTTTTCAACATTTTAGTATAAGGCATTGTATCCATATAAGTCCCCAACTACAGATAGACAATTCCTCGCCCTACTGAAATCTCTTGGTATAAATTCAATCTCATTAATTTATAATCCACTTGAAAATCACAATCAACAGTCGAAACTCGAGTCTAGTAAGTTGTGTAAGGTGTGAAACTCGAGTCGTACAAAGAGTTGCATTACTTCTTTAAGTTATATATTTGGAAAGAGAGGACGGCACATGGCGAATATTATTGAATCATGAAATAGACATACCAATTGAGCGAAAGAGCAAACATAGTACGGCACATAAAGGCCCAACTTCTTCGATGGCTATTCCATCTGAAGCGGAAACCAGCGAAAAGTAGAGCCAGAAGAAGACCAAGATAAACGTGGATGGATGATGTCCTGGCAGACGTTTACACAATGAATGTGATAGATTGGAGACAACGTGTGTTAGCTAGACGAAGATGAAAAGGTGTTGCGGAGCAGGCCAGGATCCACCAAGGCTGTAACGTCACCAAAGAAGAAGATGATAAATTCAATAGTATTTTTTAAATTTAATTTAATACGGTTTTTAGTCGCTACCGAAATTTTTGATAAGCAACTTATTCCCTTTTGGGGGCGATGTGCTTTCAAGCAATATTCCCATCGAAACCAGATAAATATGGAGTGCAGATATGTTGGTTTGTGACTAAAAATGACTTGAATATACTTGAAGAGAAATACTAAATATATAAATACTCGCACTCTCTAAGATACCTTGTTATTTAGTGATCATTTGCCTGCCATCAAACAAACTATCCAACAAAGTAAAATTTTATTTTTCTAATTCGAAAATAACTCGAAAACTTAGCAACATTTTGAAAACTGTTTGTAATACTTCTTACAGTAAATTAAATTATCTATAATAAGAAAACGTAGTTATTGATTTTTTTTAAGTTGGCAATAATTAATCCGTTTTAAGTTAATAGAAAATTCAACATTAAATATAATATATAGGCGACGGTAGTCAGAGAAGACTAGATAATCAATACTAAAAGAAGAGTCTTGATAATTACAACATAACAAGCCTGGTTTATTGCCTAGATAGTCGAAATACATAAACAAATAATGATATATAATCCAAGAATAGATAGAAAACATCAGACCAGCAAGGTCTTTCTACCAGCAAGAATTACTGGCGAGATGAATAGTTTATGCACAATAGTGCACATCCACATTTCAGTTTAGTTGCTCGTGATTTATTAAGAGCAACATACGAAGATCGTTGGATTGCTCGAGGTGGGCCACAAATGGCCTGTTGGATCCCCAGACTTAAACACCCTGCATTAGTTCTTATGGGGCTATCTGAAGTTATTAGTTTAAGATACTCCAGTGGAGAATTTGGGCCAATTGCAAAATCGTATAATTGCTGGATATGACCTTAGAAACAACCGTGAAAATTAAAAACAACCCTGGTGTTTGAAAGAGCGAGGACGGGTTGGACAGGCTACTATCGCAAATTCTGTTCACCCTGTATCTTCGAAACAAAAGGTTTTTCAGAAATCATCAAAAGACAAGATATTCTTAGAATAGGAAAATGAATAACCCCTTTTGCCTCATGTTTAC
Organism: Phosphuga atrata; assembly: GCA_944588485.1. NCBI lineage: Eukaryota > Metazoa > Arthropoda > Insecta > Coleoptera > Silphidae > Phosphuga > Phosphuga atrata. Next base: position 26,578,914 of record OX155899.1, on the reverse strand, counting down.
CTAACAACCTGTATAATACAAATTCCAACACTTTATATTATAAAAATAAAAATTATATATTTATACTATATACATAAATACTATATAAATAAATAAATGCATTGATAAAATGTAATTCATTTCAAATAATCAAGAGAGATTGAAGTCGTTAAGTATTATTCACATATATATAGTTTAAATTCTAATTTAAATCTGAAACAAGAAGATCTGGAAAAACTTTTGTAAAATATATAAAGAATATTGGAAAACAACAAAGTCTAACGCGTCCTTTAGTCTCCCCTTGTTGAACCGCCACCAAAGAATTTCTTTGAAAAGAATAAACAGTAAATATTGAAATAGAGTTAAAAAAAAACTTTTCATTCATATCATATTCCATAAAAATATAATATAATATCAAAAGAATTTTATTCGTTAAAAGAAGTTACACGAAGAAGACAAGATTGTATCGTAAATATTTATATCTATGAGAATCAGATTATGGAAATATTATTTGCCTTACATCGACTAATAGATTAAACATATAAATCACATATAAATCGTCAATTTGATTAAAATATATATATATATATATATATATATATATATATATATATATATATATATATATATATATATATATATATATATAAATGCGACTGCTGCTAGAGAAGGGATACGAACACAATTTTGACATACACTGCCTTTTCATTGATTTTCAACAAGCCTTCGATTCAGTCAATAGAAATCAGTTATACCTGAACTTAATACATATGGGCATACCAAAAAAGATTGTCAATCTAATTAAACTAACATTAGAAAGAACGTCAGCGGCAGTAGTAATACAAAACGATAAAACCGAAAAATTCGCCATTACGTCTGGAGTCAGACAAGGTGATGCGCTATCCGCTCTACTTTTCAACCTAACATTACATGCGGCTATAGAAAAACTAAAGATAACGGGAAACTTAACATCAAAAAGTAGACAAATCGGAGCCTATGCAGATGACATAGTAATCACGGGGCGCATGGCAAATGCAGTAAATGACACATTTAAGGACCTCGAAAAAGAGGCAAGGAAAGTAGGACTGACAGTCAATCAAGAAAAAACAAAATATATGATGATGTCCAGAACTGCACCACAAAATGAAGATAGATACATAGTAGGCGACCACAGCTTGGAAAAAGTTAAAAATTTCACGTATTTGGGATCTCAACGAAATCAAACCAACGACGAGAGTGAAGAAATAAAGATACGAATATTAAAAGGAAATAGAACCTACTATGCGAACAGAAAACTACTTACCAGCAAACTACTAAGTCACAAATCCAAAATAACTATATATAAGTGCCTAATACGATCGGTAGTTACTTATGGCTGTGAAACATGGACCCTCCTTAAGAAAAGTGAGGAAGAACTAAAGACATTTGAAAGAAAAATATTAAGAAAAGTATATGGTCCGATAAGGGAACAGGACGGAACATACAGGATAAGAATGAATCACGAACTAGAGTCTCTAATTGGAAACAACAACATAGTAAAACATGTAAAGGCACAGAGACTGAGGTGGATAGGCCATGTGCAAAGAATGGAAAAAGATCGAAACACCAAGCTTACGATGGAATGGAAACCCACCAATAGCCGACCAAGAGGAAGACCACGTAAAAGATGGAAGGAAAGCGTGGAAGAAGACATAAAAGCACTAGGAGTAAGGAATTGGAAAAGAGCAGCAGAAGATCGTGGAGAATGGCATAAAATAGTAGAGGAGGTCAAAACCCATAAAGGGTTGTAGAGCCAAAGGAAGAAGAAGATATATATATATATATATATATATATATATATATATATATATATATATATATATATATATATATAACATATATACAAACAAATAAAAAATATACAAACAAGTCCTAGGAGGGTGCTCCTGGGTGCTCAATGGGTTCACCTCTATCCCCAGTAATAGCCAACATATTTCTTACAGATTTTGAGGAAAAGGCAATCTCATCAGCCACACTTAAACCTACACTCTGGTTAAGATATGTTGACGACACATTTGTAATCTGGCCCCACGGCAGACCAGAGCTGGACAAATTCCTTAACCATCTTAACTCCCAACACGACCAAATTAAATTCACAATAGAGATAGATGTCTTTCTTGGATGTTTTGGTACAGAAGAAACCTGACGGCACTTTGAGCCACACTGTTTACCGGAAACCAACCCAAACAAACAGATATCTGAACGCTTCTTCGCACCATCATCCCAAACAACTAGCATCTGTAGTCAACACTCTTACCACCCGATCCAAAAGACTAGCCGACCAGCTTAACTTACCGAAAGAATTGAGGAACTTACGAGAAGCTCTTTCTTCAAATGGATATCCAAATAGCTTAATATCCAGAGCTTTCCGACGTACAGAGAACAGTAGCCAAAGAACTGAAGAACGCCAGAAACCCGTTAGCACAGCATACCTACCATATGTTCATGGATCAACTGACAAAATCGCCAGAATACTTAAAAGACACAACATCGACACCATTTTGAATCCTAACCAGAAAATATCCTCCATGCTACGCAGCGTTAAAGACACCATCCCGTTAGAATCCCATGGAATTTACGAAATACCTTGCGGAACATGTGAATCCAGGATTCAAGAACATGTAGTTTCAATCAGACACAGAGACAAAGTTTCATCGGCAGTTGTCCAACACACAAACACCGGTCACTGGATGGATTTTAGAAATTCAAGGACTGTTGCACAGATTAGCCACGAAATGTCACGAATATACAGAGAAGCCATAGAGATAGAAAAACGAGACTACTGCATGAACACGAGAGACGATTCCTTGAGACTGCCCCCAGCATGGCGACCGATCATATCCACCCTCAAAATGCAATCCCAGACACCCCAGACTCATGTACGACCAACAAAACAAACAAACAACCGAACCGAAGCACCGCACACAACACGCATGACCCGAAGCCAGACAGCTATAAGTAGTCGCATCGCACGAACGAGCTCTCAGTATGCGTCTAACGGTTGACCCGTACGGACGCATATATCTCTTGAGAATGGCGAATGTTAGTTCGCCGAAACGTCGAGAATCCGGTTCTTTTCAGAGCCAACCCTCAGCATCAACGCGGAATCCCCGAGAAAACAATACAACACAGGTATCTATCCGCGAAAACCTCAAATACAACATATATATATATATATATATATATATATATATATATATATATATATATATATATATATATATATATATATATATGTTTAGCAGAGGCTGTCACTAGCTTTTCCACTCCTGTGCAGGTAATGCTTAAGGTTAACCGGGCGTAGACCTTTCTGGTTCTCCGTGTATCCACTATGGCTTCCTCAGCTACCTCGAGGACCTTTCTGATGGCGTCAACACCATATTTTCCTTCTCTGAAGACATATTGTTTGCCAGAGATATCTGTTTTTTCTCGCGGTTCCGTTTTATCCTGCTTAGCAACAGCTGTTCGAACAATTTTCCAGAACAACTAATATACACAGTGGAATATACGAGGTGACTTCTTCGAGAGGTTACATACCTTTCTTCAAGAGGACCAGTTTTGCCTTCTTCCATCGTTCTCGAAAGATTCCCCTTTTGAGAAAATTATTCATGACCTTAAACAATCTCAAGAAAATTTCTGACTATGATTTTAATTATTTCAGTCTTGTATGACTAGTCTTGTATGTCTAGTCTTGTCTGTCTAGTCTTGTTTGTCTAGTCCTGTCTGCCTAGTCTTGTCTGTCTAGTCTGGTCAGTCTTGTCTTGTCTGTCTAGTCTTGTCTGTCTAGTCTTATATGTGTAGTCTTGTCAGAACCAAACTTGTTTTTCCAGTTTTGTCTGCCAAATCTTGTCTGTCCAGTCTAGTCTCTTATCTCCCTAGTTTGTCAAGTCATGGATGAGTCTTGTCTGTCACAATCTATTATCACATATTTCAAATACTATTATAAATACTAAATGTTGGTTATTATTATCCCTGTTGTTTATAATTATTTATATATATATTATTGGTAAGGGGAAATAAAATTCTTATATAATTTAATAATTTATTTGCCTTACTAGTTTCGATGTGAAAACTAACATCTTAATCATAGGCTCTAAATTGTTTCTATTAAATTAAAAATTATTATGTTTTATGTTTAATGATATTATAAATGATTATATAATTTTTTTTAATTTTTTTTAAATTTATATAATCATTTATAATACCATAAAACATAAAACATAATAATTTTTAATATAATACAAACAATTTAGAGCCTATGATTAAGATGTTAGTTTTCACATCGAAACTAGTAAGGCAAATAAATTATAAAATTATATAAGAACTTTATTTCCCATTACCAACAATATATAAAAAAATTATTATAAAAACTATTATTAAATATTAATATAAATAATTTATTTATATCCTATACCCAAGAACATCTTCATCTAACAATTTTTCACCCATAATGAAGAAAAAAAAATATCGAAAAACTTGTCGGAAATCAAAAAATGATGAAATGATATTGCGCTTACGGCAAAAATAGGTTTTCACGTTTGCCCACCCTTGAAAATTATTTTTTTTTCATAAAGGGTGAAAAATTGTTAGATGAAGATGTTCTTAGGTATTGGATATAAATAAATTATTTATATTAATATTTAATAATAGTATTTATAAGAGTATTTGAAATATGTGATAATAGATTGTGACAGACAAGACTCAATCATGACTTGAGAAACTAGGGAGATAAGAGACTAGACTGGGCAGACAAAATTTGGCAGACAAAACTGGAAAAACAAGTTTGGTCAGACAAGACTATACAGATAAGACTAGACAGACAAGACTAGGCAAACAAGACTAGACATACAAGACTAGACAGACAAGACTACACATAAAAGACTAGTCATACAAGACTGAAATAATTAAAATCATAACCAGAAATTTTCATGAATAATCTTCTCAAAAGGGGAATCTTTCCAGAAAGACGGAAGATGGCAAAACTGGTCCTCATCAGGAAAAGTATGTAACCTCTCGAAGAACCTCATATAGGCCACTGTGTGGATAAAAATAGCAGGATAAAAACGGAACTGTAAGAAAAAACATATCTCTCTGAAAAAAAATATGGCTTCAGAGAAGGAAAATATAGTGTTGACGCCATCAGAAAAATCTTCGAGGTAGCTGAGGAAGCCAGAGTGGATACACAGAGAACCACAAAGGTCTGCGCCCGGTTAACCTTAGACGTAATAAATGCATTCAACTCCACATGTTGGCAAAATATTCTAGATGAGGTGACGTCGAGTGGCTTCCCTCTATATCTACCCCGAATGATCCACAGTTACCTAGATAACCGCAAAATCATCATGGATTCAGACAAAACAACCGTTGAGCGTGATATCTATAGTCGAGTTCCGCAAGTTTCTGGCTTGTGTCCAATATTGTGGAACATTCTCTATGATAGAGTGCTCAAACTGGAAATACCAGTAGATGTGTAACCCATCGCATTTGAAGATGATCTGATATTATTGGTGCGCGGGAAAACCGAAAAGGGAGTAACTGCTAGAGCAAACATTGGAATTATGTTAGTGGACGAATGGTTTGAAAAGGGGCAACTGCAACTGGCACCTGAGAAAACCGAGGCAGTTGTCCTCACTGGAAAGAGACATATACACCCTATTTCCTTTCAATTAAGAGACGCCAGAATAATACTGAAAGATTCTATAATATACCTGGGCGTTGTAATCGACAAAAGCCTATCATTCAAACAACATACTATAAAGGCTGCTGACAAGGCTCGAAAAACGGCTGCTGTCTTAGAGGGCTCATGTCAAATGTGAGAGATCCCAGAAGCAGGTATGCTTTACACAGCTCCAGTCTGGGCAAACAAAATCAGAGTAAAAACACTAAATAACAAGATGGCACCAGTACAACGAAGGCTAGCATTGAGAATATGCAGCATATATAGAACAGTTTCAAGGGAGGCTGCC
>OX155899.1:26365430-26567930 GCA_944588485.1 Phosphuga atrata | reverse complement strand
ATCAGAAGTTACTACATATTAAACAAAAGATAGTTAAGTATTAAACTTTAGTAGTTAAGTATAAACCAGCTATATTAGTTGTAATTTATCTAAGATTATTTTATTTCTCATTATACAATAGATTATTCAATTACCCATAAATCTACCAAAAAGAATTTACTTATACATCTTGTAAACCTGCCACGACATAGTCGATTAACTAGGACAAATCAAAAATCGAGAATAAAATTTACATTTTACATTCGTTTGTAAAACTATATTGAATCAACAACTTCGTAAAGTTAAGCAGTAGTTTTAAATAAATACTTATAATAAAAGATTTAACTTTGAAACGGCACAACTATGGCAGTTATCTTGATAGCTTATTCTTCCGAAAGAAACATATTTAGTAAAAAAGTTTGCTTTTGTAGCTATGGTTGAAACAAGAAACATGTAAAATTACAAGGTTTTGACTTTGTTTCAATTACTACTATCTTAACAAAAAGAATATCAGTAGATAAGAAAACGCTTTATTTTCGCATTTTTAGGAAAAGAAAAATATAAATCAAAAGTAAGGAAATAACTGGCCGGCGCGAGTGGCGTAGTGGTGACGCTTGTGGCCTCATGTTAGAGTGCTAACTGACCAGTATAGAGGCCCGAGTTCTATTCCCAGCGTCCGGCCGCATTTGTTCCAGAAAGACAAATGTGAAAAATGGCAATTAGCGCAATTTAATATAACAACAGGTTTTCTGGGCCTAAGTGTATGTGATAGAATACAATAGGCTACCAATAGGCCGCAGTGTTCGAAGGGTCGGCAACCCGGTAATCACATCGAACCAAACTTAAAAAAAGGAAATAACTGTGTTCAAGGATAATTATAACCAAATTGATGGAGTAGGGGCACAGGTTAGGTTAGGTTGGCACCCCCCACCTTTTCAAAATTCAAATTTGATAAGACCAGAATTATGTGCTCTTTATGTGCTAGTTATGTGCCGCAATCGCGATTTTTTGCTCAATTTTTCAATGAAAAATCAAATTTTACTAGTGGTGGTGCTAATGTACAGTCAAGCTAGCACCCACCCATCTGAAAAATTAGGATACCGATACCAAATAAACACTACAATTATGTATTTATTAAAAAAAAATGTATTTATGTGCTTTTCAAGTACCCCGGAGCGATAACTCAACCCCTTGTGCGAAAAATCACGTAGAAACGAATGAGCCTCAAGAGGTCTTTAATGACAAAGTACATACATTTTAAACCAAAGTACAAAAAGTAAAAAAATTAAAATTGTTGCAAGAATTATTAATTGCACGAGCCTGAAGAGGTGAAATCTATAATAATCGAGCACACAAATTTTAACCGACGCGAAATTATTGCAATAATTATGTGCTCTCCAGATATGATATTCGCGATTTTGGTGCTCGCACCCTTGTACAAAAAAATCACCCAGAACTGTATTAACTAAAAGAGGGCAAATCCGAAAAAAAATTCACCCCGAACTATTCACATGTATGTTTGGAATAAAACCATCGTATCCAGAGGTATACAGGCTCATACTCTTTACACTTTTAGTAACGAATGGCATAATACATCTTATATAAGTATTCAGGACAAAACAGGAATATCAAAATAGCTGTGGTATGGATAAAAATTGTTCAATCTAACAAAAATAATGTAGATATCATTCACCATAAGCTTCTACTATCAGAGCTTTCATGGCTACTTGGTGATAGAGATTTTGGAGTTGTAGAAATGGCGTTAAAGGAAAACAATTTATTGTTTCTCCCTCAGGACTTTCTCTGTCATCAAAAATTCTCAGAAGAATAAGTTCACTGTAACCAAGAACTCGAAATAAATGAGAGAATACGGCAAACCTGGGCGGCATATGCCAAAATAAAAGACATCTTGAATATGGACATACCCCTAAACCTCAAAACCGAATTATACAACCAGTATATCCTATCAGTAACTACATACGGGTCACAAACTTGGACCCTCACGAAAGCTATACTTGACAAACTTAAAGTAAACCAGAGAGCTATTGAGAGGAGAATACTTGGGATATCATTAAGAGATAGGAAAACAAATGAATGGATCAGGAGAAGAACAAAGGTTTATGATGTCGTGCGACGCGCCGCCGCTCAGAAATGGGACTGGGCGGGACACGTTGCAAGAGACCAGGATAAGTGTAGTGGCAAACTAATTCGATGGAGACCATGGAGCAACAAAAGGCGCATAGGAAGACGGCAAATGAGATGAAGCGACGACAAGAAACGAGCGGCAGGACTGAACTGGTACCAGGTGACACAAAATCGTGACAACTGGCAAAATAAAAGGGAGGTTTATACCCAATGGGTAGAAAACAGCTGAAAAAAACAAATCTGCAGAGCACATAATTATTGCAACAATTATGCATCATCTAAAATTTCTGTTCTCCAATAGTACATATTTCACCTCTTAAGGCTAATACAGTTGTTAATACAGTTGGGGTGAATATTTGGTACAAGGGTGATTTGGTACAAAAAACGCGAATAGGATATCTTAATAGTACATAATTATTGCAACGTTTTCACTTCGCTTGAAAATGTTGTACTTTGCATTAAAGATTTCACCTCTTGTGGCTCGCTCATTCGGTTCGGCGTGAGTTTTTCCCACAAGGGGTTGAGTTAGCGAATTCGCTCCGGGTTACTTGAAAAGCACATAATTAGCACATAATTGTAGTGCTTATTTGGTATCGGTATCCCAATTTTCCAGACGGGTGGGTGCTAGCTTGACTGTAAATAGCACCCCCACTAGTAAAATTTGATTTTTGCATTAAACGCTTGGAGCACAAAAATTGCGATTGCGGCACATAATTAGCACATAAAGAGCACCTTCAATTCTGGTCTTATCAAATCTGAATTTTTAAAAGGTGGGGGTGCCAGCTTTATAGACCTAGGTAGTATAACAAAGCAAATTTAATTCTCTACAAGTTTTATTCGAAACTTTTCAAAATTTCGCATAGTTTCTGTGATATTTGCAGACGAAAAATAATGTTTTGACATTGTTCAAGTTTGATTATTACCAACTTGAGTAATAAAAAATCAGTAAATACAAGTTTTATTATGGAACATATAATCATATACAAGTTTTTTTGAGGACGTTTTTTAAAATTTCTTTTACTTTTCTTGTTAATTTCGAATATTTTAGAGAAGAAAATGTTAACACAAACTTTGTTGGAACATGAATATTATTAACTTAACAGACAAGAAACCATGAAATAACAGTGATAAATAAAGAATAAAGTTTCTTGTAGAAAACTTAATTCCATTCACATTTTATTCGAAATTTTAACTTGGTTTCCGAGTTATTTTCCCATTTGGAGAGAAAAAAATGTAACACTACCAGCTAAACCCTTAGGGGGATATAGATATTTTCCATCATTTTCCTACAGGATGACGATGAATTTTTATTCATCAAAATCAAAAATATCATATAAATCAAAAAATAAACCCAGGCTCAAGGAATTGAAAAATACCTTAAGATAATTACACGTACAAAATTAGCCATCCATAACATTGGGAGAAATTTCTATGATAATTTTCATTATTACAAGTAAGGAATTAAGAAATTACCACATTCTTTTCACTCATAACTTATAAAATAAATAAATATAATGCTAAGTACAGTTTGGTTTCCTTCTTAATTCTTTACTTTTAATATTGAAAATTCACATAGAAGTTTCTCCCAATGTTTCATTATCCGTTAGTGAAGCAAGCACACGTGGTGGTCTAAAATATGTCTGTTCTTGGCTCTATAGAATTATGATAATGGCAAATGTTACCATTTCCCCTCGCACACTACACTGAATAAGTTGTAGTTTATATTTAATTAAAATTTATTTTGAGCTTAGATGTTAAATCCATACTAATAAAGCCAAAAAGCAGAAACGCTTTTATAGATTCATTTTTTTAAAATTTGGTCAACTATGAACCGCAAATAAATGCAGACTTTTTGGTTTTTCTTCTTTCCTCCTCCGAGAACGACTCGATGCGTTCGCTTATTTTCTTTCTCTCCTCATCGGAAATCATCCGTTTGGGTCTCCCCATTGTTGGTATCTCCTGAAATGGTTTTATACTGTCTACACTCCTTCTAAACTCTCTTCTGTGGTCGGCCATCTTTAGTGTGATTCCAACTTCTGTCGCATCCCCTTTGTCCCACCTTATCTATCCAGTTAGATGTTGCGTTTAACCCGATGATGTAGTTGAAGATCCTTTTGGTCAGTCTGCATTCATCCATTCTTAGTAGGTGTCCGTAGAACTTCAACCTCCGCTTCGTCATTGTGCCCGTGATCTTCACGGATCTGTGCCTTTGGTCGTTCTCAGTAAATTTCCAGAGTTACTCGTTTTTCCTCATCCTACAAGTATCATCATTAGTTTTCTGTTGGGTTAGATTATTCCCCCAGGGTATTTAAACTCTGTTCTCTTTATTTTCCCATAATTTACCGCCATGTACTTTGGTGCTTGTACCCCATATATTCTGTCTTTTCTTAGTAGAATTGAATACTTGTTTAACTGCGATTTCTTGAAGAAACTTAAGCATCTTTCGAGCGTTTTCGCGGTTATTGACTAAGATGGCAGTGGTCATCGGAAAAATCATTCCTCTTATTCGTTCCATATCAGAGCTTCTTACCAGGTTTTCATTATATTTTCTATTACGATGTTGAAGAGCATTGGGGATAATCCATCGCCCTGTCTGAGTCCAGTCTTAATTTTAAACGGATCAGAAATTTCCCCAAAGAACTTGATGTTCGAGATGGTATTCGTCAGCACGTTTGATGATTTCTCTCGTCTTTTTTTATAATTCCAAACTCTTTCAAGGTACTAAATAATGATTGTCTGTCAATTGAGTCGTATGCCTTTTTAAAGTCGACAAAGATGACCACAGTGTTCTGGTTCCTTAGAGCTCTTGTTTGCAGAATGATTTTTAGTTTGAATATCTTTTCGGCGTATGATCTTCCTTTTCGGAAACCAGCCTGGTATTCTCCAATGAGGCGATCAGCCTGTTCTTCGACTCTGCTCAACAGAACTTTAGATGGTATCTTATAAGCGATTGAAATTAGAGAGATCCCCCTATAATTATTTAAGTCCATTCGATTACCTTTCTTATTTAGTGAAGTTTTCCATATTTCTTCAAATAGGTGATGGATTCTTTTTGCAGCGATCTTTTCTCAGATCTTCTATATTTCTGCCACAATGCCATCTTGCCCTGGTGCTTTGTTATCCTTGAGCTCTTTGATTATCGGTCTTATCTCATCTAGACTTGGTGGTTTGGAATCTGGGTCCTCGTGGATTTGGTTCTTGGCGTCCAGTCTTCCTAGAGGTTTCTAGAGGTTCTTCGCAGTTTAGCAGCACTTTAAAATAGTTTGCCAATAGCTCGCAGTTTTCTTTACTATAAGAAACTATGCTACCATCTATGTGCTTAAAGCAAAGAGTTGGTGGTTGATACCCACCCATAAGGTTCGATAAAACTCCCTAGTATTATTGCTTATAAATTCTTCTTCCAGTTTTTCCACCCTAGATGTGTCATATCTCCTCTTTTGAGCTCTTGTAACCTTGGCAACCCCTTTCATTCCTAAAGTTTTCCCATTTTTGATCGGTTATATTGAATACCAACTCTTCCATGAATTAAACCTCCTTTCAGGTGCTTCATCACATTTTTTATTCCACCACCTGTGCTTCCTTTTTCTTGTGGGGTTTTCCAAACCTACAGACGCTTTGATCAACGATTCTCTGATTTCATCCTAAAGGTAGGCGTCCACATTTCCGCATCGTAAGTATCGGCCACATCGCATGAAACGGATTTTTGGAACGAAGTTCCTTTAGGAAGGTCACGGTAGAATACACTACCTGTCGGCAGATCATGCAATAACTCTGATTTACATAATCTGCTCAGTTTTAAACAAACTGAATGACTTCACTATATGACTACGACATATGCATTATAGAGAGACAATAGTGAAATCACAAGCTTTGGGTCAAAAAGAGTACCGACAGAGAAAAAAGGAATAAACAAGATAGAATTTGTAAAACCTTAATATGTTATTGATAAACATACAAACTTAAAACAATCGAAACACAGCCTGAATATATTCAACCTTTACGGAGTTCTATAACAATTACTGAGCCTTTTTAGGACTACCAAAACAAATCTCATGTGAAATTTGTCAGTGATTTAATAGCTTTCGCCTATATAGTCCTAAAAAGACTTAAGAATATTATAGAAATTCAGCCTTATTATTAATTTATTTTTAATTATATTCATAATAGAAATCGCCTATATAGTCCTAAAAAGACTTAAGAATATTATAGAAATTCGGAAAAGTTGAATATATTTATATATTCAAGCTGTGTTCCGCTGTAATAAGTTGGTACTTTGTAGTGAGTTTGAATATGGAGATTTAGATTGTTTATTTATATTTTTATTCGATTTTTTTTATTTCGATCGTTTATTCGAATATTCCATCAAAATATTTACGTACAATTTCATTATTTTAATAATAATTCAAAAAAGAAGTTCGATTCTGTTAAATATGCGAGGAACTTCGTTCCTGACGGGGGTCCCCTGACCGCATACGTTTTTTTTTACAGCGCGTCCACAGCATCGGCAGCGATCGGATGCCGCCGCAACTACTAGCAAATACCATATTCCGTATGACGTCATCAGCACGCATCGGAAAAGTTGTCCCTCGGAGCATCGGCATCGGCATTGTCGGCGGGTAGATTCGTGCGATCCGTACCATGCGGAATAGTGGACGCACTTGTATTACTTTACAATTACACTTGTATTATGTTAAAATTAGAAAGTTGGGAGGTAAAAAAGGACATAATGAGAAACAAACGCAAGCTTAGAGGTACAAACGTATTCATTCAAGATGATTTCACCTCTAAGGAACAAGGAATTCCGAAAGAACTGTTAAGGAAGGCAAAGGTACTCAAGGAAAGGGGCCACCAGATTAAAGTAGGATACCAAAGAATGGAAATAGATGGGAATTGGGTACTATGGGTTTTATTTTGTATGTATATTTTGTATGGAAATGTAAATTATTTTAATTATGCCAATAAAGGTTATTATTATTATTGTATTACTTTATATGGAGAGAATACTGCGATCCGTTTGATGCGATGCGTCCGATACGTCCGTTACGTATGCGGAACTGTGGACGCCTATCTGTTTATCTCCATATCAGACAGGTTTTCAAGGTATTTATCTTTGTTTTGCTTCTTAGTCTCAGTATTGATTTTGAATTTCTTGCTTATTCTCCGCTTGGATCTGTTTGGCTGGAACTTTACTTTGATTTCTGAGGGGTAATGGTCTGATTCAATGTTGGCACCTTTTCTCACTCTGACTTTGTGAATCATGGTTCCGGGTTCGATCGGGAACTCCCAAGTTGTTCATTATTCTTAATATTTATCAGGTTATAGTGTTTTTAGAATCCCACATGGTCTCTCGTGGCATGAAAGTGCAGGAAACCAAATTGTACTTGTGATTACATTTATTTATTTTATAAGTCATGGGTGAATTCAAACGTAGTAATTTCTTAATTGTTTACTTTTAATATTGAAAATTTACAAAGTAATTTCTCCCAGTGTTTTATTATCCGCTAGTACAGCAAGCACACGTGGAGGTTTAAAAGATATCTGTTCCTTGCGCTATATCAGGCATGTCAAACACGCGGCCCGCGGGCCGCATGCGGCCCGACTATACAGAGATTGCGGCCCGCCGACATATTTCAAAATATTTTTAATAAACGGCGGAAGTATTATAGAATATTGGGGTGAAACCAAACTTATTATAGACACAATCATACCAACTTATTATAGCGGAATATAGCTTGAATATATATATATTTATTCAACCTTACCTTAGCTCTATAATATTATTAAGTCTTTTCAATATTACAAAACAAATCTTATGTTGACACGCAACAGATATTTGTATGCTATTTACTAGCCCTCAGTCCACTTTCGTGGCACTATACAAGAACTAGATGAAGTTAAATAGAAAGTTGGGTTAAATAGAAAGATGTGATCTTAAAAACTATGTATTTAACTGGTTCATGTATAGTGCCACGAAAGTGGACTGAGGACTAATAAATAGAATACAAATATCTGTTGTGTTTCAACATGAGATTTGTTTTGTAGTATTAAAAAGACTTACTAATATTATAGAGCTACAGAAAAAAGAGCTACGCTTTAATAAGTTGGTAAATAGAAAAAGAAAACTTATCTCACTTTGAAAGCTGTCTATATATATTGCTTAAATCACGTAAATTAAAATTTTCAAGATATGCTCACCAAATTAAATTATTAGAAATGGAATTTGATCGAAGATTTTTGGATTTGAAAAGCTATGAAATATATTTTCGACCTTTTATTTCACCTCTATCTATCGATATTGAAATTGTTAATGAAAACATATAAATAGAATTAATTGATATTCAGTGTGATTCTTGGCCGATTTGAATTTATGGGAAGTTGGAATTCCAGAATTGTATACATATTTATCTGTACATCGGCTTCCTAAAATGTTATCGTTTGTTACGCGTATACTGGCAATGTTCGGAAGCACTTATTTGTGCGAGCAACTATTTTCTTTAATGAAAAATAACAAAAATTCAGAAAGGTCAAAATTAACCGATCAACATATATCATCAAATTTAGAAGTTGCAACAGTTATTCAACCAAATATATTCACCAAAATATTGATGACTTGCTTTCCAACAAACGATGTCAAATATCTTCTAAGATGTAGTATTAAACTGTAATTTTATTTATTATAACTTATATTTTAGTTTTATTTTAAATATAGAATATTTATGGTTTCAGTGTAAAAAATAACATGAATAAAATAAATACATAATATGATAATTCTAAAAAAACCTATTTTATTAATTTTTTGAACAGTAAAAACATGCGGCCCCCAACCTAGTACAAAATAGATAATGTGGCCCGCAATATCATATGAGTTTGACATGCCTGCTCAATATAAATATAATAATGTCAAATGTTACCATTTATCTTCGAACAATAAACTGAGTTATTGAGAACAATAAACGAAGTTGTAGTTTATATTCAGTTTTAATTTAATATCAGATTAGATTATAAATCCATACTCATGAAGCCAAATGGCAAAAGCACGTCTATGGATGTATTACATTATTATTAATATTTATCAGGTTATATAGTTTTTAGCAACCCATCAACCCACATGGTCTCTCGTGGCACAAGGGTGGAGGAAACCAAATTGTACTTATAACTATTTAATATATACCCATTTATTTATTTTGTAAGTCATGAGTGAATTAGAACGAAGTACTTTCTTAATTCTTCATTTCTAGACTTTTATAATTACACTCCTAAACTCTCACACTTCAAAAAGGAAAGATAGTAGTTTTCTTAATATTATTTTGCGTAGATTTATTTATTATTTTGGTGAATTTGTAAATCATTTTTTTTGTTAATAGCGAGAATAGCAAAAATTGTATTTTTAAGTAAAATGTTTAAATATCTATCAAGAGGGATTATAAAATGAAATTTGAAACAAGCCGTACATAAATTAAAAATCTCCCATGCGTTAAGTTATGATTGGATGTATTTTTTATTATTCTGAGGGGATGTTGTTTTGTATCTTGAAATGGTTTGGCTTAGTCTGTTAAATGTGAATTTTCTGCGTCAGTTTTCCAACCACAATTACTTTCACAGGGATAATGTTGAACGTGTCGGATAATAAACATGTGATGTTATTCTGAAAATACTTATATTTATTTTTTATTCATGTTTTTTTTTTAAACTGTATCCCTTTATTATCGTGGTTGATTCTCAGAAGAAAACAATTACACAACACATTACAAAAATTACTTTAGTATCTATAATGACTAGAACGAGTTGTAGAGAATGGAAATTTATTTATTTATTGGATCAAAAAGGTTCCTATAATTATAGTTATTTTACCAGAAATTGAATCTGATGCCTTGAATATTTTTTTATTTTTTTATTGTTTACGCCTTTTAGTACCTTTTTATTATAACATTTTCACTGTCACTTTATAAATATGTGAATGACAGTGAAACTCTCATTTGGGCTACGTTCATATGTGTATTTAACTATTTATTTTATTTGTCCCGTCGTACATTATAAAAAGACAGCATATGAAAAAGTAGGTTATTGCTATTGAAATTCCATTTTTTATGGCTAGGTTTATTAGAATAACTACGATAACAAAAAATCAATCGGTGATTTCAAAATTGTTTAGCACATTTAAAAAAATAGTTACAGAGGCTAAGGAGGAGTATCATAAACAGGTGAATGAAGTGTATATATATATATATATATATATATATATATATATATATATATATATATATATATATATATATATATATATATATATATATATATGTATAATAATTGTACCAAATTATTTGTTTTCCCGCACTTTCGTGCCACTAAAGACCATGTAGGTTGCTAAAAATACTATATCCTAATAAATATTAATAATAATGAACATCTAGAGGAGTTCCCGATCGATCATGTCGCAATAACAACCCGGAACCATAATCCAGAAAGTCAAAGTGAGAAGAGGTGCCAACATTGAATCAGACCCATTACCAATCAGAAATCAAAGTAAAATTCCAGCCAAACATATCCAAGCGGAGAATAAGCAAGAAATCCAGAATCAATACTGAGACTAAGAAGCAAAACAAAGATAAATACCTTGAAAACCTGTCTGATATGGAGATGAACAATTAAGGTAGGCTTCTACAGTTCCGCATCGTACGTATCGGACGCATCGCATCAAACGGATCGCAGTATTCTTTCCAGAGAAAGTAATGCAAGTGCATCGGCAATGCCGATGCTCCGAGGGGCAACTTTTCCGATGCGTGCCGATGACATCATACGGAATATGGTATTTGCTAGTTATTTGTTAGTAGTTGCGTCGGCAAAAAATCCGTTTGATGCGATGCGTCCGATACGAACGATGCGGAAATGTGATCGCCTACCTTTAGGATGAGATCAGAGAATCGTTGATCAAAGCGTCTGTAGGCTTGGAAAACCCTCCAAAAAGGAAGCACAGGTGGTGGAATAAAAAATGTGACGTAGCACCTGAAAGGAGGTTCAATTCATGGAAGAGTTGGTATTTAATAAAACCGATGAAAACCGAAAAATGAGAAGGCTCTAGGAATGAAAGGGAAGATGCTGTCAAGGTCATAAGAGCTCAAAAGAGAAGATATGACACATCTAGGGAAGAAAAACTGGAAGAAGAATTTATAAGGAATAATACTAGGGAGTTTTATCGAACCTATAAAGAAGCGCTACAAGGCTATCAACCGCCAACTCCTTGCATTAAGCGCATAGATGGTAACATAGTTACTAATAGTAAAGAAATCTGCGAGCTATTGGCGAACTATTTGAAAGTGCTGCTAAAGTGGTAAGAACCTCTAGAAAGACTGGACGCCAAGAAACAAATCCACAAATACCAAGATTCCAAACCACCAAGTCTAGATGAGATAAAACTGATTATCAAAGAGTTCAAGGATAACAAAGCACCAGGAAAAGATGGCATTGTGGCAGAAATGTGGAAGATCTGAGGAGAGATCCCTGCAAAAAGAATCGATCACCTTATAGAAGAAATATAGAAAACTTCACTTAATAAGAAAGGTAATCAAACGGACCTAAACAATTATAGGGGGATCTCTCTAATTAAAATCGCTTATAAGATACCATCTAAAGTTCTGTTGAGCAGAGTCGAAGAACAAGCTGATCACCTTATTGGAGAATACCAGGCTGGTTTTCGAAAAGGAAGATTATGCGCCGAAAAGATATTCAAACTAAAAATCATTCTACAAACAAGAGCTCTAAGGAACCAGAACACTGCGATCATTCTTGTCGACTTTTAAAAGGCATACGAAGTTATCAAAAAAGACGAGAGAAATCATTAAACATACTGACGAGTACCATCTCGAAAATCAAGTTTTTTGGGGAAATATCTGATCCGTTTAAAATTAAGACTGGACTCAGACAGGGAGATGAATTATCCCCCATTGCTCTTCAACATAGCAATAGAAAATATAATAAAAACCTGGGAAGAGGCTCTGATTTGGAACGAATCAGAGGAATGATTTTGCTGGTAACACAGCTATTTTAGCCAATAACCGCGAAGACGCTCGAAAGATGCTTGAGTGTCTACAAGAAATTGCAGTAAAACGGGTCTTTAAATCTACTAAGAAAAGACAGAATATATGGGGCACAAGCACCAAAGTGAGAGAGGTACGTGGCGGTAAATTATGGGAAAATAAAGAGAACAGAGAAGTTTAAATACCCTGGGGAATAATCTAACCCAACAGAAAACTAATGATGAGACTTGAAGGATAAGGAAAAACTTGTAACTCTGCAAATTTACTGAGAATATCACGGGCACAATGACGAAGCGGAGGTTGAAGTTCTACGTACATCTACTAAGAATGGATGAATGCAGACTGACCAAAAGGATCTTCAACTACAACATCGGGTTAAAGGCCACATCTAACTGGATATATAAGGTGGTACAAAGGGGATGCGGCAGAAGTTGGAATCACACTAAAGATGGCCGACCACAGAAGAGAGTTTTTTGAAGGAGAGTAGACAGTATAAAACCATTTCAGAAGAAACCAACAATGGAGACCCAAACGGATCATTTCCGATGAGGAGAGAAAGAAAAGAAGCTAACACATGAGGACGTTCTCGTAGGAGAAAAGAAGAAAAAACAAAAAGTCTTCTTTTCTTTGCGGTCAATAGTTGACCAAATTAAAAGAAAAAATGAATCTATAAACCCGTTTCTGCCTTTTGGCTTCATTAGTTTGGATTTATCATCTAATCTCAAAATAAATTTTAATTAAATATAAACTACAACTTACTCAGAGTAGTGTGCGAAGTGAAATGGTAACATTTGACATTATCATAATTATATAGAGCCAGGAACAGACATCTTTTAGACCACTTGTGCTTGTGCTTGCTATACTACCGGATAATAAAACATTGGGAGAAACTTCTATGTGAATTCTCAATATTACAAGTAAGGAATTAAGAAGGAAAGCATACTGTACTTAGCATTATATTTATTTATTTTATAATTTATGAGTGAAAAGAATGTAGTAATTTTTAAATTCGTTACTTGTAATATTGAAAATTCACATTGAAATTTCTCCCAATGTTCTGCATGGCTAGTTTTGTATATGGGTCAAATGGGTCATGGGTCAGACATATAAGCACGACACACAAAAACAACATAAAATGACAAATAACAAAACTTATCTGCTAACTTATCGTGTTTAAATATCTCAACGAAGTCATTTAACTAAAAAAAACAGTTTGATCCGGTAAATTTTGTTAGTGTTAATTATTATGAGTTATAGATGCAAACAAAATTGTTTCCTACTCAAACTAATAGTAAAATCTATAGAAAGAAATAATTCATTTTTTTTCTTGCTGAATGAACTAAGTTTGCAAGAAGATAGATCTGCAAGAAGATGCAGGGATATTCCTGAAGTAAATATATTCTTCTATGGATAACTGCGTGTCCAATATATAATAACAAAAATTCAACTCTACTTTACAATACTCTAAGAAATTTTTATTTTGTTTCTCAAACTGCAAATCTCATTTTTACATTATTTCTTTCTAGGCATTTATTGTTCTTAATAAATATAATACAATAGATATAAGATACATTATGTTTAAAAAATAATGAACAAAAGAACTCGAAGATAGACAGCCTGAGTGAAGTGGAATTCTAAAGACACAGGAAAATGGACATAAATTTTTAGAACAAGGAAAGGGGACTGCCAAGTTAATTCGAGGAACCTTCACACAACGAACCTTCACACGAAGACAACTATGATAACAAATTTGCATATATTCCAGCTTTGAGATTCTTAGAAATCAAAAAAATGGTTCAAGTCATTGATAGAGTTGATTAGCATGTTGGGTTCACTTTCTTTAGTTCTATCGTATTCCATAATGTTTTTCTTACCGTTGGTGTTCTACTTCTGGACTTCTGGTCAAATGTACCGTGCAAGTAGAAAACCTAAAGCTCGTGCTAAAGGTGCACACCAGAATTTCTGCAACCCGAAACAACCAATATGATGCCTTTAAAAAGGCCCTCTTCAGAGTCAAATGCTAAGACGTTAAAAACAATCTAAATAAACATTGAGGGATTATCAGAATCGAAAGAAGAACTATTATCAGACCTGTGTAAAACCACCGCATGATATACTCTGCATACAGGAAACCCACCGGGCAGCCAATAACAGTAGACCAAATGTCCAAGGTATGCAGATCATAGTTGAAAGACCACTTGAGAAATACGGTAGCGCCATATTTGCGAAACCAAATATAAAAATCTTATCATCAGATCACACGGAACAGTCCGACATAGAAATTCTAACTATTGAACTGAAGAATTGCACAGTCACTTCCATTTATAAGCCCCTGCGAAACCATTCATCTTCCCAGATCCTACAAATTTTGACAATCAAAAAACAAAAATTATTGTGGGTGACTTTAATAGTCATAGCACTACATGGGGCTATAAAGAAAATAATGACGATGGTGACAGAGTGGAAACATGGGCAGACGCTAAAGGGTTAGAAGTTATTCATGACCCAAAACTTCCACATTCCTTTAACAGTGGCAGGTGGAGTAAAGGATACAACCCGGAACTAATTTTTGTAAGTGAAAACATAAAAAACATACAAAAAACAGACTTTCAAGCGAATCTGCAACCACATACCACGATCACAACATCGCCCTATACTATGTGAAACTATGTCAAGGATAAGGTACAACAACGTACCCTTTCAAAGGATATTTAATTTCCAAAAAGCAAACTGGCTCAAATTCTCGGAAGAAGTAGACACCAAAGTGAAGACTTTGGGAGGAACTGCAGAAAATTACGGAAAGTTTGTAGAAATACTAAAGCAAACGTCGAGGAAATTTATTCTCAGAGGCTGCAGAACAAGACACATCCCAGGTCTAACCCTAGAACTGTCTGAACAATTAAAAAAATACACAGAACTATATAATGATGAAATATTTAATGAAAAATAGTTGAAAAAGGAGACCTGTTGATGGAAGAATTATCAAACACTAAAAGAACATACTGGCACTCCCTTAGAAGCTCCACCGACATGAAACATAGCAGCCAGAAAGCCTGGGGATTAATAAAAAAACTTGATTGTGATCCATCAACACCAAAAGTGTTGGGACCTGTAACAGCAAATCAGGTGGCACACCAATTACTCTTGAATGGGAAAATCACAAAAAATAAAGCAACGACTCAAAGACTAAAGTGTGGAGAAAAAGACAATAAATCAGAACAGGGAATATTGAAAGAAAATTTCTCAGTACATGAAAAGCCGCAGGACTGGATCACATATATTCTGAACAAATTAAGAATTTTGGACGACAAACCAAAAAATGGATCCTAGATCTATTCAATGGTATTTTACTTACGCACTTGATACCCAAAATTTGGAGAAGAACTAAAATTATCGCACAACGATGAGCCAAATAATTTCCGCCCAATTTCCCTGCTTTGTCACATCTATAAACTCTTCGAGAGATTGATACTCAATCGACTAAAAGTCTTTATTGATAATAAGCTTATTAGGGATCAAGGTGGATTTAGACCAGGAAGATCTTGTACTGGACAAGTTCTAGACCTTACACAACACATTGAAAACGGGTTTGAAGAAAAAAAGATCACTGGTGTTACTTTTATCGACTTGTCTGCAGCATACGATACAATCAATCATAACATACTATTATCAAAACTACAAAAATTAACCTCGGATAGCAAACTAGTTAAGATAATAGAAATTATGCTCCGAAACAGGCGATATTTTGTAATACTTGGGGGAAAAAATAGTAGGTGGAGGAGTCAAAAAAATGGCTTACCCCAAGATAGTGTCTTATCTCCAACCTTGTTCAATATATTCACTAACGACCAGCCTATACTATCCTCCTTAGGCGTCAGACATTTTATTTCTGCCGATGACACAGCCATGGCAGCCCAAGGTGAAACTTTTGAGGTGGTGGAGAAAGCACTGGAAAGTTCATTACAGCTAGTAGGTGAATAATACGACTGAAATTATCTGAGAGCAAACCCCTCAAAGACACAAGTCTGCGCTTTCCATCTCCATAATAGGCTAGCCAATCAAAAATTGAATATTACATGGAAAGGTGTCGAAATCGAACACACACCTTATCCTAAATATCTAGGAGATACCCTAGACAGATCACTTACATATAAAAAGCACTGCGAAAATGTAAAATCAAAAATTATTGCAAGGAACAGTTTACTGAAAAAACTTATAGGATCAAACTGGGGAGCAAATGCCCACACCCTCAGATACCAACATCCAACCACGCGAAAAAGGTTGACGTGGCATTGAATGAATCCTGCCGTTTGATAACTGGGTGCCTAAAGAGCCCACCTCTCCACAAAGTCTTCCCAATCGCAGGCATCGCACCCCCAAACATTCGACGAACAATTAATGCAGACTCAGAAAGATCCAAACTTGAAACTGACTGTCGAAATATCCTACATGGCAAGAATACACACAGGTCAAGATTAAAATCAAGAAAGAGTTTTATGAAATGCGCAAATACCTTAGCGAACTCCCCCCAACAAGCCCGAATGGATGCCTGGAAACTAAGCGTAGGCCATATTGAAGATGATCAGATTTCACCAGCAGAACACTTTCCTGCAGGATATAACCTCAATTGGCCTACCTGGAGAACACTGAATAGACTAAGAACGGGAGTAGGAAGATCAAAAGACAATCTAAAGAAGTGAGGCGTAATACAAAAAGACACAAAATGCGACTGCGGAGACGAACATACCATGAGCCACCTATTGATCTGTCCAAACTGCCCTACAACATGCACTACTTCGGATCTCCTAACAGTGACAAACAATGCAAACAAAAAAAGATTGGGAAGGGAAAATTTAATACTTAGTAACTAAACAAATATCACATTACTTATATAGTAGTAAGAATATCCAATTCATCTGTGATTTATATATTTTATTTTTATATTACTTTATTTAATTTCATACTAACTCATGTTCTATTTATATTTATGCTTGTTTAATTTTAGACTCATGTTTATATTTATGCTTTATATTTATATGTGGTTGTTTGACACGAATATAATAATAATAACTTCTGGACTTCAGATCATGGACAAACCGTATGCATTTGATTTGAACCCTTTGTATCCGCTGTTTATTTTCGAACCCGATATTATGAAAAAGAAACCTTAGACTGTATCTGCATAAGTGAAATGTGAGAGGATTTAACTTTCCACTAACCTTTTTCTAAGGTGTTTCGTAAGGAACCTTCTGGCAAGGTACAGCAGTTTTACTGAACCGGAGGCAGGCTGTGTTTTCGATACACGAGACGAGAATTTTAGATCGTCATCTAAAATAACACCGAGATTCCTGACTTCCTTTGTTATTGCTAACTTTTCTTCTGTTTCGTATATTTCCATGATATCCTTGACTTGTTGACTCTGTTTGCCGTCGAAGATTATGACTTGAGTTTTTGATGGATTTATGCTTAGTGAGTATAAATAAAATACAACAGTGGTGTTTTGAAAATTAAATTATTGAGCTCAAGTCGTCTTTTTCTGCTTAAAGTATATTAGAGGGCAAGAAGGTATATTAGTTACTGGGAGTCATCTGCGTGTTGGTGGAATTTGAATCGTTTGACAATTACCGAGTTTAATCGTGTAAAGGCAAAATAACAGAGGAGAGAGAACCTATCCCAGAGGAGAGAGAACCTATTCCAGAGGAGAGAGAGCCAGGTTTAGATAGACCATTGCAAACTTGTACTACCTGACGTCTATTGGTTAGGTAACTCCTGAAGAACAGAATGAACTGCTTGGAGAGCCCTACATAATGCATTATAGATAGCAGCATCTTGTGATTTATGCTGTCAAAGCCCTTGCCATAGTCTAGTATTGAATCAGTAATGAGCATATCCTTTCCTTTACCAGTCTGTACCCAAATCATTTCACAGTCTCCTCCCACACTCGCTATCACCTGGCTGTTGCCTGTTGCCATTCAAGGGACTTCTTTTGAAATGACTTATATGCGACAGAATACCAGCAAATGCACCCATGTTGAAGACAAATAAAAAAGTGTTTATTCGTTGAGAGGCTCTTTTGTATTTAAACACGTGAAACACAGAAAAGTTCAGAAAATCCTAATTTAGACACTCCTAACCAATCCCAATTTTCCCTTTATCAAGTAGTCATGGAATAGTCTTATATTATATACTAAGTGACATTATTAGTGATATATTACTACAAAAATAGTTTTTCATGTGTTTTGTGAGTATTTTAGGGTACTCCTCTGTTTCAAATTATATATCGGATACGCACTTAATCGAATATTACGTACAAAAATATTGATATTGTTAAACCACTAACTTACTTTAAAAGTATTACTATTTAAATGTTTTTCTCAAAAACTCGGCAAAGTAAACAAATATAAATACCTGTAAATAACGCTTGCAAATCTGATGCCTAGAAACGAAATTTCAAAAAAATAGTAATAGGTTTTCATATAATTTTTCTGCTTTTAGTGGCTGAACAGTAAAAATAATTTTGTGGTCATAGTAGCTCAATCAGATTACTTTTTGACATTTTCGTCACTGTCCGTGACCGTGTTTCGGCTGACCGTGTTATGCGGTTGAACTTGCGGGTAACCGCGTACGGCTAGCCGCAATCGCAGTATCCGGTTGAGAAACCGTCGTTGATTGCGGGCAGAAAGGAAATAATTTTAGAAATGGACGTGGAAGAAGTCACAGCAGTCTATTACATCTACTGTCGTTATATAAAAAACAAAAACAAAAAAAAAGTACTGGGTACATCCTTTATTGCAAACACGAGAAGAAACGAAGCACGTTGAAATATTTTTCGAAGAAATAAAAAAATACGAAGATAAGTTTTTTAATTATATGAGAATGAGTTTAAAATCGTTCGAGGAATTATTAGTTTTTTTTAAAACCCGTCATAACGAAGAAAGATGTTACAAGATTTCGAAAATGTATTAAGGCTGAAGAAAAATTAGTCATCGTCAACATCATAGTCATCGTACTGCGGTAAGACATAATATAAATTTTTATATATTTTATTTATATCATAGAGCATACAGTATAACATTTACGCATCTTCTTGGGTAGAATTAAAAAGTTCCATGATTGACATTTTACTGTCGTGAGACTCTTGAGTAGCCGTCGAATTTACCGATAGGCGATCGCACTTGCATCGGTTCTTGAGGAAGCACTTCCCTAGTTACTGCAGATGATTGCATAGAAGTACACGGATAATTTCTAGAATAGTGTGCCCCTTGGTATCCACGATTGTGCCTTCCATATTCCCATACTGTATTGTACTTAGATAACTGAGCATTATTAATTACATTTAAAATATCCAATTTAGTTTGCTTCTGCAAGTGCTCGGGAACGTATTTAAAATCTTTTACCAGGCACCAGAAAAAAGACGATCCCCATCATCTTCAATCTTTTTTTTCTCCAAATTACGATTCAAAATCCCAATTAACTCCCTATCAATAGGATCATCGTTTTTTGTTATTTTCTTTCGGTTTGGTGTCCATGAGGAGTTAAGAGCGGCATCATTTTGAGAATTTTCATTTGCATCCTCGCTTTCTTCGGTGTTCATATTGACATTGGAGGTTATCGTATTTACTGATTTTGAATCTTTTTAAAATAAAAGATTATTATAAAATAGGTATGGAATTTTTCTTTTCGCTGCAGATCCGCTCTTGGTTTCCTTTGCTTTATGGGCCTTGTCATAAAACTGTTTTTTTTTCATAAGATTCATACCTAAAAACAATTTTTTGCATCAGGATGTTCTTTCGCAGAATTGCATTGTATATTTTGGATTGAGATTAGCACGATCGCAGAATTAGTTCGCGAAATATGCAGCAATTTGGTTTTCTTTAAAAGAAACACTTCTACCAGAGCCTACAAAAGAGAAATGGCTTGATATTTCAAACGATTTCTTTCAAAGAGCAAATTTTCCTCACTGTTTAGGTTCGATAGATGGTAAACATATCAGGATAATCGCACCTATGAATAGTGGAACTATGTGTTTTAATGACAAAGGATTTTTCTCGGTAGTTTTGTTAGCAATCTGTGATAGCTCTTATAAATTTGTATTAATAGACGTTGGAGCTTATGGAGTATTTGGCGACTCTGCAATATTTCAAAATTCTAACTTCTATAAAAATTTGCAATCGAATCGTTTACACATTCCCGAACCCACACATATTTCTGAAAGCAATACCACTTGTTTACTCTACGTATTTATTGGAGACGAGGCATTCGCTTTTAGTACAAATTTCATGCGCCCCTATGCCAAAAAACCTTTAAATACGACAAAACGAACGTTTAATTATAGGCAATGTAGGGCGAATTTTTCACAAATGCATCAATGTTAATATTGATTTGATACAGGATATTATTAAGTCTGCTTGCATTTTACATAATTTTGTAAGAGACAAAGATGGTTATTCTTTTGAGGACACAATAAACGATTCAATAACCGAAAATATTGCTGCAGATAGTGTACGAAAAAACAACAGAACTGCATTAAGATACCGCGACTTATTTGCAGAATATTTCATGACAAATGGGAGACTGGAGTGGCAAGATAATTTAATTTAAATCGAATAAATATATAACATATACTTTACGAAGTTCTTTCTTTTCTACCGTTGACATTTTTTCTCCTCCATAAATATTCACTAGTTCTTCCCATTCTCTCTGTTTTATATTTCTATCCGAATATTCGGAGGATTTTGTGTTCCAAATAGATTGTAGATTTTGTATGTCGATAATAAATTTTTCGGGGTCGAAATCCATGATAATTCCTGTGGATGATTTTTATAAATACAACTCGCCTTTGTGATTTGACACATGTCGATGTTGGACAACGTGGTGTTAAACTTGTGTCTCGGTGTGAACTGGCCTTTATATGGGATCCTTTGTTATATGGCGGTTTTGGGCGTGAGCCCGTCCTTCCGCCGTCGTTGGTTTTGTTTTTCAGTTGTTGTTTTGTTATTTCTGTTGTTGTCGTCTGTTTTTCCTTTGGTGGGCTATGTTAGGTTCTGCTGGGCTGCGGGTGGGTCCTGTTTTCTTGGTTGAATCTTGGTCCTTTGGCTTTCTTTCTTGATTTTACTTGTTTTGGTAGTTTCCTCTTCCTCTTGGTCTGATTGCGCATCAGGGCGGCTTCGGTGGGGCTGCATGTGTCCGGTGTGGCTTTTCTCCATGGCGAGGCTTCAGTTGTTCTTTTGGGGGCTTCGGTTTTACTCTTGGTGGCGGCTTCGGTCATACTTTTGGGGGCGGCATCGGTGGTTGTACTTTTGGAGGTGGCATCAGTGGTTTTCTTTGGGGAGGCTTCGGTTAACTTCTCGGCGGCGGCGTCAGTTGTCTTTTCCGCCCTGGCTTCAGTTGTCTCTTCGGCGGCGGTTTCGGTGGAATTTTCGGCGGCAGTTACGGTGATCTTTTGGCGGCGGTTTCAGTGGTCTTTTTTTTCATGATGTAGATAATCATTTTCTCGATTACGCTGTCCTCCAGGGTGTCCAGGTAACCCCAACTTAAAAATTTCAAATGCAACTACCTCACTTGTGGCACATCATTTTAAATCCCTTTTCATTGCGAATACAGTGACGTACAGTTTTTAGAAATCGGTTGAGATTTGACAGAATTATTGGTTACAAACGAAAAATTGATAAACCAACTTACGCGTAATAATTTCTACACAAATGCTCACTACTAATAAGTTTTTCATCTACTACACATGACCGCATTACCTAATTGTTATTGATGTGTCTATCAGTTTACAAAAAAGTCAGAAATGAAATAAAAAAGCTGAAGCAAATAAAACTAGATACTAAAATAGTTATTAGTAAAAGATACTTAAGTTTATAGGAATTCAGACCTTTTCAAAATAACAAAAAATCAGTACTACAAAAAAAGTCGATGTTTTTTGCTTGTGAGCAAGAAATCGTTAGTTTCAGCCGTTATTGAAAGTATTAACGTGTGTTCGAAATGATTTATTCTATCGCGGAAAGAGTAGAAATTGTTGCAATTTATTATCGAAATCACGATTGCGCTAAAGCTACAGCAGGAATTTTTAATGCCAATCATCCTGAAAAAAATGTAAACCACCAGTACGTTAAACACCTGATTGACAAATTTGTTGCAACAGGTTCGCTTTTAAACAAGAAACGTGAAGTAATTGGACCAGTTCGAAATGAAGCAGTTGAAGTGGCAGTTTTGGGTCATGTACAGATGGATAATAAGCAATCGATTACAACTGTGTCTCAAGCTTCTGGCGTATCCCGTTCCAGTGTTCATCGAATTTTGAAAAAACACAAGTTTCATCCATTAAGATGACGCTGGTTCAAGAGTTACATGAAGATGACTTTGTTTTGAATTTTGCGAATACTTTAGTGAAAAACTTCTACTGAATCCATATCTTCTCTACAATACATGTATCTCCGACGAATGCACATTTATGTTGAATGGCGAAGTGAATAGACACAATTGTCGTTATTGGAGTGATACTAATCCGCATTTAATCAGGGAATTTCAAACTCAGACACCTCAAAAATTGAATGTTGAAATGAATTCATCTCCAATGAATTGAATGTTGAATGTTGCAGGCATTTTGGGCGACCATCTAGTTGGACCATTTTCCATCCAAGGTAATCTCGATGGAAACACCTATCTAGAATTATTGGAAAGTACAATTGATCCTAGGATAACAGAGATTTTAGAAAGTGACAATTTACTGAACCTTATGAAATAACCTTCCAACAAGATGGAGCGCCCCCGCACTATGCTGCTGCTGTGCGACAATTTTTGGATGACCATTTCCCGGGGCATTGGATTGGCAGAAGAGGTCCCGTCGAATGGCCACCAAGATCTCCGGATCTGTCCCCTTTGGACTTTTTTCTGTGGGGTCATTTAAAATCACGAGTGTACGCCACTCAGCCGGAAACATTGCAAGTGCTACGTCAGAGAATTGTAGAAGAATGCCGATTAATAACTGCGGATGTCTTTAATAATGTTCGAACAGAATTTGAGAACAGACTGTATTATTGTTTGGAAGTTAACGGGGGTCATTTTGAGCAATTCATCAAATAAATCTGATTTATTATTCGCTTCAGCTTTTTTATTTCATTTCTGACTTTTTTGTAAACTGATAGACACATCAATAACAATTAGGTAATGCGGTCATTTTTTAGTAGATGAAAAACTTATTACTGGTGGGCATTTGTGTAGAAATTACTACTCGTAAGTTGGTTTGTCATCTTTTCGTTTGTAACCAATAATTCTGTCAAATCTCAACCGATTTCTAAAAACGGTACGTCACTGTATTCGCAATGAAAAGGGCTTTAAAATGATGTGCCACAAGTGGGGTAGTTGCATTTGAAATTTTTAAGTTGGGGTTGCTAGGCATTAGGGGGATGAACATATCGAGTTGGCTTGACTGTCAAAAAAGCTCCCCCCAAGAACAAAAATCGACGGGTCTCGGCGAATTTTAAAATATTATTTGGTTTTCCAATTATAGGGGGGGGGGGGGGGGTTAAATTTTCGTTGGGATACCCTGTATACACAGTTATATGCATTTTGTTGTGTACGGTGAGCCGTGCGGCTGACCGCATTGCGGCTAGCCGCTAAGTGCGTATGGGCTCTAAAGACACCGACGATATTTGGGGTGGTCACGTTAAACGGTCCACTCTGTATATTTTTTGTTCATACGCAGAGAGTTTATTTTTGTTGTTGAAACAGGTTTTTAACAGCCATAAAAATATTTTATCTGCCATAAAAACTAATAGAATAATCTTAAAAAGTATTTAATTTTTTAATTGGTCCGGTTTTGCTCCGAGATCCCGAAAAAAGACAACGTATAAACGAATTGTGGAATCACACTTATACCAGATAAGGGAAATAATTTGTAGATTGTAATGGATTTTAACGATCTTTTTTTTGTGTTTAATTCTATATAAATTATACGAGTATAAATTATTGGGCGATTCATTTGGAGGTACTTTTTTCAAAACTAAAATTTTTTTTTTAAATAAACAAATTTATCGTGTTATCGTTATTACGGTTATCGTACATCCAAAAGAACCAGTCTTTACATTTACTTTTTCCAGATTATTTCTATCAAATGTTGACCGTAACTGAGGATTACATGGTCTATTCTGCAGTTCCAATTTACAATGACGCGTCCGAACATTTCGAGTGGTATTTGGCAAATAACGCGATTAATGTTGGCTTCCAGTTGCTCAATTGTACGCGACTTATCCATATAGACTTTGTAGATATAGAGATCTACATATAAACGTTGGACTTTACATAGCCCCAAAGGAAAAAGTCTGTGATGTCACAGGATCTAGGCGACCAACTCACCGGCTCCAACCGCAAAAGTAACTGTTCACCAAATTATTCTCGCAATAAAAGCATAGGTTCACGTACATATAATACTGTGTGGCAAGTGGTGCCGTATTGTTAGTTTCAGATGTCCTGGAGATCATGGGCTTCAATTTCAGGAAACAAATAGTCCATTATCATGGAACGATAACGGTCGTATCGTGCACGGTATGAATTGAAAAATAAAAGTTTTTGATAAGAAATTTATACAATACCAAAATATAAAAATTGCGTAGAAAAATGTTAATATTTTTATAGTTTGTTAAGTTTTAACAAACTAATTATATAATAAAATACTTTAAGACAATATGAGTTTAAAGTTAATTATTATCTGACTCATTGATTTCAAAAGTTTTCATCAATCTTGCTTTGACCTTTTTAAGGCTCTCTAGTTTTGTAGCTCACATCATCCGTATTTTAATATTCCTTGTCTTATATGTACCTACATTTGTTCCCGTAGATGGCAGAATATTGTGTGACTAGTTATATATTTTCTGCTTAGCCGTATCTGTCTAACTTTAAAAAATGTTCGCTTAGTCTTATTTCTCTAATAAAAACTGTAAATAAAAACGAAAGAAAATTAAAAAATATCAATAGAAAATTAAGATTTTGTGAAAGAATAAAGGAATGCTAATTTTCTCTTTGAGGGGATATTTCCTGACAAATCGTTTGAAGAAAGAGAAGTAGATAACATGGAATCCTTTGTAATCTGAATAAATTGAACTTTGATATTCTCCTTTGTGATCAAATTGCAAAAAAAAATTAGAGATAAAAAGAAATTTAATTTATTTGCATATTATGAATCTGTATTAAGCAAATAAATCCGATCTTTTAGAAATATTATATGCAAATATCCTATTTGCCATGCAAAGCATCATTTTAATATTCGAATTTCCCGTAGAATATCGTTTCATCTCCCGATTTTCTATATAATAAGCTTATCGTACAGCGAAATTACTTCTGAGTATATTGTATTAAAACCTCTTTGAATCTTCAAACGGGCGCTCGGTGTTGGTAACGGCAAAAGCTTTTTGTGAAATAAACAAAGTTTTTCTAGCGCACATTTTTTTAGTTACATGAACATAATCATTAAAAAATTTTTTCTTAAGGATTAGGTTATTTGAAAAATATAAATGTAATTATATTAATTAAGTTATGATAATTATCTTAAGAATTATTACATTTCTACTTCTGCGTTTCTTAATCTGATTTAATCAGTCTCATTTTAAATAGTTACCTTAAATATAATTATCTCAATTATCAAATTCAATATACTTTAACTAATGAACAATAATTTTCTCTGGAATTTTTTCGACTTCTCTAGCTTTAACTAATTGTAAGTTATCTAAATAAATAAACTGCTGTAAAGAAACGTGCAATTATAGTAATAAAAATAAAACTAACACTATATGCAATAA
The DNA here is from genome assembly GCA_944588485.1 of Phosphuga atrata. NCBI lineage: Eukaryota > Metazoa > Arthropoda > Insecta > Coleoptera > Silphidae > Phosphuga > Phosphuga atrata. The sequence goes on along the minus strand of OX155899.1, from coordinate 26,541,973 downwards.
TATTCCTAGTTTAGCAATATTGCCTAGAAAAATTATGAATGATGACGTATTCTATAGATGTTAGATTGCAAAATTCGAATAATCTGCATACACCGTTTTATTATGGTGAAAATATATCTACTCCAACAGAAAACAAATCCCAGTTTCAAAGGAATCAAATCTCAATCCGGAACACACTACTAATATTTACGTAACCAACATGCATGGGAAGAGAATATATTACCAGTAAAATGGTCACGTATAAAAGCACGTTAGATTTAGAGTTTTATATTTCTAATAAATCCTGGCAGTAAAATATTAATATATCGTCTCTAACATCGTTTTGAACATACATTATATTATCTCAACAGCTTTAGTGCTTAATATATAAATGATACAGTAGAAAATTAAAAATTCAAATATAAATATCCATATATTGCTTTTCGAAGAACAATGATATTATATAATCTAGTCCAGATGCCCAATCTGTCTGCAAAGTTTTGTCTCTATAATAAACTGTCTTGTCTATTTGGTATTATTTGTAAGTCTTATTCGTTTAGTGTTCTAGGCCTAGCCTTGCCCGTTTAGTCCTCTATATCTATTCATGTTTACATTGAATTGAAAAAGTCGAAACTCGAGTTGTGATATGTTTAGAAATTTATATAACTATGAATAATAAGTTATATAACATTTTTACATAATATAAGTGTGATAAAAACATAATGATATTTTCAATTCAATGTAAGTATGAATTACCACGTAGTCGCAACCATCCTATTCATACTCATGTATGTTTAATCTCCCCTTTCTAGTCTTGTGGGTTGAATCCCTTCTGCCTAGTCTCTCAAGCGTTCTTTGTCTATTCTATCTAGTCTAGTCTCTTTAGTCTGCCCTATCTAGTCTTTAGTCTTGATTTTTTAGTCTTGACTGTCTAGTCTTCCTTATCTAGTATTTAGTCTTGATTGTTTAGAATTGACTGTTTAGTCTTGTTTGTATAGACTTGATTGTCTAGTTTTGATTGTCTAGTCTTGATTTACTAGTCTAGATTGATTAGTCTTGACTGTCTAGTCTTGATTTTCTAGTTTTTACAGCCTAGTCTTGCTTGTCTAATCCTGATTGCCTAGTCTTGATTGTCTATCCAGGTCGGGGAGGCGACAACTAGCCATGTTTTCACTAACCGTCCGGGCTTCCCAAACTGAATGAATGAAAAAACCAAACCATGCGATAACGGGGTGGCGCATACTAAAAGAAAAAGTGGAAAAGGGGATTTAGTGAGAGCTTCCCCAGAACCACTTTTTTAAAAGCCTTGATTGTCTAGTCTGGAGTGTTTAGTCTTTACTGTCTTGTCTGGTTTTGTCTGGTCTTGTCTGCTCTTATCTGGTCTTGTCTTATCTGGTCTTGTTTGGGCTTGTCTGTTTTTGTCTGTTCTTTTCCGATTTTGTCTGGACTTGTCTGATTTTGTCTGGTCTTGACTGATCCTGTCTGGTCTTGTCTGGTCTTGTCTGGTCCTGTCTGGTCTTGTCTGGTCTTGTCTGGTCTTGTCTGGTCCTGTCTGGTCTTGTCTGGTCTTGTCTGGTTTTGTCTGGTCTTGTCTGGTCTGCTCTTATCTCGTCTTGTGAAGTCTTATATGGTACTGTTTGATCTTGTCTGGCCTTTTCTGGTCTTGAATGGTCTTGTCTGCCTTTATATGGTCTTGCCCGGATTTGTCCTGTCTTGTCTGTTCTTGTCAGTCTTCTCTGGTCTTGTCTAGCTTTATCTGGTCTTGTCTGGTCTTGTTTGGTTTGGTCTGGTCTTGTCTCGTCTTGTCTGGTCTTGTCTGGTCTTGTCTGGCCTTGTCTTGACTGCGCTTGTCTGGTCTTGTCTCGTCTTGTCTGGCCTTGTCTGGTCTTGTCTCGTCTTGACTGGTCTTGACTGGTCTTGACAGGTCTAGACTGGTCTTGTCTGGTCTTGTCTGGTCTTGTCTGGTCTTGTCTGGTCTTGTCTGGTCTTGTCTTGTCTTGTCTTGTCTTGCCTGGTCTTGTCTGGTCTTGTCTGGTCTTGTCTGGACTTGTCTGGTCTTGTCTGGTCTTGTCTGGTCTTGTCTGGTCTTGTCTGGTCTTGTCTGTTCTTGCCTGGTCTTGTCTGGTCTTGCCTTGTCTTGCCTGGTCTTGTCTGGTCTTGTCTGGTCTTGTCTGGTCTTGTCTGGTCTTGTCTGGTCTTGTCTGGTCTTGTCTGGTCTTGTCTGGTCTAGTCTGGTCTTGTCTGGTCTTGTCTGGTCTTGTCTGGTCTTGCCTGGTCTTGTCTGGTCTTGTCTGGTCTTGTCTGGCCTTGTCTGGTCTTGTCTGGTCTTGTCTGGTCTTGTCTGGTCTTGTCTGGTCTTGTCTGGTCTTGTCTGGTCTTGTCTGGTCTTGTCTGGTCTTGTCTGGTCTTGTCTGGTCTTGTCTGGTCTTGTCTGGTCTTGTCTGGTCTTGTCTGGTCTTGTCTGGTCTTGTCTGGTCTTGTCTGGTCTTGTCTGGTCTTGTCTGGTCTTGTCTGGTCTTGTCTGGTCTTGTCTGGTCTTGTCTGGTCTTGTCTGGTCTTGTCTGGTCTTGTCTGGTCTTGTCTGGTCTTGTCTGGTCTTGTCTGGTCTTGTCTGGTCTTGTCTGGTCTTGTCTGGTCTTGTCTGGTCTTGTCTGGTCTTGTCTTGTCTGGTCTTGCCTGGTCTTGTCTGGTCTTGTCCGGTCTTGTCCGGTCTTGTCCGGTCTTGTCCGGTCTTGTCCGGTCTTGTCTGGTCTTGTCTGGTCTTGTCTGGTCTTGTCTGGTCTTGTCTGGTCTTGTCTGGTATTGTCTGGTCTTGTCTGGTCTTGCCTGGTCTTGTCTGGTCTTGTCTGGTCTTGTCTGGTCTTGTCTGGTCTTGTCCGGTCTTGTCTTGTCTTGTCTGATTTTGTGTGGTCTTCGCTGGTCTTGTCTGGTCTTGTCTGGTCTTGTCTGGTCTTGTCTGGACTTGTCTTGTCTTGCCTGGTCTTGTCTGGTTTTTCCTGGTCTTGTCTGGTCTTGTCTGGTCTTGTCTGGTCTTGTCTGGTCTTGTCTGGTCTTGTCTGCTCTTGTCTGGTCTTGTCTGGTCTTGTCTGGTCTTGTCTGGTCTTGTCTGGTCTTGTCTGGTCTTGTATAATATTGTCTGGTCTTGTCTGGTCTTGTCTGGTCTTGTCTGGTCTTGTCTGGTCTTGTCTGGTCCTGTCTGTTCTTGCCTGGTCTTGCCTGGTCTTGCCTGGTCTTGCCTTGTCTTGCCTTGTCTAGCCTGGTCTTGTCTGGTCTTGTCTGGTCTTGTCTGGTCTTGTCTGGTCTTGTCTGGTCTTGTCTGGTCTTGTCTGGTCTTGTCTGGTCTTGTCTGGTCTTGTCTGGTCTTGTCTGGTCTTGTCTGGTCTTGTCTGGTCTTGTCTGGTCTTGTCGGGTCTTGTCTGGTCTTTTCTGGTGTTGTCTGGTCTTGTCTGGTCTTGTATGGTCTTGTCTGGTCTTGTCTGGTTTTGTCTGGTCTTGTCTGGTCTTGTCTGGTCTTGTCTGGTCTTGTCTGGTCTTGTCTGGTCTTGTCTGGTCTTGTCTGGTCTTGACTGGGCTTGTATGGTCTGGTCTGGTCTTGTCTGGTCTTGTCTGGTCTGGTCTGGTATTGTCTGGTCTTGGCTGGTCTTGTCTGGTCTTGTCTGGACTTGTCTGTTCTTGTGTGGTCTTGTATAGTCTTGTCTGGTCTTGTCTGGTCTTGTCTGGTCTTGTCTGGTCTTGTCTGGTCTTGTCTGGTCTTGTCTGGTCTTGTCTGGTCTTGTCTGGTCTTGTCTGGTCTTGTCTGGTCTTGTCTAGACTTGTCTAGTCTTCACTGGTCTTGTCTGGCCTTGTCTGGTCTTGTCTGGTCTTGACTGGTCTTGACTGGTCTTGACTGGTCTTGTCTGGTCTTGACTGGTCTTGACTGGTCTTGACTGGTCTTGACTGGTCTTGACTGGTCTTGTCTGGTCTTGTCTGGTCTTGACTGGTCTTGTGTGGTTTTGTCTGGTCTTGACTGGTCTTATCTGGTCTTGTCTGGTCTTGTCTGGTCTTGTCTGGTCTTGTCGAGTCTTGTCTGGTCTTGTCTGGGCTTGTCTGGGCTTGTCTGGTCTTGTCTGGTCTTGTCTGGTCTTGTCTGGTCTTATCTGGTCTTGTCTGGTCTCGTCTGGTCTTGTCTGGTCTTGTCTTGTCTTGCCTGGTCTTGTCTGGTGTTGTCTGGTCTGGTCTGGTATTGTCTGGTCTTGACTGGTCTCGACTGGTCTTGTTTGGTCTTGTCTGGTCTTGTCTGGTCTTGTCTGGTCTTGTCTGGTCTTGTCTGGTCTTGTCTGGTCTTGTCTGGTCTTGTCTGGTCTTGTCTGGTCTTGTCTGGTCTTGTCTGGTCTTGTCTGGTCTTGTCTGGTCTTGTCTGGTCTTGTCTGGTCTTGTCTGGTCTTGTCTGGTCTTGTCTGGTCTTGTCTGGTCTTGTCTGGTCTTGTCTGGTCTTGTCTGGTCTTGTCTGGTCTTGTCTGGCCTTGTCTGGTCTTGTCTGGTCTTGTCTGGTCTTGTCTGGTCTTGTCTGATCTTGTCTGATCTTGTCTGGTCTTGTCTTGTCTTGAATGGTCTTGTCTGGTCTTGTCTGGTCTTGTCTGGTCTTGTCTGGTCTTGTCTGGTCTTGTCTGGTCTTGTCTGGTCTTGTCTGGTCTTGTCTGGTCTTGTCTCGTCTTGACTGGTCTCGTCTCGTCTTGACTGGTCTCGACTGGTCTTGACTGGTCTTGTCTGGTCTTGTCTGGTCTTGTCCGGTCTTGTCCGGTCTTGTCCGGTCTTGCCCGGTCTTGTCCGGTCTTGTCCGGTCTTGTCCGGTCTTGTCCGGTCTTGTCCGGTCTTGTCCGGTGCTGTCCGGTCTTGTCCGGTCTTGTCCGGTCTTGTCCGGTCTTGTCCGGTCTTGTCCGGTCTTGTCCGGTCTTGTGCGGTCTTGTCCGGTCTTGTCCGGTCTTGTCCGGTCTTGTCCGGTCTTGTCCGGTCGTCACTGGTCTTCACTGGTCTTCACTAGTCTTGTCTGGTCTTCACTAGTCTTGTCTGGTCTTCACTAGTCTTGTCTGGTCTTGTCTGGTCTTGTCTGGTCTTGTCTGGTCTTGACTGGTCTTGACTGGTCTTGACTGGTCTTGACTGGTCTTGACTGGTCTTGACTGGTCTTGACTGGTCTTGACTGGTCTTGACTTGTCTTGACTGGTCTTGTCTGTTCTTGTCTGGTCTTGTCTGGTCTTGTCTGGTCTTGTCTGGTCTTGTCTGGTCTTGTCTGGTCTTCTATGGTCTTGTCTGGTCTTGCCTGGTCTTGCCTGGTCTTGCCTGGTCTTGCCTGGTCTTGTCTGGTCTTGCCTGCGCTTGTCTGGTCTTGTCTGGTCTTGTCTCGTCTTGTCTGGCCTTGTCTGGTCTTGTCTGGTCTTGTCTCGTCTTGACTGGTCTTGTCGCGTCTTGACTGGTCTTGACTGGTCTTGTCTGGTCTTGTCTGGTCTTGTCTGGTCTTGTCTGGTCTTGTCTGGTCTTGCCTGGTCTTGTCGGGTCTTGTCTGGTCTTGTCTGGTCCTATCTGGTCTTGTCTGGTCTTGTCTGGTCTGGTCTTGTCTGGTCCTGTCTGGTCTTGTCTGGTCTTGTCTGGTCTTGTCTGGTCTTGCCTGGTCTTGTCTGGTCTTGTCTGGTCTTGTCTGGTCTTGTCTGGTCTTGTCTGGTCTTGTCTGGTCTTGTCTGGTCTTGTCTGGTCTTGTCTGGTCTTGTCTGGTCTTGTCTGGTCTTGCCTGCTCTTGTCTGGTCTGGTCTGGTCTTGTCTGGTCTTGTCTAATCTTGTCTGGACTTGTCAAGTCTTGCCTGGTCTTGTCTGGTCTTGTATAGTCTTGTCTGGTCATGTCTGGTCTTGTCTGGTCTTGTCTGCTCTTGTCTGGTCTTGTCTGTTCTTGTCTGGTCTTGTCTGGTCTTGTCTGGTCGCGTCTGGTCTTGACAGGGCTTGTCCTGTCTTGTCTGGTCTTGTCTGGTCTTGTCTGCTCTTGTCTGGTATTGTCTGGTCTTGTCTGGTCTTGTCTGGTCTTGTCTGGTCTTGTCTGGTCTTGTCTGGTCTTGTCTGGTCTTGTCTGGTCTTGTCTGGTCTTGTCTGGTCTTGTCTGATTTTATCTGTTCTTGCCTGGTCTTGTCTGGTCTTGCCTGGTCTTGCCTAGTCTTGCTTGGTCCTGCCTGGTCTTGTCTGGTCTTGTCTGGTCTTGTCTGGTCTTGACTGGTCTTGACTGGTCTTGACTGGTCTTGACTGGTCTTGACTGGCCTTGACTGGTCTTGACTGGTCTTGACTGGTCTTGACTGGTCTTGACTAGTCTTGTCTAGTCTTGTCTGGTCTTGTCTGGTCTTGTCTGGCCTTGTCTGGTCTTGTCTGGTCTTGTCTGGTCTTGTCTGGTCTTGTGTGGTCTTGTCTGGTCATGACTGGTCTTGTCTAGTCTTGTCTGGTTTTGTCTGGTCTTGTCTGGTCTTGCCTGGTCTTGCCTGGTCTTGTCTGGTCTTGTCTGATCTTGTCTGGTCTTGTCTGGTCTTGTCTGGTCTTATCTGGTCTTGTCTGGTCTTGTCTGGTCTTGTCTGTTCTTGTCTGGTCTTGTCTGGTCTTGTCTGGTCTTGTCTAGGCTTGTCTGGTCTTCACTGGTCTTGCCTGGTCTTGTCTGGTCTTGTCTGTTCTTGTCTGGTCTTGACTGGTCTTGACTGGTCTTGACTGGTCTTGACTAGTCTTGTCTGGTCTTGTCTGGTCTTGTCTGTTCTTGTCTGGTCTTGTCTGGTCTTGTCTGGTCTTGTCTGGTCTTGTCTGGTCTTGTCTGGTCTTGTCTGGTCTTGTCCGGTGTTGTGTGGTCTTGTCTGGTCTTGACTGGTCTTGTCTGGTCTTGTCTGGTCTTGTCTGGTCTTGTCTGGTCTTGCCTGGTCTTGTCTGGTCTTGTCTGGTCTTGTCTGGTCTTGTCTGGTCTTGTCTGGTCTTGTCTGGTCTTGTCTGGTCTTGTCTGGTCTTGTCTGGTCTTGTCTGGTCTTGTCTGGTCTTGTCTGGTCTTGTATGGTCTTGTATGGTCTTGTCTGGTCTTGTCTGGTCTTGTCTGGTCTTGTCTGGTCTTGACTGGTCTTGTCTGGTCTTGCCTGGTCTTGTCTGGTCTTGTCTGGTCTTGTCTGGTCTTGTCTGGTCTTGTCTGGTCTTGTCTGGTCTTGTCTGGTCTTGTCTGGTCTTGTCTGGTCTTGTCTAGTCTTGTCTGGTCTTCACTGGTCTTCACTGGTCTTGTCTGGTCTTGTCTGGTCTTGTCTGGTTTTGTCTGGTCTTGACTGGTGTTGACTGTTCTTGTCTGGTCTTGTCTGGTCTTGTCTAGTATTGTCTGGTCTTGTGTAGTATTGTCTGGTCTTGTGTAGTCTTGTCTGGTCTTGTCTGGTCTTGTCTGGTCTTGTCTGGTCTTGTCTGGTCTTGTCTGGTCTTGTCTGATCTTGTCTCGTCTTGACTGGTCTTGACTGATCTTGTCTGGTCTTGTCTGGTCTTGTCTGGACTTGTCTGGTCTTGTCTGGTCTTGTCTGGTCTTGTCTGGTCTTGTCTAGTCTTGTCTGGTCTTGTATTGTCTTGTCTGGTCTTGTATGGTTTTGTTTGGTCTTGTCTGGTCTTGTCTGGTCTTGTCTGGTCTTGACTGGTCTTAGCTGGTCTTAACTGGTCTTGTCTGGTCTTTTTTGGTCTTGTCTGGTCTTGTCTGGTCTTGTTTTAGCTTGTCTGGTCTTGTCTGGTCTTGTCTGGCCTTGTCTGGTCTTGTATGGTCTTGTCTGGTCTTGTCTGGTCTTGTCTGGTCTTGTCTGGTCTTGTCTGGTCTTGTATGATCTTGTCTGGTCTTGTCTTGTCTTGCCTGGTCTTGTGTGGTCTAGTCTGGTCTTGTCTGGTCTTGTCTGGTCCTGTCTGGTCTTGTCTGCTCTTTTCTGGTCTTTTCTGGTCTTGTCTGGTCTTGTCTTGTCTTGTCTGGTCTTGGCTCGTCTTGACTGGTCATGTCTGGTCTTATCTGGTCTTGTCTGGTCTTGTCTGGTCTTGTTTTGGCTTGTCTGGTCTTGTCTGGTTTTGTCTGGTCTTAACTGGTCTTGTCTGGTCTTTTTTGGTCTTGTCTGGTCTTGTCTGGTCTTGTTTTAGCTTGTCTGGTCTTGTCTGGTCTTGTCTGGCCTTGTCTGGTCTTGTATGGTCTTGTCTGGTCTTGTCTGGTCTTGTCTGGTCTTGTCTGGTCTTGTTTGGTCTTGTATGATCTTGTCTGGTCTTGTCTTGTCTTGCCTGGTCTTGTGTGGTCTAGTCTGGTCTTGTCTGGCCTTGTCTGGTCTTGTATGGTCTTGTCTGGTCTTGTCTGGTCTTGTCTGGTCTTGTCTGGTCTTGTCTGGTCTTGTATGATCTTGTCTGGTCTTGTCTTGTCTTGCCTGGTCTTGTGTGGACTAGTCTGGTCTTGTCTGGTCTTGTCTGGTCCTGTCTGGTCTTGTCTGCTCTTTTCTGGTCTTTTCTGGTCTTGTCTGGTCTTGTCTTGTCTTGTCTGGTCTTGGCTCGTCTTGACTGGTCATGTCTGGTCTTATCTGGTCTTGTCTGGTCTTGTCTGGTCTTGTTTTGGCTTGTCTGGTCTTGTCTGGTTTTGTCTGGTCTTGTCTGGTCTTGTCTTGTCTTGCCTGCTCTTGTCTGGTCTTGTGTGGTCTTGTCAGGTCTTGTCTGGTCTTGTCTGGTCTTGTCTTGTCTTGTCTGGTCTTGGCTCGTCTTGACTGGTCATGTCTGGTCTTATCTGGTCTTGTCTGGTCTTGTCTGGTCTTGTTTTGGCTTGTCTGGTCTTGTCTGGTTTTGTCTGGTCTTGTCTGGTCTTGTCTTGTCTTGCCTGCTCTTGTCTGGTCTTGTGTGGTCTTGTCAGGTCTTGTCTGGTCTTGTCTGGTCTTGTCTGGTCTTGTCTGGTCTTGTCTGGTCTTGTCTGGTCTTGTCTGGTCTTGTCTGGTCTTGTCTGGTTTTGTCTGGTCTTGTCTGGTCTTGTCTGGTCATGACTGGTCTTGACTGGTCTTGTCTGGTCTTGTCTGCTCTTGTCTGGTCTTGTCTGTTCTTGTCTGGTCTTGTCTGGTCTTGTCTGGTCTTATCTGTTCTTGTCTGGTCTTGACTGATATTGTATAGGTTTGTCCAGTCTTACCTAGTATTTACTCCTGTAGTAGTCTTGTATGTCTACTTTTCTCAACTCAAACTGAGTCTTGTTTGTTTAGTATTATCTGTCTATTCCAGTCTCTCTTACCAGACTACTCCAGTCTTGATTCTCTAGTTTTGTGTTCCTACAGCTCTTTTATATATCTTGTGTTGCCTATCTAGTCTTCTGAAGCCTGTTCTGTATAGTTTGGCTATCTAAATCTATTCCACTAGTTGACCTTAGTAGACTACCGATTGACTCACAGTTAGGTATAGTTCGTTTAGTTGGAGGATACTACAGTGTATCCTTTATAATTTATATGTTTTGTCATTTTTAGGGTTCCGTACCGAAAACGGAACCCTTATAGGATCACTTTGTTGTCCGTCTGTCTGTCTGTCTGTCTGTCTGTCTGTCTGTCTGTCTGTCTGTCTGTCTGTCTGTCTGTCTGTCTGTCTGTCTGTCTGTCCGTCTGTCTGTCTGTCAAGACCTTTTTCTCAGGAACTCGTAGAGGTAACAAGTTGAAATTTGTATCAAATACTCGAGTCTGCGGTCTCTTTCAGCTGTGAAAAAATCAAACTTGTAAGTCACCGCGATCAAAAGATATGACCGTTTATGTCGCATATTTTGCGATTTCACGAGGGAATCAAAACCTATAGGGTACTTCCCGTTGACCTAGAATCATGAAATTTGGCAAGAAGCGGTGTCTTACAGCACATGTCAAGGGAAAAATCTGAAAACCGTAAATATGTAGTTTAATTACAAGAAAAATGCGAATGCGAATTTACTATTTGAAACTTATGAAAATTCACTAATGTTGTCGTAGTGGTATTGTCAGGCTCCAGAAGCATATGGGTTGCATACAGTTAGGTCCTATTCTATGTTTATTCTGAATTTTCTTTGTTTATATTCGTTATGCATTTCATCACGTACGCTTTATATACATAATATATACAGGGTATATATTATGTCTAAATTTTGCTTTTTTATAACCGACATGCGACATACTCAAGTCCCGTAACATCCTGTATATATTATATTTCGTCTAATTTTTCTTTATAATCTACATAATATGTTGATAATCTACATAATAATACTATACTATACAAGTTTGTACGGAACCCTCGGTGCGCGAGTCACAACTCGCACTTGGCCGGTTTTTTTTTTTTAATTCCTATCTTCTTCTGTAAATTGTGATTCGTTTTATTTTTTCTTTTTCAGTATATGTGTTATTGAGTTGTATTGAGTTTGCTGTAAACACAATAATACTTAATTAAATTGCAGTAAAATTGAATCGAAATTTGTTACAAATCAAATGAAATTTGTTTGTCTTTATGACGGTACCAATTACATTGACAAATAAACAATTTATTATTAAATGTTGTAAATCGAATCGGTTATATAGGAGCCAATTCATTAATTTTATAAATCCCATTGTATTAGAAAAATGAAGTTAATTTAGTTCTCGTGGTTAATTTATACCTGTAGATAAAACACACGAAGTGAAATAGAAAGGTTCAATAAATGAATAACACCGTCGTAAAAAAAACAATTTGAACTAAAATAGGTTATTCATTTATTTATTGCTATTTGAAGCATGCTTCATATGTAGTTTACTTTTACAAAAATTCATTCAACTTTGTATTGCAATAATTTCACTAATTTGCATCATATAGCAAATTAATATATATTAGTTGAAAGGCTTAATAAAACATAGAATTAGAACGAAATTAGTATTCACTAAACATGTGTAGTACTTACACTGAAATTAGTAGATATTACTGTCGTGTGTTAATTACGTCTAATATTGAAGGAATAATTGAAACAGGTGCATTTAAATACAGACTACAAAAACAAGGAAACTAGGAAACTACAGTGAGACCTCGACGAGTTTAATTCATTGAGTGGCTCTCGTAACTCGAATTACCTGTAAGTTGAATCAGTTTTCTCCATTAAAATGAATTGAAATATTATTAATCCTTTCCAAGCTTTGGAGGGCTTGGAAAGGATTAATAATATTTCAATAAACATTTTTGTTTGTTATATGTTTATTAAACGGGAAAATGAACTTATAGAAAAGGGTTATTGTATAAAACCATAATATAATAGCATTACAATAAAAATAACACTATAACACTAGAGCAAGGCAAATCAGATATGACGACATGAATAAGCTCCAGGGATTGTCAATAAAAACCTATCCGCATGCTTTCCACATTGTCAAAATTTGGCAAATTCCTTCTGAAAATAACTACTTTTTTAGTGTAAGGATTTGTACTTAGTACACTGAAGAAAAATATGAATATAGATAGTTATATATAAATAGTTTAAAACCTGAACAAATTGCAGTTGTTAACAGGCTCGCAACTCGAACGTAACTCGCAACTCAAATTTATCTTTAAATTAATAGTCCTTTCCACTTTATTTTATTACCATCGAGAGGTATGGGTTTATTTGGCGCTTCGCAGTATGCAACCTAATCTAACCAGGCTTAAAATAAAACTCCTTGCACTTTATCTTATTTTGGATGCAGTAGATTAAATTAATAATCTATTTATTTAGTGGCAATTTGCGCCATAAATTGCTTACAAACATAATCTCCTAGTCCTTACACTCAATATTTTAACATAATATTATCATCGTAAGTAATTAAAATTTAAGTCCTCTTAAAAAAATATGAATATATAAAAATGATTTCAAACCAGAACAAATAACAGTATTTTTAATAACAGTATTTATTAGTTATTTCAATAAATAACAGTTTCAAAGCAAAAAATCGTCTCAGAGACGACTCATATTTCGAAAAACTCGTAAGTTGGGATACTCATAAATCGAGGTAGCATACTAGTTATTAAAGTTTGGTGGTGGTACAAGACTGGGGTGTGTGCATGGGGGAGGATGGAGCTAGTTGGCTCTTGATGAAAAGGGTGGTATTGTTAAAGAAAACTTTAGTTTTATTATGCCAATATTTATACCAGTATTTATTTATGCCGACGAAACTCGTACTATTAAAGTTTTTTGAATATATAGAATGATATTTGAATAAATTAAATCTATTTTTCTTAATGTTTTAATTTGTTTACTCTGTTTCGCTGTCTATATAATGTATGGTAATATAAGTGTAATACTAAACTAAATTATAACGTAGTCAAAGCGTTATAAATCAATAATTTATAGTGATAGTACGTAGTAAATAATATTTGGAATCGACTATTTAGAGTGTACTTAAAATATTTAATGATGTGAGTGATTGGCACCTCCAAAAACAAGTATATAGTAAAATTTAATGTTTTCATTTAATTAGTGTCATTATTTTTATAGTCTTAATTGTAAAAATTCAATATTTATTATTGAAAGGTTGACGTTATTTAGATATTTGAGAATTTGTGTGGTGTATTTGGACTGATAAGAGAATATTTATCGTATGGATAAAAGAAAAGTTGCAAGTGAAGCCAAGAAGTTTAAGAACTTTTCTCTTTTAAATTTTTGTAATAAGAATCGAAATTTCATTTCGGCTTATCTAAGGATATGGTGCCGCTAAAATATATATTCCTTATCGAAGTTTTACAGATTTTCTGCATATGAACGTATATATTACAAAAATAAAAGTATGTATAAAGCTCAAATGTGTGTTTTGAGAACAAACAGATTTTATGTAAACATTATAAAACTTATTTATTATTATATTATAAAACTTTGTTTCATTATTACTAAATAATATGATAGCGATCTTGCACGATTTTTTTACGACGTTGTGATCCGTAATTGCATTTTTTTTAATTTATAGACGGATTAATAATTGCTGTAGTAACATATTGATTGCAAATTTATGACTTTAATTTCTAATTCATTTCAAAATTTCGTATTTCCTTTACAATTTTAATGAGTATTAAATAATTTAGAGAGACATTGCACGGTAATACATATTAATTTTATATTGACTGATTACTAAAAAAACTAAAAGAAAAATTAAGTAAACACAAGGCTGTATATATTTAGATAAGGTAGAAATTAAATGGAGAAAAGAGCACTAGTACAAACATATGTTGGGCTATTTTGGTTAATCGTTATATACAAATATTTCTAAAATAAACTAAAATTGTATTTTATAGATGTGCTTGAAGAGAGATTAAAACAATTTTTAAGATTAAAAATATATGAATATTATAACTTTTTTTTCTAGTTTTGTATAAATTGTTGTTGGATATAATATGTATAGATTTCGATTTGTAAAATTTTACAATTTATGAAACCAATCGAAAATTATTTTCGGTTAAAAAAATAGTTTTGATTGTATTTTTAAGAACTGTGAAAACTGTTTTGTTATAAATTTTGTCCTATACTAATGCAAAGCTTGTCTAAAAAGTAACATCCAAACCAAATCTGTATTTAAACCTGTATTCAGCAATAAGGATTTTCTCAATTGTGTTTATTTGTCATCACTTGAAAGATTGTAGATAAAAATCTAAATTTCACATGCATATTTCCGCGTAGTATCATAGATCACATCACCATGGAATCTAAGGGGAGAAACTGACTTTTTGTATAGACCTTTATTTTAGCATTACAAATGTTGTCTCAAAAGTCACATATGCCAACATGTGAGCGCCCTTACATATTCAAGGGCAAAAATCAGGTTTTTTTTTCCCGTTTTGTCTGCCTCCTATCGTAATGGCATTTATTATGAAAGTTGTAGAGAATAAATTTCTCTACAAATTTAATCTAAATTTTTTGAATGTAGAACTGTTTTTGTGATAGAGGGCGCAGAGTGTGGAGCGCCCAGCCATACGTACCTTAGACCAAGGTAAATTCTGAATCTCAATATATTATACCGTTTTTTTACTTAATTACTTATTAAATATTACTTAAATAAAAATTTAATACCTTATATTTCTTTTAAATCAAATAGTCATCAAATATTACTTTCTAAATATATTTGGGAATGATAATTGGATATAGAGTAGGAAGAAATAATTTTCTCTTAAAAGGTCTTATTATTATTTTTATTAAGACTTCTTCAGGTTGGCCAGCAATTTCAGATTCATCTCATCTTCACTCTCTTCGTTATTATTGACATTAATTGTCATATCTTCCAGATTTTTAGGGTCATAGACATTGTTTTCATGAACATCTGATGGATATGATGATGCACTGAGGCATGCATTTCCATTGCATTGACCACAAGCCAAAGAACATTTCATCTCTAACTTCATTCACAACATTCCTAACGGCATTCACAACGCGAACCACAAACATTCTTGCAGTTGCAGAATATTGAAGTGAGTAGTTCATGCGGTGTAGGTGCAGTACCAACCCCATTCCTGGGGTTGTAAATCAGTGCCTAACCAAGTTTGAATTTTGTAGTAGACACGATTAATGTGTTGATGAACTGCTCAACTAGTTGGTAGTAGAAGTGATAACTGTACAGGTTTATTTAGTGTGGTTAGTAAACTGTGTGTATCGCAAGTCTCCAAAAGATTTTGAAGAATTATACACTGCCAGGAAAAGTCGAGTTGGCAAAGCACAGTTTTTCTCTTGAAATACTTGAGCTCTTTAGTCTGTTGTCGTGTCACAGCCACTGACTGCGTGTAAGAATAAAATATTTTCTTTACAGCGGGAATATTTATCATAACTTTTAGTGGAGTATAGTTATGTTTGAACGTTGCCTTTCCAATTTTAAAATATATTTAGAATGACTTACTTCCTTATTTCATTATTTGTCCAAGGTAAGTAATATTTGATGACTATTTTGATTTAAAAGATATATAAATATAAGTATAAGGTATTAACCTGATATTTAAGTGAAATTTAATAAATAATTAAATAAAAAACGGTATAATACATTGGGAGTCAGGATTTACCTTGCGCTAAGGTACGTGTGGGTGAGCGCTCCACACTCTGCGCCCTTTATCTTAAAAACTTTTCGACGTATAAAAAAAGGTTTTAGATGAAATTGGTACAGAATTTTATTCACTACAACTTTTATAATAAATGCAAACACTATAGGAAGCCGAGAAAGGCAGAGATCTCAAAAAACTGATTTTGGCGACCTTTGATCTTGAATATCTAAGGACATATTGCCATTTGTGACTTTTGTGACACTTTTTTAATGCTAAAATAAAGGTCTATACAAAATATCAGCTTCTTCCGTTAGATTTCGAGATTGAACCCTTTTTTATGACTATAGGTAAATGAATAAATGAAAATAAATGAATGTACTATAGGTAAATACATTTATAGGTAACGCTTATGTTATTTTTTAATACGTTAATGTTCGCTGTTAGAAGTAAATGTTAACGTGGATCGCAACAGCAATACGATCAAATGGTATTCTGTAAGGCACTGCGCGAAGTCAATACTTAATATAAAATTTAACTGGCTGTTAAAGTGTTGCCCTGTTACTATATGTTTTTTTCTGATTGGACATATGTCCCGGAAACTAACGCGAAACATATATCATAACCTGATTTAGATATCAAAATAACTGTTATTTAAATGGTTTCATATTCATTGTTTTTGTCTTAACTATATGAAACGACATTTTAAATTATTTGAAAGAAACTAATTATGTGATTTGTTTCATGTGATCATTTATCTATAAATAAAATTATCTACAAGAACCAACACGGTCGCATCTTCAGATCAACTACAAACATTTTTTCTATTATCGATATTTATATACAAGGTATCATGTATAAATATCGATAATAGACAAAAAGTTGATCTGAAGATGCCACTGTGTTGGTGAAACTATATTTAGAAATAAATGATCCCATGAAACAAAATAAACAAATATAGAAAAAAAAAACAAATATAGAAAAAGAAGCCACCGTTCTCCTGTGCATGGCGCTCCTAAAAGCTTTAAGCAGGAAAAATCCTTTATCAAATGAAGCACTTTATAAACCCTGCATTTGGCAGTTCATTGCATTGCTTGTATCTCTTAATTTTCTTTACCTACGACAACTATTGTAAATGCCCATTATTGTACAGTGCGTAGACTATGTAAATACATCACAACACACACGTACGTAACAGTCCGCGATTAATGATAATGTTATGATTGATAACACACACGTGCGTTTGGTTTACGATTCGCGCTGATTGGTTGAGAGCTGCTACTACGTGCTCATACGTTCAGTGACAACCCCCCCCTCCCCAATAGGGAATATGCACCAATTTTTTTAATTTGCTTAATTCTCTTTTTACTTCGTTTTAACATAGTTAAAAATATAAATACTGTTGAAAGTGTTTCAATTAATTTTAAAGAAAATATATAAAATACCGATTAAATTTGACCTGTATGAACGGTCCCATGTTTCACGCGCTTTGGATGACGTCACAGCACTCATTGTCATTCAGTGTTGTTTCCTATTTGCAATGTTGTTTACTTTTGACAGTTAAGGATTTTCAGTTAGAATCGCTATTTCGATAATGGAAAAAGCTAAAAAACCATGTTATAGATATTGTTTTGTACCGGAATGCAAAACAACTATTATAAGTACACCAGATAAAGTGTTTTCTTTGTTATAAGAAATGCGTAAATAATGGTGTAAGGTTTTCCAATCAAATTGCCGTCATCAATAAAATGAGCTAGGAAGTTATTCTATATTTCTTCTGATTCTACAGTGATAAACCCCGATTATGCAACAATGTAGCTCATCTGAATTAAAATGGACGCAAGATGATTCGGAGGATGAAAAACATTTAAAAAATATAATGCGAATTGGTACAATAACTGCTATTATTACCCAAACAATCATATCATTTAATAAAACTTTAAAGTGAAAGCATCCCGCTTCCAACTATAGACATACTAATTACATTAAAGAAATTAAAACTAAATGAATCATTTAACATATTAGCAATGCGGTTTGGTTATTCTCAGAGCACATCATAAATACATTTATTTTTGGTAAATTGTCCGATTGCGCTTTAACAAAACTACTTTCCGTCATTCTTCTTGATAATTTATAATGTCACTATAGACCAAAATGGCACTAGGTACTAATACACAAGAAAAGCACTACAGTAATATTTCATAGCAAAACAGCACAGTGAATATTGACGTCTATAAATGTCATAACGTGTGCGTCACAGTCCTTAGTTTCGGATCGACCAATGGTGATGCGTTTCGCAAATTTGAATTTCGCTCGCATATTTTGGACTATTAGATTTTAATTTTTGGAATTAAATATAAACTAAATAAGAAAATAATGGTATAGGTGTAATTGCAAGATCATAAAGTATCGGTGGTAAAAAAATTAAGTAAATCTAAATCTCTTGCATATTCCCCATTAAAAATAACGGAAATTAACATTGCGTACATTGGGTTGTCTATATCTATGAGCACTCTTATTCCATCAAGAAGTGACAGGCGCCAAAGGACAAGCCAAACAATTCACAGTAGCTGATAAGTATTTTTTTCCGTTTTACAACATACCAATGAAGAAATTGCAAGAAAATCTAAAAAAATTTGCAAAACTTCTTATCTTATTTCTTCAGAATAATGATCCTCTCTGCCGTAAAAAAAAGATAATCATTTGATCGCGAAAAAATGTTCCATTCAACCATATCTAGTTCTTCTTATAAATCTTGTACGAGGAGTGAGCGGTTCATTTTTTGGTGAATTGCATGCGTTCTGATAATAAAGAAACTAGACAGGAAAGAAAAAAAAATCCATTTGCTACCATACGAGAAATATGGGATATTTTTATTGAAACCTGAAACCTGTACACATCCAAGTGTTCCAAATTTTAGACGAAATCTCCAAAAAGGTATAAGTATATATTTTAAATTAATTCCGAAAATGTCTCCATATCTCCAAAAAGATATAAATGATATATTTTTAATTAATTCCGAAAATGTCTCCAAATCTCTAAAAAGATATAAGTGATATATTTTTAATTAATTCCGAAAATAAACTACCTCAAGAAAAATACGTACAATTTTTATACCACCTGTAAAAACATCAAAATGAACAAAGAATGCACATCAAACTGAATGAGTTTTTTTCAATATTTGTAATAAGCCACCAAAAAATATAAGTACATTTTTTTAATTTTTGAAATAAAGGTTTTATTTTATTTATTATTAAATTTTTTATTTAAGATTTTTTCTGACGTCGTAAATTTTACGATACATTAGTAACCAGGTATATTAAAATCATATTATTATTCTAGGGTAAAGGATGCTATTTCAGCCTAACAAAATTGGGATGAATTACGATTAGCCCCCTGGACGGATACTGCTGGGTGCTTTTATACCCCACAGTGTAACCCCTCAATGTAAAATCATCCTTATTACATCTCATCCCCTTCTTCTTCTGCAATACCTTCAGTACCTGGAATATCGAGTAATTGAGTAGTAAAAGCTGTCGTACAATATATACTATAAAAATGGACATATTCTTTAGACGACTTTCATTCAAGATTAGCGTTTCAAATAATTAAATATTTCCTAGAAAATCACATGTTAATTTTTACAAGTTACTTATGATAAACAATTATTCTAAATGAAATACGATATATGATGTAGAGTTATATTAGATGAAATATGATTTCGAGATTGAGACTCAGGAAATTGATTGAAGGAAGCGTTAAGGAAGTTGCCATATTTGTGGAAAGACGAAATATAGCTAAATCTTAGTAAGATGCTACAAGTGTAATAAAATTCATGCGGAAACCTTCTTTTTGCGATAAATGTTAAGAATTCGAAGAAATATTATCAGACTATCTTAAATATAAATATAAACACTATATATTTATGTATAATATTAATACAGTCTGATTTGTGTGTCATTAGTTTTTCAGCAATTTTAATATAATTTGATAACAGATGAAAAACAGGATGAATATATTTTGTAATGCGTTATAATCAATTTTATGCCGAATAAACCAACGCCCGAGGAATCTCCGTCAATATATTATCAGTCTGCCCTAACTCTACTCGGAAAAAAAAACTGAATATAAAAAGCATTTAGACCAAAGAGCACCCCCCCAATTTGGCCAATCACAATGAAATGAACAATTGCGGCGAAGCGTAATTGTTTTTTGTATGATAAGAAACATATGATTTGGGGCCATTACTTTTAATGTTATCTCCAGATCAATTTAGATATAACTTATAGAACATTTTAAGATTAGTAAAATGATTGGTAAATTTCTTTACCTGGTTAATAAAAGTTATGTTGTCTTTAAAATGTAGCACTAGTTAATTTAGATACTCCATAAATAATTTGAAATTTTATTACAGTAAAAACGTTATCATAAAGAATAAAATTATTTATGTGATAAGTTTTAAATTTCTTTATTAGGGTAGAAGTAGGAAAATGAGGAAATGTGGCTGAAGCGTTGGACGATAGCCGATTAGGATTATGAGAAATCACATATTAGTAGGGCAATCAAAAATATGCTCTTAAAAAACTGATTTAAGCGCTTAAAAAATGCTGCATAAAAATGAAAATATGCTATATAAAAGTAAAAATAGAGACTAACGGGATAATACGTCCCAGAGCAAATTTTATGTACACTGTTGGGACAAACGCGCCAAAATCTAGGTGTAATCTGACTAATTCAGTCCAGTAAACATGTATGCATATAGATCTCATACAAATTGCCGCGCATTGCGTTACAATCTCAATTATTAGTGTGTTCTTCGTGTAATCGCCTTGCAACTTCAGCGAATTATATTACTTTTCGAGTGTGTTTTTATAGTTATTTGTTTCCTACGAAAAGGTAAGTCGTATATATTATAACACGCATAATCGTGCGATGGGCTAATATGTCCCAGTATTTCTAGAAGTAGATTGTTTTTTTTAATTTCATTGTAAATGCTTATTATTGTACAGTTCGTGGTCTATGTAAATACATCATAACACACACGTATGTGCTAAAAATATAGCACTAGTTAATACTCCATAAACTTGTGATGTTCTCAAATCTCAAGAAGAAATTGAAGAAATTGCCGAAAATATAAATCTACTTGATGACGATGATCAATATCAATCTTCTAGCGGCGATTATACTGACTGTTTTGAAAGTAAATCTGATAAAGAAAATAAAGGTGAATTGGATGACGACGACAATTCTTATTCAGGTAATGGTGATGCAGAAATTGGAAATTCTAATTCAAGTGATGGTGATGCTGAAATTAGAACAAACCAAGATCCTGTTTCCCAAATGCTGTATCCAACAGTTTTATTGTCTGCAATTTTACCAAATTATGTTCCACGAATGAAAATTCTTAATAGGAATTACTGACTGTTTCTAACTGTTTCTACAAAACGTTAGTTCTAAGTCGACTGAACTAGACATAATTTTGAGAAATTTTCCAAAGAGTGTATATGTTTATTGCCCATTGCACTAACGAAAGAATGAAAATTTTGGAGAAGAAAATCAAGAAGTTCAAATCACCTGACTATTCTGAAATTTTGTTGGTAATTGGTGTTATAATTGTGATGGCTTACAATTCATCACCAAGTCAAAGCTGCTATTGGTCTCAACATCCGTCAATTGGCAATACTAATATAAAAAATGCCACATCACGTGATAGATTCAAACTATAGATATCCAAATTATATTTTAATCTACCAGAGAAATCACAAAACTGCAGCAAAATATATTAGGTATATTCAAGAACTTTCGGAATGTTTCAAGAATACGTTTCAAAAAGCTAGGATAGATGCATTATATCAATCAATTGATGAAAGCATGGCCAAATATAAGGGGAGGTCAAGCTTAAAAATATATAGGCCCTAAAAACTGTGAAAAACCGCATAAAATTGTGGGTCAGAAGCAGTGGCGCATCCAGCGAGGGGCAATGAGGGCAATTGTCCGGACTGAGAATATAATAAATTGGTTATTATAATTTTTTAAATATTTACAAAATAATTACTATAAATATATACATTTATACAACATAAATATTACATAATGTATATGCTTTGTGTAACCTCTAAAGGTAGGTATACCTCCTAGGTACACATTATGTATTAATACTGATGCAGGATTCTCAAAATAAAATATACCATTAGCCATTAAAAGGAGTAAAAGAAAAAGTACAGCTTATAAAACGTTGGATTCTTATTTTAAAAAAGCAAATTTTGATATGCGCGACAATGCTGAACAAGAAGAAGCAAATGAAGCAATTCCTTTAAATTCACATATACATTTAATGTCGAAGGATAATAATGAAAAGCAAGACAATATAGAAAATAGATCTATTTTAGCCAAAATGAAATACAGATTTTAGCGATGATTTGCAACCGACGATCTCATGCGATTTATGCCTTTTTATAGGAAAACCAAAGCATGACTTTCAAAAATGCTACTTTCTAGAACACATTCCTCCTAAAGCATTCGTTTTTCCTTATTCGATCAAAACAAAACTGTAGACGGAGCAACAAAGCAAATAAAATGGTGGCATCATGTTCAGAAATATCATTGGTTAGTATATTCACGTTATGGTTAGTTAGCCAAGGACTTTTTTTGTAAATATCGTGTGTTGTTTATGCAGGAAAATAGGCCATAACAAAACAAATACTGTAAACCTTATGGTTACAGAGGCATTAGCAGATTTTAAGAAAATCACAGGCTCTGGCAATTACAATATTCTATTGCATCATGAAAAAAATAAGTACCATGTAGATAATGTTCTAAAAGGTAAATGTCCTCACAAAGAAATACCAAATCGATTGCGATAACCCAAATGCGATTGAAGCAAATTGAAGAAAACTGTGCAAGACTTGTTAATAAGACGTTATTAAATGTGTACCATGTGAAATGTGTACCAATAGATAAGTCTGTGTTAATAAAAAGTAAAATTAATAGTTCTAACAGTGCTGTGCATATATTTGTGGGTCGCATGCTATATCCACAAAAATAAATATATGTTTCCAAGAAATGAAGACATCCATAAACGAAAAATAAGAAATGCCGCAAATCTAAGGCCTATGAAGAGCAACCTTACTTTATGTATCGCTGCCCCAAATCGCTTAGGAATTCTGATCTTCAACAAGATTCCATGGGAAATAAAAAATGAAAATGTATACAAGGTGTTTAGAAAAAAATTTAAAGACTTCCTAATACAAAAATGTTACTGTTCAATTGAAATTTTTCTGGAAGGTTGATAGATGTCTAGTCGCTCTAAACTCTAAACTTCGTATCTGAGTTTTGTATTTTGTACTTTGTACGTATTTTTCATTTTGTATTTTATATTCTAGATTTTACATTTTGCATTTTACTTTTTACATTCTACACTTTACATTTTATATCATAACTTTACAATTTTACATTATATTATACAGTTGTCATTTTATATTTAATATTTTAGGTCGTTCATTCTTTGCTAAGTGTATTTGAACTTTTATTATTTTTACACGACATGTTTTATTTGTATATCATACATCAAGAGAATCAATAAATATTTGATTTGATTTTGACTTCGACCCATAATTGAATCAAACATATTTTTGGGAAAACAAAATATTCCTTTACGTGGTCATAGAGATGACGGGTCTTTTATAGATTTAAAATTCTATGGAAATGAAGGAAATTTTAGAGATCTCCATAAATTTCGAGTTCAATCGGGAGATAATATTCTTTCTGCAAGATTATTTAAAAAATACTTCATCGCGAGCAACGTTTATATCCAAGTCTATATATCCGTTTTATATACAAGAGAATTTGTTAGTGTGATTTTTGATGAAACTACTGATATGTGTGTACAACTCAAGTGTGATTTTTGATGAAACTACTGATATGTCTCATAACGAACAAATGTCTGTGAGTTTTCGCTAACTGTGTAAAAATTTTATTAGGGAAGACTTTATATCTAGAAGCAGAGAATACAGGCAGTTCAGAACCAAAGCTAACTGGAAGAGTTCTTGGAGAAATTGTTGTGAAATTAATAAATGGTATAGCCTTAGATATTAACACCTGTCTTGGGATTAGAGCAGACAGTGGTAGCGTTATGTCTGCTGAAGTAGCTGGGGCAGTTACAGACATTCTGCTTCCTGCTATAAATGCTTCTAGATGTCCTTGTTTTAATCATGCATTGATTAATTTAATTTGATAATTCAATATGTAAATCTAATAAAATTAATAATACCAGAAATGCTGTTGGAATAATTAAATCTGCTATAGCATTTTTTAATCTATCAGCAAAAAGAAATTTGATATTAAAACAACAATTAGGTGGACAATTAAGCAGTTTATGTGAAACGCGATGGGTTGAGAGACATAATTCGTTTCCATAATTAAAAATTGCTTTGCCTAAAATAATGGAAGCATTACAACTTATTTCATCCTGGAATGATAACAACAGCAGTTCTACGGCCACTACACTTTTAGCGTCATTATCTCAATCTGATTTAATTATAGCTCTTGTAGCAATTACTGCACATTTGAGTAGTATTATTACGGTCGCATCAGATGTGTTTAGGCAAGGCGTCTCAAATGATAGATGATACAATACAGATATTAGAGAATAAGAGCTAAACCTGTGAAAATACATTTGCTCTTATATACTCAAATGCAACCGCTTTATTTTCCGAAATTTAAGATGAAATACGTTTGCCTCGTCTTCTCAAGAGACAACGAAATAGAGAAAATTATCCAGCCGATAAACCTGAAGATTATTATAGAAAATCTTTTTATATTCCACTTTTAGAACATATAATTATTGATATAAAATCACGTATTTCTCAACAGTCATTGGAATGTTATGAGCTAAATAACCTCATGCCCAATGTATTTAAAAATAAAGAAAATACTTCAGATTTACTGTGGCATAAGATTAGGCAAAAAATATTCACTTTTAGGGTTTCAACAATTTCAGGTTCAGCTAATGTTGCAGGGAGAATCGGAGTTTTGGTCTAAAAGTTGGGAAAGAATAGAGATCCTTATCCAACTGATGTAATGCAAGTCATTTATATATGCGAACAGGATATTTTTCCAATCATTCCTGCATTGCTGGTCATTTTTGCAAGCCTACCAGTAAGTGTTGCTTCTGCTGAAAGAAAATGTTCATCTTTGCAAAGATTAAAAACTTGGTTGGGCACAAGAATGACGGAAGATCGCTTGAATAGATTATGTCTTTTAAATGTACTTATCAAGATATAAATGTTAACAATGATAATGCTATCGAAAAATTTGCTAAGGCAAGTAAATGGCGAATAGATTTTGTTATTTAAATTAGTTTAGATTATTACGAGTAGGTATATTATATTTTATTGATTTATTTATAAATGAAAATGTTTTGAAATACCATTAGAGTTTAAAATAAGTTGTTTTATATAAAAATAAATCTTTGAATAAATCTTTTTTTTTCTTATTATTAAAAAAGTCACTGCAAATTTATTTTTCAATAAAACTTTATTTAAAAGTGTAATTTAATATCAGATTAAAGGTATATTTTTAGGTACTTTTTTAAATTTTGAAAAATTTTCACCTGGGGCGGGCTACTTTGGACTCGCTACGCTCTCAATCGGCATCTTGCCTAAACCTATGCTTTTCTTACAATTAGTTACAACACTGATTGTCCTTACTGAAAATCGAGTTTGGATCCGTCTCTGGTCAGAAGCGATTCGCTTACGGGCTATGTGTATGATTACGATTAACGTATACAGCGGAGAAGAAATAGAGAAACTCGAAGGTAAATTAGGAGAAAGAGTTAAATGGAACTTACTGGCACCTTCCATAACTCAAAAAGATTTTGTTCTGTTTTGATCGCCTTTACGTCAACTTTATTGATGAAATCTTTACCATTAGCATCTGTAGGAAAATGCATAGGAACACGAAAAAACATTCCTAAAGTAAATTTAAAATTGGACCGCAGTCAAGCTGAGTTTCTTTTTACGAATGATGGAATAACATTCATTAGATGGCCGGATACTAAACAGGTATTAGAACTAAGCAATTTCCGTGGGAATAAAATGACTGACGTTTTCAGAATGCATAAAAATGGGGGAAAAGGCTGCTGTAAAATGGCCAGAGATAATCGAATTTTATAACAAATATATGAGTGGAGTGGACCTCACCGATCAATTGGTGTCTCTACAGCAGGCCTCTACAAATTTGACCGGAAATCTAAAAAATGGTGGAAGAAGGTTTTTTACAAACTTTTGATAATAGCAGCAGTAAATTCCCACGTTATTTTCAATGAGACAAGAAAGAAACATTGATAAATTTTTTGGTTGTTTTGGCAGAACAGCTTATTGAAAACAGTAAAAAAACGCAAAAGTGAAACGGCGGTCATCCGCGGGATGCCATCAAAACGACAGCGATCATTTGTACATATTGGGGACCATATGCCAATAGTACAGAAAGAACGTAAACGATGCTTTAGATGTTCAAGCTTAAAAATCGGGCAACGGACAACAACCATTTGTTCTACATATCAAGTTGGTCTTTGCAATAACTGTTTCACGCCTTACTATGCGAAATTACCTGTGTTACTATATATTTAGTGGTATGTTATTATAATAAAATTCTTCTTACCAAGACAGACTGTTTTCTTTCAACTCTCAATTCTATTGTGATCCCATATAACCCAAATATATATATATATATATATATATATATATATATAATCCCATTATATAAGTCAATTGGGACTATATATATCCCATACTAAGAAGTTTGATTATTTTATATTGAAAAATCGATAGAACCTTCTTAAATCTACTTATATATACGCATTAAAGACAAAAACTATAAAATTCACATTTTTTAAGAAAAAATAGTATCTCGAAAGGACCAAATTAAAGCGGTCCAGAAAGCCATTCTGGACGCTATTGTAACTGGGGAGAGGAGGGCTTTCAATCTCGCTTTCTGGCAGGCGCATCAGCTTCCAGGATGGTTAGCACTGACTTGTGCGAACCAAGAGACTGCTGAATGGGTGAAGGGCCTTGAGGCCCAACTGCACCCATGGGAGGGAGCCGATCTGAGGATTGTTGAAGTGGCAAAAATGCCGCGCGACGAAATCTTCATCGGCTACTTCCCAAATAGCATATAGGAGAAGTCCGAATGGATTCTATCTCTAGTAGAAGGTCAAAACGAGGCTCAAAAGGTGCTCACGGCTTTGGCGTGGAGGGTCCTTAGGAGAAATCCAATAGGCCCAACGCTGGAAATGACCCTGTCGGTGGACAACGGGTTGGCAGGAACAATCAGGGAGCTCGGGTCCAGGGTCAACTATGGCTTTGGACAGATCTCGTTGATAGAACGCCGTAAAGTGCAAGGGACGGAATCACAGCCCAGCACTTCCAAATCCGGCCATGGGAAGGGGTCAGCAGCCGCCACCATAAAACAATGGCGAAGTCGCAGGACCCTAATGGCTCTAAGAAGCCTAAGAAGTCCGGCGACTAAAGCCTAATAAAAGAATAGGGAGCCATGTTGTGGTGTCAGCAAATAAACCTGCATCACTCCAAAGCGGCGACCACAGCCCTACATATGGCCTTCAAACAGGCAAGAACCTTGGATTAACCAGGGACTTGTCAGGGGCCTACTTACTGACATATGTAAGCTGGTTTATGACACTAGCTGTTCTAAACCAAGAGCAGTGCTGATGCTCATGAAGAATATTAATTTTGTACCTGTTCCAGAATTCACCACAGGAAACCGGACAGTGGCAGTCGCGGAGATCCCGACGAAAGGGAGCAAGAGGCACATTATTGTGGCCTCGGTCTAGTTTCCAGGTGATATGGCCAAGCCTCCACCAGAGGAAACTATACGCCTCGTGGACTGGTACAACAAAAATAGCACTAGATTCTACTACATTTAACACTATATTCTGGGCTGCGATGCCAACGCACATCATACGGTGTGGGGCAGCACGGATACAAATTATAGTGGTAAGCAATTACTCGAATACCTATGAACTAACGATGTGGCGATCGTTAATAAGGGCTGTAAACCCACCTTTGTAAACGCAATCAGTCAGGAAATTTTAGATTTGATTCTAGCTGATGCTTTTACAATAGAGTTAATCATAGATTGGCGAGTTCTCGACGAGCCATCAATGTCAGACCACCAAAAGATGGAGTTCCACTTAGGTGAGGCACGCAATTTGGTAATAGAGCGCAGGAACCCTAGGTGTACTGACTGGAGATCCTCAGACAGGAAACCGAAGGTCTCCGCCTCATTATAAACACAACAGACGAGCTGGAAGCAGCATAGTCTCATCTAAAAGGCGTTCCAACACACGCCTACGGGACTAGCAGTCCTCTCAAAAAGATGCAAAAATGAAGGGCTGTTCCCTGGTGGAACAAAGAGCTAGGACGTCTGAGAAAGACGGTCAGGAAAGCATTCAACGGTGCGAAAAGAACAGGCAACTGGAAAGCCTACAGAGTAGCACTTTGATTACAACAAAGAATTGAGAACGTCGAAAAGGAAAACCTGGCGTGACTTCTGTGAGGGCATTGATCAATGTGCCCCAACGGCAAGGCTGCAAAAGGTTTTGGCAAAGGACCACTCAAATGAAATCGGGCTTATTAAGGCACCGAGTAGTAATTATACCAAAGATTTAGAGGAAAGTCCTAGCGTTTTACTGCAGACGCACTTTCCTGGCTCTAAATCAGCCATAACTGGTGAAGGGATAACGCGGATGAAGCGCCCAACCAATGTTTACAGTTCAAAAAGTCGCATGGGCTGTGAACAGTTTGAAGCCATTTAAGGCTGCCGGACCTGACGGCATTTTCCTGGCAATGCTGCAGAAAGGGATCGAAACCATAGCCCCCTGCATTGCTGAGATATTTAAGGCCAGATTTCGACTGGCGTACATACCGCTGGAAGGGAAAGAGGCCAAGGTGATATTCATCCCTTTGGCAGGGCCCAGGCCTCAAGACCTGGCAAAGTCCTACCGACCAATTAGCCTCACTTCCGTCCTCCTGAAAACAATGGAAAAAATTGTGGACAATCACATACGGTGCGGACCTCTTAAAAAAATTCCTCTCCATAAGCATCAATACGCTTACCAGCCAGGAAAATCCAGAGTGGACGCTATACACGAGATAACGATCACATTGGAGGCAGCACTAGACTGCAAAGAAATTACAGTAGGTATTTTTATAGATATAGAGGGAGCGTTTGACAACACAACCCGTTTATCAATAAAGAATGCAGCCACCAAAAAAGGGATCGAAGACCCTATCATTAAGTGGATTCAAAACATGCTGACCAATCGTAAAATTACCGCAGAACTGGGGGGATCAACGAGGACGGTAACTACAGAGAGAGGGTGCCCACAAGGGGGGGGGGGTGTTATCGCCTCTGCTGTGGTGCCTGGTCGTTGATGATCTCCTAGATGTGCTAACATAGAACGGGTATAAGGCGGTTCGCTATGCAGACGATCTTGCCATCATAATAAGGGGTAAGTTTGGTAATACAATCATGAACCTTGCACTTAACACCATCAACTGTTGGAGCAAGAAGGAGCGGCCTTTTGGATCTGCCGTAAGCTTTTTGGGAAAACATGGGGACTAAAACCTAAAATGGTCCTTTGGTCTTACACAGCAGTGGTAAGACCGATTATCACCTACGGTTCACTCGTATGGTGGTACAAAACAAAGGAAATAAAGACCCAAAACATGCTACAAAAGCTTCAACGGCTTGCGTGCTTGGGTATAACAGGAGCGATGTAATCTACTCCAAGCACAGCAATGGAGGTTCTGTTGGACCTACTTCCACTGCACAAACAGGTAGAAAAATAAGGTTTTCTCAGTGCTCTGAGACTAAGGTGTACATCGCCTATGCAGAGACACATGAAAATAAGGGAACAAATTGGAGAGAAATTTCTGAAGCAGCCCTCGGACGCAATTTCTATAGAATACGACTTTGACACAGCCGTTGAAGTGGTCCTCAATGACCCCCAAAGCAGTGTTCAAAGAATCGAAAACCTGAAAGACAAAGCATCCATGTGGTACACCGACGCATCAAAAACTGCTAAGGTTAGAGAAATTGGCATATACAGCCGAAGTCACAGGGAGTCCACGGCATTGGGCCAGGCTCCTACGGTACTACAGGCTAAAATTATAGCCATTGAAAGATGCGCACAAATATGCCTAAAGAAACGTCTTAAAGGAGTGCAAATCTACATCCTAACGGACAGCCAGGTAGCTCTAAGGAATTTAAAAGCCCACAACTTTAATTCCAAAGTAACCTGGAACTGTAAACAAACCCAAAAGCAACTGGTGAAAGGTAACAGACTCACGCTAATGTAGTCGGCGGGTCACCAGGGCATATATGGGAATGAAATGGCCGAGGCACTTGCCAAAAGCGGGGCCGAGGCTCCCTTCTTGGGCCCGGAGCCAACTTGTGGGCTTACAAAGGCTTACAAATTTGTATTAATAAGGCAGGGTCTAAGAAATGTGAAGAAGAGCAAAGGCAAAGCCACTGGAAAAACACGCCAGGACAGCGGCGGCTAAAATGCTCATAAACTATTCTGCTGCAACAACGCAGCAGATGCTAAGCTTCTCTAGAAGAGAAATCAGAACTTTGGTAGGCATACTCACAGGACATTGTCCGGTGAGATATCACCTACACAAAATGGGAAAGGCAGAGGAAGTTGCCTGTAGATTATGAGATTCAGATGAAGAAACCGCTGAACACATAATGTGCACATGTGTAGCGCTAGCACACATAAGGCTTGCGCACTTCGGGGTCGTAAGATTGACCACCTTGTAGCTGAGTAGCAAGCCTCTCAGGAATATCTTAGACTTCGTTCACGAAGTTGAATTCCTGGGAGAGTAATTGTAGTAGGGTCAAGCACAATAAGTTGGTCGCAGTGTAGAAAGGCTTTGCAGCTGAACGACCCCCACACAAAAAAAAAGCTCGAAAGGGTTAAAGATAAAACATTGATTGTTTGTAAGTCTCAAATTTATTGTAGAAATACAACATTTGTTTCACGAACACTGTTACTTCTTCAGGTAATGATAAAAAAAACAAAAATAAAAATAAATAAATAAACAACGTCCAACAAAACATACTACTTATACATTACTACAAATTTTAAAAGGAATGTATTATATTTTAAGATTAAGTAAGGAGAATTTGTTTATGTCTAATTGATCGTTCAAAATATTGCTTATTTTATTATATTTATTATATTTACTTATTGTATTTATCTCTAAACTTACTAACAAATTTAGTTTTTAACTTATCTTCTCTATATGTTAAATTTGGAACTCTAATTGCTGTAGTGTGGTGTTGCATTCTAAACAATGGTTAGTCAAAGTAAAATTTTCAGTTTTCTATCAGTAGAGTTAGCTCCGTTGATGTACATTGATTAAAAATTATTAACAATTCAACAGATTTGATTAAAAAAATCTCAATTATAAAAATTCAGTAAGCTAACTTCTTTAAACATTCTTACTTAAACTAATTTGTTCCCGAGTGAGATTAATACCAATTGGAAAAGATTAAAACCAACCCAATCTTAAAAACGGAACTTTTAGATTGTCTAAAAATTTGTTTAGAATTACTGCCAATTTCAAACAACTTTTTACAAACAAAGAGATTAGCAACGGAAAACCCCTTAAGCCCACTACTTTCCGAAATTTGTATGGATTATATCAAAAATATCATAAGAACCCATCCACTTTTTAAATACCGCGCGTACGGGGTAAAATATGTCGATGACATAGATTTGCTTCACAGGCACTGAGAGACAATTAAAATCCTTATACAATTACATAAATACTATTCATCTAAAAATAATATTCACGATCAAAGTAGATTGTGATTTCAATCAATCCATCAATTCCAAGCAACTTCTTACAAACAAACAAAGGGATTAGCAATGGAAAATCATTTAAGCCCACTATTTGCTGAAATTTTGATGGATTATATCAAAAATATCATAAGCACCCTTCCACTTTTTAAATACCGCGCGTACTGGGTAAAATATGTTGATGACATTTGTTGATTTGCTTCACAGGCACTGAGAGACAATTAAAATCCTTACACAATTATATAAATACTATTCACCCAACCACAGTTTTCACGTTCGAAGTAGATTATGATTTCTATCAATACATAAATTACCATATCACACAAAAGAAATAATTAACATAAAAAAAAAATGAAAATCTAACACAAACTCAAACACACTGATACCACAATACATGCAAGTTCTTTCTACCCAATAATAGACAAATTATCAGCATATCAATCCATGATTCATAGACTTATAAATATCCCAATGAGTAAAGACAAATTTAATTTAGAAAAGAAAAGAATTATTACAATAGCTTTAAATAATGGATATTCGACTAACATAGTCATGGAAATTTGAACTAAATTTTTATGCTATTTAATTTAAAATATAATATAAAACATTTACTAATTATAAACCCATCACGCACATTGGCAAAATGTTAGTAAAAATAGATACTTTCATTATTAAATCAACAAACCAAACTATTACTTTCAAAACAAACAACTATATTCTACATTACACTGAAAACAACAAGGACGAAACAGACAATAAGTTGAACTCTGGGTTTATGAGTAAACATATGATGAATGTAATAAAGTCTACATACGACAAACAGGGAGGTCATTTGAAACAAGAATCAATGGAAATGAAAGAAAGTAAATTGCCAAAAAAAACTTTCGTTAACCATTGTTTAGAATACAACCATAAATTTAATAAAGGGTTCGAAATTTTTCATATAGAGAAGAAAAGTAAAAAACTAAATTTGTTAAAAAGTTTAGAGATACATAAATGTAATAAAACTCGCATTATTTTGAATGGTGAATTACAAATTGACATAACCAATTATCCCGTACTTTAAACTAATACATTCCCTTTAAAATTTGTATTAATCTATAAGTAGTATATTTTGTTTGACGTTATTTATTTATTTATTTATTATTTTTTTTGTTTTTTGACATTTTGAATTTGTATTTGTATATCATTACCTGACGAAACCACAGTGTTGGTGAAACATATGTTGTCTTTCTGTAATAAATTAGAGACATAAAAACAAGATGTTTTATCTGTAAAATTGAAGCTTCGACAAGTAACTCCACAATCAGTATCAAGTATTTTAAAACATATACTCTTAAATCTAAAATTAAATATATAAAGTATTTTTAAATTCTTAGTATTCATAACATAAATTTTGTTATTACTTAGATCGATTTTAATACAAACAAGAACAGCGAAAACACGCTGCAAAACACCTAAATAATTTATAATTAATATTGATCGAAGAAATATAATTTATTTTAACACTTAAATGCATTTTGTTGCAGTTATGCAACTACACTTTCTGCTTACATATTTTTATGTGCGAAGTGGAAGTCACTAATGCATGGTGTAACAGAACTACTACATTTTGCACGGATAGGGAAATTTGACCCCAACTCGCCTTTTACGTTTAGGCAGCATACGTTTATCGATTCGCTGTCGTGATTTCTAACCTCTGAATTCGGATCAGTGTTTACACGGCTCAACAGTGTGCAATAAAGCATTGTTTTTCATATAAATAAATATTAAAATAGATTATTCTAACTGACTAATCATTAGGGTATGTATAATATAATCAATATGTACAAACTTACCATACATTGTCACATCAAGTTGTATATAGTGTTATATATCTGTTGCATTTCTGCAACATCATGTGGATGTAGCACAGTCTATAATGTTGCTGATCTGCAACATTATGCATTTAATTCATTAAATCGTGTATTACGAATTTTTCAGAATGGCCAAAAAAACCCCACTTTCAAATGAAGAACTCATTTAGAAAATATTTTGCGGATCATATGAGCAAAATCAGCAGTGACGAGCAGCCCTTCTCAGACACCGATTCATTAGCAGATCTGGACTATGCACCCGATGATCATGACGATAATGAAGACACCGTTTATGATGTCGATAAAAATGAGGCTAGAAGTTCAAATAAAGAGAATTGTCCTCCCAAGAATTCAGCAAAAGAATCAGACTCTACCATAAAATGGAAAAAGAAAAATTTGATCCTCAATGAAGATCAGTTACGGTTCCTGAGATAAACCAAAACTCCCGATGAACTGTTGAAGGTAGAACCACCCTACCAATGTTTTTCATTATTTTTTACAAAGAAATTTATCGGAAACGTTGTCTCAGAATCAAACGTATATGCTGTTCAAAAAATATAAATAAGCCACTAAATTTGACTATTCAAGAACTAAATGTGTATATTGGAATTGTGATTTATACATCCATATCACGTCTACCTAATGTACGGCTTTATTGGTCTCCTAACATTGGTGTTGACAGAATCAGAGAAAGAATGACCATCAATAGATTTGAGAAAATTAGAGCTTATATACATTTCAACGATAACTACGTTTCTACCAGAAGACTCTCCGAATCACGACAGACTACACAAACTCCGACCAATGATTGATCATTTGAATAGTGAATTCTCTAAAATTCCTATTCAAGAAAAGCTAGCAATTGATGAACAATTATGTTCCACCAAAGTTATGCACTTTATGAAGCAATATTTACCAATGAAGCCCCATAAATGGGGATTCAAGTTATTCGTTTTATGTGGCATGGATGGTTTTGCCTATAATTTTGAGATCTACTCATAGCAAGAAAATTGTGCTTCAAAGAGAAGATCGATTGAACCAGATTTTGGAGCTTGTGGCAACGTTGTTATCAGGCTTCGTACCATAATCCCTAGAAATAAAAGATATAGAATATATTTCGACAATTACTATACTACTCTAAAACTACTATCCTATCTGGCCCATGTTGGAATCTTCCGCCTTGGTACCGTTCGTCGCAACAGAATTATGAACTGTAAGCTACCAATTGAGCAGGATATGAAAAAATATGAACGTGGTACGCCGTATGAGTTCGTTGGTGCAGCAGACGATATAGAAATAAGCTCACTAATTTGGAAAGATAACAAATTGGTCACCCTTGTGTCAACATTCTGTGGACAACAGCCAGAATCAACAATCAACCGATATGACAGAAAAACGAAAACCAATGTTGAAATAAGATGTCCATTCATTATAAAGGAATATAACCAACATATGAGTGGTGTGGACCTTTTAGATGCAAACATAGCAAGAAATAAACTTACCCTCAAAAGCAAGAAATGGTACATGCGAATATTTTATCATTCTATTGACATGGCACTTGCTAACAGTTGGCTATTATATAAAAGAATAATGAAAGTGAAACATCCTGATAAGTCCGATATCATATTTTATGACTTCCGAAAAGACGTGTCGCTATATCTGCTGAATATCGGTTATGCTACTCAACAAAAGAGAGGTAGACCGAGTGAACAATCGTTAGAGTTATAGCTACAGGAAAAGAGAAAACAAGGCCCAACACAATATGCACCACCAAAGGACGTTCGGTTGGATCAGATCGGTCATTGGATTTCCTGGGTTGATCAAAGAAAGAGGTGTAAACTACCGAATTGTAAGGGATTTTCTCAAACGAAATGTGAGAAGTATGGAGTTTACTTGTGCTGTAATAAAAAGAACAATTGTTTCAAAACATACCATACTATTCGCTAATATATGCATACTGTTGCAGATATGCAACATATATATATTTTTTTCTATTTATGTGAAAACACCACTTTTTCCTAATGTAACATCATTTATTATCAATAAATGTTACAGAATAGTAACAGAATATTTTTTTACTTAGTGTTTAAGCCTTAAATCATGCATTAAAGGGTTAAAATTTGTTTACTATAAATGACAAAAATCACATTTATGTTTTCAAAAAGAAAAATTTGCCCGTTTGATCGTAAGACATTTGTATACATTGGAAAACTTCGATCTACATCAACCGAAGTTCTCGGCGGAAATTAAAATGCCATTACTTCAACAATACTATATTTAAGTCTATTGTTGTAGATCCTCTGGACAAAACTTATCGAAATTTCCTTCCTAATGGAAAAAAAACATGATTTTTTAAGTATCTCACAAAGCTTCACTGTTTCCGCCTTTAATTACATCCTTCGCATGTTCTACTATCTTTAATCTGATTAACACGCGGTAGCTCAGACGTTTCAAGCGAATTTATTGATGCGCTAAGGAATCTACAATTTGAGGCAATGGGAATTTTATTGTACCGTTTCTTAGTAGCTCCTTTGAAATTTTGATTTATTCGGCCTCTTCTTCGCCTGATGCATTAAACACTTGCTCAATTCTATCGATGTTGATGGCATAATATGCTGCGGTAATAATCCATGTTCATTATCAAGTAGTAATATAGTATTAGTTATTGTATAAAAATATTTATAAATAAATGTAAACACTGAAATTTGTAAAGAACTAAATTCACAATTAAACTTTCAGAATTGTCTATCTGTTGAAAATAAATAATATTAAAAATAAGCACCAAAATAGAATTGCAAATGTACTTTTTTTATTTTGCGTCTATAATGAAATGATTAAAGTACTCATATGGGTTCGTGAATGGCTCGCCGAGTGCGGTACAATTTTCTCAATATGTATCGACGATTTTTCGCGATTGTCTTTTTTATTGTAGATATTTTAATATATATATAAATATATTTATATATATATATATATATATATATATATATATATATATATATATATATATATATATATATAATATATAAATATCCACATATATATATATATATATATATATATATATTTATATATATATATATATATATATATATATATATATATATATATATATATATATATATATATGTATATATATATATAGGCGGTGGTGGCGTAGTAGACAAGACATCGGCTTACTAAGTCATTGGTCTCGGGTTCAAATCCTGATACCCAAATAAAAATAAGCCACCGTTCTCCTGTGCATGGCACTGGAAAATCCTCAAAGTAAATATCTGCCAAAAATTAGTGGCTCGCCACCCACTTGATGGGCGCCCTGTAAGGGCCCCCTATAATCTCCACACCCGAAATTGTAATAATTGAATAAAATTGGTAATTCTAATTTCTACCTGTTTTCATCTATCTAATCGTCCATAGTTTTAATCTATCTCATCGTCTATTGTTTTCATCCTTTAATATTATATAACGTTAATTATCACGATTAAAAAGGAAATTCGCACGATATGTTTCATGCGTTGAATTAGAAAATAAATCTACGGTATAATAATATATATAATAATATAATATACTGTATGGCCTCGATGATGAGCAAGTTCTCTAATAATTTAAAGGACAATAATAATGTAAGAACCAATGTTTAAGCAGACCTATGTAAAATAAATCTCGACGAGATAGAAGAACTCAACTGTGATCATTCAGTGATTTTTCTTTGAGTTCTTTGAACAAATTGGAGCCTTAAAAAATACCACAAAATAACCACTCGAGTATTACTTATTATTTTACATTTAATTTTTGATCGCATAATTTGATGAAAAATAGGTTTTCTCCAACAATCGGTAACGTTGATCAGAATTAGACCGACAAGCACCAAAACACTTTGCTAAACCGAAATTTTGTAGTGTTTGGTGTTCAGCAAATAGCATCATTCAGAACAACTTCTTAACTACCGGTGAAGATGATAATAATGAAAAACAATTACTTTTTTGATCGCATAATTTAATTAAAAATAGGATTTCTCCAACTATCGGTTACGTTGATCACCGGTCTAATGGTGATCAACAAGACAAGCACCACAACATTTTTATGAAAGGAAATTTTGAGGATTCCTATAAGTGTTTGGTTTTCATCAAATGGCATCATTCAGAACAACTTCTTAACTCCTGGTGATGATGATAATAATGAATAAACATTTTAAAATGAGTATCATTCCATATAATTATATCAGATTTTATTCATCTACACTATTTTTCGATATTTAGAAAGCATGTTATATATTTAAAAAGACATGTTTCATATTTAAAATGACATGGAAGATGTATATTTAGTATTGTAACAGAAGTGTATATTGAAGTACCTCTTACAAATAAGGAAATTGTTGTTACGAAAGTTTTATATAATGTGCTGGAGGAAAGACCTACACTACAGTAAAAGGGAGTGACCGCGGAAAGAGTGAAAGGTTAGAACCTTACTCTCTTGTTTTGTGCTAAAGCAAGCGGTGATTTCGAAATCAATACACTGGCTTAGTATGATTTCGAAAACTCAAAAGATTGAACAAAACAAGTATTCACAAAAAAACTGACTGTGGTTTTAGCTTGTTGCGCGAATGGAAGAAAGCTACCGCCCATGTTAATCATCAAGCGATTTAACCGACAAATAAAATTCCTAGTGACATTATTTTTCAAGTACCAAAGAAGGGCTGGATGGTGAAACTGGAATGAAATTATGGATACAAAAGATATGGGTAAAAGATTCCAGGTGCAGAATAAGCGCAGAATCAGTACTGGAAGAAGCAATTCAAATTGGTACACCAAGGATTATAAGAAGACTAAATCTCTAAAGACAGCAGGACAATAAATCAATTTACAGCACCTGAAATAGAAGCTAGAACTAACTACATCTGCAACTAGACCCCTGGATCCATCCACCATTATCTAAGTACTTGTAGGACCTGGGGATCGCCTCCCTCAGTCTACATTTGCTTGGTGTCTTGATCTTAGACACAAATGTAGGGAGCCCTTACAGTTTTTAACGTGTTAGGTAAGCCACTATTCAGGGAGGTTTCGAGGCAGATTTTTACTGTGATGACTTTGCCAGAGCTATCTACAGGAGAACGGTGGCTTATTTTTACCATATCCAGGATTTGAACCCGCGACTTGCGGCTCCGAAGTCTGACACAATTCAATTCAATTTCAATTCAAAAGTGTATATTTAATAATGAACAAGAACATCAATGCAAAAACATAAGGATAACAATAAACGTAAACATAAGAATCCCTACCCTATTCGGGTAATACTTCTAAATTTTGATGGGAGAACAGAAACCCGTCATATACTTGCTTATACATGCAATGCATGATCTAGCAGCACATAACTAATCACTCTTTTCAAAGTTGGTGCTAAATTTCAGATTTGAAATTTTGTGTCAAAATAATATTTGTTGTATTAAAAAAAATTAAAAGTAAACAAGTTAGAGGGTTTGTAAGAACGGTCATTGAAAAGGTAAGTGCTAATTTTCAGTAAAATAAAACGTCTGCGTCTGTTTGGAATAAAACAAAATTTTCAACACATTCATGCACTCATTCATCATCATTTTCTCCAAGTATGGGTAATGTTTAGAGAGTAATGTTATGAGTTTGTGTTTCAGTGTGATTGGTGTGTGTTTAATTTTCGTCAAGTCTCTAAGATGTCTGTTTGGGTGTCTTGCTAGCATGGTTAGTGTAAAATTTTTGTGAGTGTTCGTAGATGTAGTCATTAATTTTTGTATATATATATATATATATATATATATATATATATATATATATATATATATATATATATATATATATATATATATATATATATATATATAAATATATGTATATAATTTTATATATATATATATATATATATATATATATATATTAGGGTGGGCCAAAAAAAACTTTTAATTTTTTCTTTTTAGCTACTACGAAAATATCGTCCAAGATGACGAAAAAAAAATTCTAGTAAAGTTTCAGCCCTTAATATTAATATTAAGAGGTGGCTCATTGTGATTTTTGATTTCCCATTTAAATAACATAAGAAGTTATTTTGTTTTTGTTTGGATTTTTAATGCACTCGAACGAATAAATGCCTCGTGGAAACAAATACATATTCTTGTAGGAAATTTAACGATCTACAAAAAAAGTCTGAAATGATTTTTTGCTAAGTTGACTCGTTTAAAAGTTATTCGAGGTTAAAATCCAACCTCAAATAGTTGAGCATAACTTTTACAATTTCCTATACTCTATCACAAAATAATGACTCAAAAACATAAAATATCTTAGTTTTCGTAAATCTTATCGAGTTTTTTTTTGATAAAAAAACACTCGGAACTGTACTTTACCTGAGAGCATCATTCC
Organism: Phosphuga atrata; assembly: GCA_944588485.1. Lineage (NCBI taxonomy): Eukaryota > Metazoa > Arthropoda > Insecta > Coleoptera > Silphidae > Phosphuga > Phosphuga atrata. The sequence continues at coordinate 26,502,893 of OX155899.1, read as the reverse complement.
CTGAAAAATTAATAAGTGCTTTATTTGCACTTGACTATTAGGTTATGTAAAATATTAAGAATCATTTTTCAATTGTAATAAAACTGTTTATTTTATAACTTGCCATTTTTTTAATCTCAAAATCAAACTAATTTTTTTTTTGTTACAATTGGGAAATTTTTGCCTGTGATTTTTAACTACTTGCAATAAATAAGTTGCAATATTTATTGCAAGTAGTTAAAAGTCACAGACAAAAATTTCCTAATTGTAACAAAAAAAAATTAGTTTGATTTTGACTAAGATATTTTATGTTTTTGAGTCATTATTTTGTGATAGAGTATAAGAAATTGTAAAAGATATCCTCAACTATTTGAGGTTGGTTTTTAACCGCGAATAACTTTTAAACGAGCCAACTTAGCACAAAATCATATCAGACTTTTTTTGTAGATCGTTAAATTTCCTACAAGAATATGTATTTATTTCCACGAGACATTTATTCGTTCGAGTGCATTAAAAATCGTGCTAAAAAAATGCAAAAAAAATTTCTTATGTTATTTAAATGGGAAATCAAAAATCACAATGAGCCACCTCTTAATAATAATATTAAGGGCTGAAACTTTACCATAATTTTTTTTTCGTCATCATGGACGATATTTTCGTAGTAGCTAAAAAAAAAGAAATGAAAAGTTTTTTTTGGCCCACCCTAATATATACATATATATATATATATATATATATATATATATATATATATATATATATATATATATATATATATATATATATCCCTATTCAACACCATTCTAAGGCACTTGTTCTGGAATTTTTGCAGGATTACCAGGTTGGTCTTGGCAGCACTGCACCGAGTCGGTGCTATATCCCTATATCCCTATTCAACGCCATTCTAAGGCACTTGTTCTGGAATTTTTGCAGGATTACCAGGTTGGTCTTGGCAGCACTGCACCGAGCCGGTGCTGCATAAACTAAAACGGGCCGAATTATAGTTTTATACAGTAAAATTTTGTTGTGTTTTGAGAGTTTGCTATTTTTGTTCATTAGGGAGTAGATGCTTTTCAATGCAGCGAAAGCTCTGTTAATTGTGTGTTTGATGTGTGTTTTGTAAGATAATCTAGTGTCTAAATGTACCCCCAAATATTTTACTGTAATATTTTTAATTTTCGGTGGGTAAATGAGTTTTGTGTTCGTGTATTTTCGTGTGTAGGTGATGGTTTCTGTCTTTTGTGTGTTTAGTGTAATTTTCGTTTCGAATTAGTGTAAAGGTTAAATAAAATTGTGCTAGAATCGATCCTTGTGGCGCACCTACTGCTGTAGATCTTAGTCTCGAATGTTTGTCATTTATTAGTACAGTGTCGGTCAGTCAAGTAGGTGTTTACTAATTTAATCACTTTGAATAGTAGTCCGGCGGTCCAAAGGAAAGCTTTCTGTATGTCCAATAATGTCATGGCAGATACGTTCTGTTTGTTGAAATTGAATTTTACCTCCGTTATGATTCTACAGATTTCTTGTACCGTGTTATGTTTTCGTCTAAATCCAAATTGATCGCAACAAATCTTTCGTCCGTACAAATCTTTCGTCGCCTAATGTGTTTGTTCAGTCTTGCAAATATAATTTTTTAAGAAACTTTACTTAACGTGTTTAGTAGGCTTATTGGCCTGTAACTGTTTGGGTCCGAGTCGGTTTTCCCAGGTTTCAGTATAGGAACAACATTGGCGATCTTCAAGGACGGCGGAATATATTGTAATTTAAAAATTCCGTTGATTGTGTATCAGTTGTACCAAAGCTTTCCGTGAGAGATTTTTTAATAATTTGTTTTGTATTTGGTCAGGTCCGGGTGCTTTTAGTAGTTTTAGATATTTAATAAACAAATTAATTTCCGTCAGGCAAGTCGTAAGTTCGTAGTCTGGATCTGTAAAGTACTGTCCATTTAGAAATTCTCTCACGATTTCAACTATTAATTTCTGTTTGTCGAAGTTTTGGGTCAATTTTGTGTACTTCTTCAAAGGTGTCTGCAATAAGATCCGCCTTGTCCAGGTCGGCCATTGCCGTTGTTGTTCCATCTGTCAGCGTCGGTATTGTTTTATTGGTCGTCTTTAGTCTTTTGGTCATTCTCCAGATAGAGTTATCTGTAGGTGTCAGTTCGCGACATGTCAGTCGTTTTGCCCATTTGTCGTTTCTAAATTTATAGGTTTCAGTTCTTATTTATTTTGTCAATCTGTTCATTTCTTGTTTGTCCGCCATGTCTCTATATTTTTGCCAATCTCGTCTACGTCTGCTTTTCATTTGTATCACCGTCATTATGAAATCAGGTTCGTTAAGTGGGTCTAATTTTCTGTTTTTAATTAGTCTACGTCTTGCCAAATTGATCGATTTCGTCAGTTTTTCGGTAACAGTCTCGACATCATCTGTTGTGTCCACACGCTTAATACTAATGTTTTTGTCCAGGAGTCGTCTGAATTCTATCCAGTCAACGTCTTTATAGTCGGGTATGGTTCGTCGGTATCTTTCGTATTTCAGGTGACCAAGGGTGATTCTAACAGCGTTGTGATCTGAATTTAAAACGTCCAAAGTTGAAATGGCTGTGATGTTGGGGAAGTTTTTCGTTGAAGCAATGTCTGTCAGACCTTTCTGTTATTCCTGTGACAATCCCATGCCGTGTGAGTGGCGTAAAAATCCCCGAAAACCAATACTTTTTCTCCAATCTTCGTCAGTAGATTAAGGTCTCCATCAGATATTTTGTTTGTTGGTGAGTTGTAGATCGAAACGATGTGTATGTTGTTCGTTAGTCGGATGGCTATGTTTTCAATTTTGACTGTGTTCTGCGTTTGTATTTGTGTGTGTGGTATATCGTTCCTTACCAGTATTGCCACACCACCAGCTAAATTCCTAGAAACTCGACTTATTTAGTACAGAGTAACCCTTGATTCTAAGACGAAAGGCTTGATCAATTTTAGTTTCATTTAGGAGCGTTATTGGAGTGTGGTTGCTGTTTAGGAACAACAGGATTTTGTTTCTAATTCCATTTGCGTTCCACGTTGTAACATTCATTGCATTCATACTAGATTCGCACAATAAAACATGATTGTTTGTAACTGTTCTCCCATAGATCTGCACTTTTCAAGCCTGTTATTTAATTCCTTCCACGCTTCAATTAATTTGGGGAAGTAGGGGATTAATTCTTTGTCCTGGTCATCTCCCTTAGTAAATCATTGGGGGAATCATTGCTGATCGGGGAAGGTCTGGTGATTCTGTCCGTAGAAGTTTAGTTGTAGTTGGTCGGTGCTGGTGCGTTCGATAGTTTTGGCCAATTCTCAATGCTTTCTAAATTAAATACATCTAATTTTCTTTTCTGCCAAAATTTTTCCTTCGGTGCAGGTGCTGCCACGTATTGCTGTCCAGCCGTTTGTCTTTCTGATTTCTTTTTAGACAGCCAGTCTAGCATCTGTCCAAACACCGGACAAGAGGTAGAGTTGGCTGTGTGGGCGCCTTTGCAGTTCGCACACTTTGCTGGTTCATCTCGAGGTTTTGGACAAGCATGTTAGAAGTGTCCCTCCCCACACTTCATGCACACTGGTGCCGAAACACAATTGGTTGTTGCATGCCCCCACAACTGACACTTGTGACATTGCGTCATTTTCTTAGAATTTATGTAATTTCTAAATGATATCTTTGTGTGTTGAATATATTTTACTAAAATTTATAAAAGTTTCAAAGTGATGTTTTTAGGCACAATCATTAAATATAGTGGGTATTTCTCGTATTTCTCATTCTGGTCAATTTTGAAATGGAAATTTGATATTTTTCTTTAAATTCTTGAACAACTTCCTCCACTTCAGAGACTTCCGGTAGACCATGCAACACGTATGCATTTGTTTTTCCCCCTTTTAAAGTGTAGGTGTGAAAATCACTTTCCATTGCTTTCTTTAACTTTTCAAAATTTTGTAAATCGTCCAAATAAATGTTCGTTGTCTCCCTGCCAAATTTTATATTAAAGTTGTTTTCACCTACGATTCCTGCCAGCTCTTCCCTCTTGGATTCTCATGTGGAGGACAATTGGTGGAGGTTTTTTAATTTGCGAAGACCTTTTTGCTTTGCCTACACTTCTTCCAGCATCAGCATGGGACTCGGATTCGGAATCAGACCCAAGATACGAGACCTCATGATCTGTCAAAACTTGAAAAGAGTTCCTCAAAAATGATGTTAACGGTTCCATGGGCAGATTGTCATCAAGTCTAGATTTTTTTTCGAGACTTTTTTAACGGTTGTTATACAACGAGATATTTATTTACAGGTCAATGTTAATCACAATTTTCTCAATTTACAATTTAATTTTATTATACAAATAATCCCTTTCTCACCTAGTTTTTTTATTATAGCTGGATAATTAGCACTTCAACCAATCTTTATCACTAAATTTATAACTTTTATCACTTCTGGAACACACAGAAAAAATGCCATTTTTCAGGAGCAATTTCAAAGCGATCCGTAGTTACGGTAACGTACGAAGCGAGACGAAGCTTCCGAAGTCTGACACCTTGACTACTAGTCTCCTCCCTCATTGCACATGCTCTTGAGATTCTGACGACCCGCTGTCCTTCCATCTATTTTTGGTGGTCGTCGTGGTGGTCGACATAATGCTGGTTTTCAGTTTCGTGTGATTTTTGCTAGTCTGTGATTTTCCATCCTAAATATATGTTCATTCCAAAAGCGCCTTCGCGCGCTTGTCCACCTCACTACGTCTTCTGTCTCGTCTCATTCTTCTTGGATTTCTTTACTCCTTCTTTGATCTTTGAGTTTGTTTTCCGTTATTGCTCTTAGTACTCTCATTTCATTGGTGCGCGGCATTCTTTTGGTCTCGGCTCGTGTTTCTGCTGTGTATGTCATTATGGGTCTTGCACATCCTTTGTATATTCTGACTTTGGTTGTAGTTGCTATGCATGCATTTTTCCAGATAGTTGTTCTCAAAACTCCTGCTATTCTGACTGACTTGTGGATCTGATTTTATACGACATTCTTGAGGGCAGGGTAAGGTGATATTGTTGTTCCCAGGTAGTTAAACTCGAAGACCTGTTCTATTATTTTGTTGTTTAGTTCTAGCTTGTATCTGCATGGTTCCCCGGCAATTACCATGCTTTTTATTTTGGTGGTTAAATATTTTTGCTGGTGAATTATTTGGTGGCTATTTTGCTGGTGAATTTTTTGGCAACAGCTTCTTTGTTGAATGCGTATTGTAAGAGCCATTATAGTCCGTCATTTTATTTACATCATATTCATTTCTGGGTTAATAAATTTTGGTATACTTACCATTAATTAGTAAAGAATAAAACAATATCTCATCGACAGATTGTCTAGTAATATTTGTGCCATACAAAAGCCTTTCAAAGCATTTTGCAAAAGTTTATAAATTATTAGATAATTTCAAAATAATATATTTAAAACAAAGCCGCTCCAAGAGCTTTAAAAGTGGTAATTTTAATTTGTCACCAGTGAAATGAATTTCAAATAACCAAGGTTGGACTTGGACGTCTAACCGCGGCTGTGCTTGTAATTACATACCCGGAGCATATCGAGGTTATAAAAGATTTTTACATTTTTATATACTGAAAAAGGAAAAAGCATTTTTGAAGAAATACACTAAATACAACTCTGACAAACATGTAAATTAGTTATTACGTACTTCAAAGAGTTAGGAAAACAAAATATTGAAAACATACTGTTCAATCCTGAGAGTTCTCTTATAAAATCGTAGGCCGATGATTTTTAGGAAGAGGGAGGGTTATAAACGGAGAAGTAAAGAGAGCGTAACTGTGCGTCGCCCAAAGAGCATACATTAATTACCGCAAGGTGCGGTTGAAATTTTAGCTTAACCGGCGCCGCGGCGCTGCTCTCTATCCAAAATAGAATATTGTGGCAAGGACCATTGGTTTAACCCAGGTTAAATTAGGTTCCACACCGCGAAGCTGCAAATAAATTAAGACTATATACGCGCGGCAGCGCGAACTCTCGATCCAAAATAGTTTAATGTGGCAAGGACCACTTTGGTTTAACACAGGTTAAATTAGGTTGCCCACCGCGAAGCGGCGGATAAATCACGACTACATACGCTCGGCAGCGCGATCTCTCGATACATAATGTGGAGAATGTGGCTTCCGCACCTTTTGATGATTAACGTATGCTAACCGTTTGGAACATTCGAGCGCATTATGAATACTAATAAAGCAGAGGGAATATTTTTTTTTTAAATAAAAGTACCAGGTTATGGTGGAATAAAAAAAAACAGGGGTTAATAAATAGGATCATCGAAGCCAGATATATCGCTGATAATAGCAATAAATATGGAAGCGAATTTTAAATTAGTCGCGAAATCCAGCGGCACCTGCAGCTATCTTATTGGTTTTGAGAGAACCTGTTCTTCAATGGTTAGTTTCTTAAAATTTTTTAAAGGAGATATGATTATCAGTTTAAATCTTTGGAATTATCAACTTCAGTTGCTCTATAAGAACATAGTACCTTGAAACCACGAATCAACATGGTTGTTCAAATTATGCATCATAATACCAAATCTTAGCAGAATTAATACTTATATAATTTATAACAAGAGAGTATGACTCTTCTAATACACATACATAAATAAAAATAAAACTATTGATTTGTGGAAACCGAAAGTAATTTCTGGAGAAAGCCGGTTTTGAATGATAAATTAAATTAAGTAATAATTTAAGTAATTAAATATTTAAATATTTTTTATAAAACACGCTCTTAATTACGAGTTTATTCAATTCTGTTATAAAATTACATACGATTAACAACAGAAATGTCAGAAAAATTTTAATAAAGTGGATGATATAATAATATGTACATAAAACTATATATTAATTCAAGCAAAAAAATAATAAATTATTCAATCAATCTATAAACTCGTAAAAATTTACATAAATTAGGACTTTTATATCAAAACATGTTAGCCGAACAAGCACTAACATATTTTAATGATCAATTCATTTCTTTCATTTCCTATAAATTCAAAGGAAAAAAAACAATTAATAATTTGGCAATTACAATAACCTTGAAACAACAAATTTAATTGATACCGGAATGTCCCACAAAAAAATGCTAATCGACATTTCATAACGTTGGATTATTTCAAAAATCAAACTTAAATAAGACATAATTTATTCATTTAAACTACACCAGTTTTTGCTTCAACTGATATTCAACATATTTAAGATTTATTACTCCGTTACATTTGCTTAATTGCTGTAGAAAGTCCGCTTAAACTATTTACTGAATTATGAAATTGTGATATTACAAGCGATATGGCAAGATTAAACCCGGTAAAATTAAATACCAAGCTAAATTTGACGACTACATCTGTACTATCTGGCCTATATTGCAGCAGAGACAAATGAAACCTCATAATGTTATATAACTTTGTTTGTGCACTTTATTCCAACTGTATAGTTGGTATAAAATTTTCATTCTATTCTAATAAATTTTGTATTACGATAACACATAATAAGGGTTGGATAAATAATTCGAGATAAAAAAACATACATTGGAAAAGAGCGGTTTTGCATTTAAATTTTAAAGATTTGCAATACAAAACTATTGTGACTAAAAAAATATAGTGGTCCATAGCCCTTTGTAAATATATAAATGTTTTCAGTATATACTTCCCCTTTTCATACTTTACATACTTCCCCCTTTTTAACTAAAAGTAATACGCTTTTAACATATAAGCTAAGACAGGTATTTTTAAAGTGTGCGCCGTGGAGAGTAAAGAGAGGCGTCTTGAGGCGCTCCTGTTTATCATTTTCCTGAAACTAAACTTAGATATTTGCGCGTAAAGATGAGCATAGGATCCTTTCGTACCATCGCATCCCATCGTCCCATGCGATGGAACGAGTGGTATGAACGCCGCGTGGGATGGAATGGAATGAAATGGGACGACAATTTTGTAGGGAACAGAATGTTGAACATCTTATATGAAAGCAATTAATTATGCACTTAACTTAACAAAACTCGTCCCACAGTTTTGTTAAGTTAAGTGCACAATTAATTGCTTTCATATAAGATGATCAACATTCTCATTTGTTTGTTTGAGACACAAGTAATATGTGTTTTGTGATTAATGTGTTAAATTGTGATTAATATGTTATTTGTGAGACACAAGTAATATTTGTTTGAGACACAAGTAATATGTCGAGCCTAGGAGATTTCTGTGATAACGACGTAGTTGATGAAAAATCTTGAACCTGAACGAATTACCGTTAGAAAAACCGAAAATAAAATCGTTTTTATTTTTTTATTTTCCGTAGTACGAGACGGTGAATCTCTCGGTAATAATCGTTGTAACAGCTATCCAAAGACGTAAACATTCAATAACGAAAGTGGTACGAGTAGTTTGATTCAGCATCAATGTCAAGTAGATATTGGGCTACCAGTATAAATAACGTGTTACCAGTTTACATAAACATAATTTCCTATTGACAAATTCATACTACCTTAAATATAATCCTATAAACTTAATGAAGACGGAACGCAGTCTGAATATATAAATACATTCAACATTTCCGGAGCTCTATAAAATTATTAAGTCTTTTTTAGGACTACCAAAAGAAATATCATGTGAAATTGTTACTAGCTCTCACTACTCTAACTTGTTACTATTCAGGCATATATATATATATATATATATAACTTTGTTATTTACTAGCTCTCTCAGTTTACTTTCGTGGCACTCAATAAGAACCAGAAAAATATCAATGTTTTTAATTATCATTTAAAATCATTTAAATATCATTTAATGCAATGCTAAGTTCAAACCTGCCAAGTTCATGTCTCTCTCACGAAATGTAAAATTTAAAAATCTAACCTCTAGTCATCCACGAGTCTTTCAGGTAAGTGTGTTTCAAGTTATACTTCATGACTTGATGACTTCATGACTTCATAATAAGATAAGAGATAAATCTCGAAACGCGTCTACAGATCTTGCAAATTTCACATGAGTTTTATTTTGGTAGTCCAAAAAGATATTAATATTATTGAGCTATGAAATAGGTTGAATATATTTATATATTCAGGCTGCGTACCGACTTTATTAAGTTTATACATAATTTCCTCATTGCTGTTTTTGTTTAATGTCTCTCTTAAAGAAATTAGAAACAGTTACGAATTTAATGAAAATGAAAATAATAGATGCTTGTGTATATTTTGTTGCTTAAGACATGCGAGCATTTTCGACCACTGAAGGAAATGGATTCATACATTTTGCACAAAGACTCGTCGATAAGGCTGCTAAATAGGGTCGCAGCTTTTATATTACTGAAGCTTTGCCTCATCGCACTACAGTTAATCGAGGCGTTTATGAAAAGGCTGCTGAACTAAGAAAGCAGATTTCTTCTCAGTATGCGAAAAAATTTACATATATACGCGGGAGACTGCCTAATTGGTTGAAAGAATTCTTACAGTTCATTACATAACAGAAAATTTTCTGTTAAATTGTCGGATATTGGAAACACACGAATTTTAAATATGAAAAAAAATCCGGCGATAACATACAAAATATGCTGCGTTATGTTAAATTCCTATGACATTCTATCTACAGTTTTGGAAAATTGTGTTTGCTACAGATAGGGGTACAAATGTTATTAAAGCTTTACGAGATGACTATCGCATAGATTGCGGCTGTCATATTTTAACAAAATTTTAAAACAATTCTAAAGTGTACTTTTGAAAACTCTCAAATTATGCCTAACGTACATAAAGATATTTCGGAATTAATTAAGAGCTGCAATGAGGTTGTTACTTATTTCAAGCATTCTGCTCACCAGAAAAAAGGAAATATTCTCTTGTATTCCATCGAATAATCGGTGTATGTTCGATGGAATACAATTTTCTACATATTAGAATCAATTAATTTGCAATATCAAGAAATCTGAGACATATTCAGAGATCATATTGAAACTCATCATATCATCATATAGGTGATAAATTTTCTCAAAATGTTAATTTCGCCGCGCCCATTTGAATCGTAAACACGATTATTATCTGGTTAGATTGTTATAGATAAAAATGTATATTATTTGTTTATATTAAACATTTTACTGTAGATTTTTTTCTTTAGGTGTTTCTAGTTGTTACAAAGCTGCAAACATTAGTAACATCGGAAAACTAATTCTTCGGTGTCGTTACCTTCAAAAAAACAGGGCCAAGTTTTTCTTGCAACAAAAATGAATTTAAAATAGAATTGATTTTAAAGTCTACATAAATTTGCTGCGGTCTTAAATCCCCAGACAAAAAGTTTGAAAAGGCAAGTTTACCTCACAATCAGTAAAAATTCATAAACAGTTTACAAAGGACTGTATTTACAAACGTTTACAAAATAATATGGTGGCCATTTCTCAACCAATTTCTTTAAAAACAGAGGATCGAAAAATCTGCAAATTTATATAATCGATCAGACGTTAAGGGACAGTGTAAGAGATCAGTCGAACGGGATGGGATCTAGAATGAAAAACTCGCCCCATTCTGATCCTATGCGCGAGTACAAAATAAACAATTCAAATCTCGCGCTGAATGCGCCGTTTGTTTTGTGGGGCTTTTCGTAATAGGTAACAGTTGTATTATCGTTATTTACTAAAGTTTGGAATCTAATAAGGTGACAATAAATATATTTCGTTGTGCCCCTCATCCTACTCACCAAAGTTTTGTTTGTGTCGCTTAGTTTGTGTTTTCGTCAAAAGTGTGAAGCAAAATGGACAATTTTTTATTAAATAACCAAGTCAGTAGTGACATCGATCAATCATCTACAAATGGAGGGATAGCAAAAGAGCGGAGATATAACAAATACGATTAGATTTGGACTTTGGCTTTACTGGAATAGAAAAAAGACCGCACTTGAAAATTCGATCGGCCAAAAGTATGCACCCAAGTGAGCTAAAGCGACATCTCGAGACCATTCACCCTACCACGGTTGCAAAATCGGGTGATTTTTTAATAAGTAGCTGCAAATTTTAGAAAAAAACAAAAAATGTCGCCGTACCTAGAAGTGCAGTGCTAGTATCATTCAAAGTGGCATACAGGGTGACGAAATGCAAAAAAACCTCACACTACCGCAGAAGAAATTATTCCACCGGCTGATCTAGACAAGGTGATTATTATGGTAGGAGAATCGGCGAGAAACTAATTTCCATTTAACACTAATACTCGAAGAATCCATGACATAGCTGAAGATCTCAATCACCAATTAATAGAAAATATGAGAGCCAAGGAATTTTGTCTGGAACTTGAGACAGTAATAAAGATCATCTTAATTGTTACGTACGCGTTCTGGATGGCAATACAATCGTTGAAGACCTATTTTTTTCTGTAAATGCATTACCGAACGCGCAAAATCTCAACTGTTACAAATTCTTGACAAGTTTGAAAACAGGAAATGATATAGATTGGGAGAAGTGTATCAACATATATTGGCGATTCTCGATCAGTGTCTGACAGATATGGAAAAATATAAGCGCTTCGTAAAAAAAAGCTCCGCATGGTATATGAACCCATCGCATCATCCATAATGAAGCGCTTACGTCGAAGTCAATGAGCTCTGAATTCAAGCAGGTATTAGAATGTCTCATTGAAGTAGAAACTACTTAAAACCTAAGCCGCAAGATCCATGAGAAGAAGATGAAAGGCTCAAGACCCCCTGGATGACGGAGGGGTAAATGGCAAGATGGGGTGATCTCTGAATGCAACCGGATGGCTGTCACTGGATGGAAGTATGCGGCGCTGGATAGGACGGAATGGAGGCAGATAGTGAGAGCGGCACGGGATCGTCACGTCGCGAGTGAGTGTTTTCCACCACATCTTATTTATGTGAAGCCGGATTTTCTGCTGTAGCTGTAATAAAGAGCTAATAACGCTCAAAGATCAATGCGGAGCAAGAAATGAGCTACCCTACGCTTTGAAAAATGTGTGAAGATCACCAAGCTATTTTTCTTAAATAATAATAATTCTTTTATGCCAATATAAATATAAAAACGTTTAATTTTGGTGCCTATCTATTAGACAAAATGACTAGACTACTAAACTACTAAACCAGTAAGTGCGCCGCAAACTGAAAAAAGTTTTGGGAACCTCTGGGCTTAGTAAGGGGACAACCCCTGGGCTTATAATTATAGTCTAAAATTTTATAATCTAATTTACCATTGCAATAAATAATGTTAGCAAGTTATAACTTAAACTTTAAATTACTGATCTATATCTATATTTCAACATCTATATTTTTCAAAATCTATATTTCAAACATAATTATTCGAATTAAGATAATTAAGTAACATGTAGATTTGGATTTGGCGGAATCGAAAATATTGTAATAAAATGTATTAAATTTCCATTTGGCAAATGTTTGATTCATAATTTATTAGTTTGTAATCACTAAAATGCAGTATTCACCATTTTCGCTGTTATTAATTATCTCTTTTGTTGCATATTGCATCAAATGCAAATTTTAATTAAATATTCTTTGTGAAATAAAAACACGTATATATCCCATTTATCTGCTATTTTATAGTAATATGAAACTCTTGTTTTGACAGATAGGTTTTTCGACAATTGATAAGAGGCAATATATCTGTTTATTCTAAAATTCTAAAACGCAATTAGATAATTTCAACAAATGTGAAAATACTAAATATCTACAAATAAAAAAAAAAAAAAATTTTACATTAAAATACCATTTTGAAAAACTACACAACAATGTATAGCAATCTGGTGTATTTATATTTTTGTCTAATTAATCTAGTTTTTCGAGTCTCAGGTTTTATATTAAATGCGTGATATGCGAGCAAGATTAAGCAAGCCTAGATAAGTCCAAATAGATTTTCCTTTCATTGTAGAACTTGGACAAAATTGGAGATTACGCGGCGCTAAACAAAATTGTTTAACCCATCGAGAACCAAGAACTTTCTGTATTGATAATTTGATATATTTTGGGGTTATAACAAAAGAAAACTAAATTAAATATTTGAGAAGTTTATTTTGAAAGTGGATTATGTCCATTATTCAAATATATTGAGTTAGCTACCTTAATTTTTACTTGATCTTTTTATACTGAAGTAACTTGTTACTAATATATATAAAATCATTAAGATTTTGTAATACCAAAAAATTTGCTGTGTTAATGAAGTGACGAAAAAGTTGATTTTGAAAGTGGCGTAAGTCCCATTGAGTGAGTTTCAAACCAATATGGAAAATATGCAATAAAAGCTTTATGTTTAATTATGAAAGTAGCAGTTGAATTATCAATGTGCAATGAATTTATTATAAACAATTTAATTTCAAATTTCAGTTTAGATTTGCTAATGGATTCATATGGGCCTCTTGATATACCATTGTAATTTTCAGAAATTCGTTAATAATTTGTTTATAACAAATTAAATTACAAAAAAACTGTATGAGAATATGAATATATTAACATATCCCAAGAGAAAACTTATGAATCTTCGAATATGAATTTTAATTAAAAACCTTAAATGCAAAGAATTTTGGAACACCACCTTTGTATACCACATTGTATACCACCTGCCCACAATAATTATTTTATATCCCTCCCGCATACACAAACTGGAGAATACTAAATAATAATTATTAAAACAATATCAATATTAGTGTAAAATTATTTAACAACTGTTATTTATCATTGTTGATTTTATAAGATGAAAGTGTTTATCTACGACCACTATTGTAAATGCCCCTTATTGTACAGTTCGTGGACTATGAAAATACATCATAACACACACGTATGTTATGATTGATAACACACACGTGCAGCGCCATCATTTGGATTTTGAGGCCCCGGGCATAGGTATTGAGGTGGGGCCCCCAGTAAATAAAAAAAGTGAATAAACAAATAAATTCTTTAATTTTTAATAAATACAAGAAAGGAACATATGTATAGAAGAAATAAAATATAATAATATAAAAGAAAAACAAAATTAATTGAACTTGCTTCAATTTCAGCAAATTTATCTATTATCTCACTTGTCTTTATCTCACAAGTCCTCGCATAATTCATTTTGTATTGAAAGCAACGCTAGGTTGGATAGTCTTTCTTGTATCATTGTGGATCTTAAATAGTTTTATATTATTTTAAGTTTTGAAAAACTACTACTTTGGCCTCTGAAGGGCCCCCCTAGCCCGTGGACCCAGGGCTTTCGCCCGATTTACCGACGCTAGCGACTCGTTGATTGGTTGAGAGCTCCTACTACGTGCTCATAAACTAACGAAAATTGACATTGCGTACATTGGGTTGCCTATATCTATGAGCCCAGTTCAAATTCCAGTTTAACCCAAATAAGTACTAAATAATAAGGTATGTAAGGAAGGCATTTCTTTCAAGTTAAATAATCTCGAATAACAGTTATATATGAAAATACAAAAAAACCAAACATATTTTTCTTATTAAACAGAAACAAATTAGTATGGTCGTAGATAAGGTATAGTACATAACTCGAGTTGTAAGGCAATTACGTACTCGCGGAATTACGCACTCCCCGATAGGCGGGTCTTGCGTAACTTTTCCGCTCGTACGTAATATGCTTCTTACAACTCTCGTTACGTAATATACTAATACATTTATCTTTATTTCAAGGAAGATTGATTTTATGTATCGATGGACTTGTGCTTTCTAAAAAATTAAAAAGTAATTTCATTGATTTTGAAAGTGGCCCAAGTCCATTTACAGCCATGAAAAACATATTATTTCTTAAATAACGTTAAATGTGCTAATTGGGTTGATAAATTTGACACCCTTAGAAACACCAAAACATTATTCTACTATGTTATCTGTTACCCATATTTTTAAATTTTATCCAACGCAAACCCTTCAATATCTCGATTCGAACACAAATGGAGGTAGGTCACTTTCAAAATAAACGGCTCATTTATGCTGTCAAGATTTTTTTTTATTTGTAGTTTTTTAAAAAATAGGTGGTTCCACTGAAGCACCTCTGTGAAAGAAAAACTATTTTTATCCCTTATGAAACTTTTTAAAACAATTGTGTATGCCTGTGAGGCATAATCCCACATGACAAGAACAGCAATACCATCTTGTTCTGCAAGGTTTAGCCTTTGTGCTACAACTAGCACATCGCACTTTTGTGCCGTGTTCCGGCATATGTGTAGCCTTACCTGTTCTTTTCTCTAAAGGAACCTGGACTTTGAATCTACTGGCAGGATTTGGAATACTCGCACTTGTCCTTTGCTCTGGTATACCAGTTTGGGCTCATATTAATCTACGGCCAGTTTGAAATCTTTCAATTACATTGTCGCTGTACCAGGCGATCGTGTTTTGAAGATAGTAAGAGAATTGACAACAGTCAAATCCAAAAAATGCCAGAAAATTCGAATACACTATTTTTTAGACTTTCTGTCAATTTCGTAACTAGCTTTAAGCATGTCTGTTTTATCCACATACCCCATGTGCCGATTATAATCCTTAACTATTTTTTGACAATTTACTGCTCCTTCCGTCCTTTTGTGTTCTTTAAACTTCTTCATCACGGCTTGGACGTTGATAATTACTTAAAAACAAAACAGGCTTTTTATCCATCCATTTCAATGCTAAGACATCATCTTGACTTATCCTGCAATCAAAATCTCATCTTTTCATATTCTTGTCATTTTCGAAATCAGTAGGAATCTATCTTCTTCCTTTTCTGGCCGTTCCACATGCATATATGCCTTCTTTCAATAAATCCCTTTGTAATTGAATGGAATTAAAATAAATATAAAAACACACATAATTATATTTCCCTGCTAAATCAATTGTTAACTCCGTTATAACCCTTGCTTCCAAATTTCTTTCGGTGATATTTTAAATTTTTCCTGTGCATATTTGGAATTGAGAAACATATCCTGTTTCGTCCGCTCTCGTCCAAATCTTGTAACCTCTTTTAATGGGCTTCATCGGCATATATTGTATATATTGAAACTACTTTTGCCTTAAATTACTTACTTAAATTTGATAATCAATTCATCTACTGAGATATATTTCGAGGAATGATAATACATTTTGTATGTATTTGTTAATTCTTCCAGCGTTGGCCTAGTTTTGTACAACTTATTGTAATTGATCGCTCCCCTTCTTGGCTCTAGTATATTTTTGTTTAGATGTAGGTGCTTTAGAAAATATCTATAAACTTTTTTGATGCCCATAAGCAAATTGATTGCTAAGAAATGTTTAATTTCTTCGACATCCGTTAAAATTTTATTTCCCCATGATTTTGTCTTATGTATAAATTAGTTTGCAAATCTATAGTTTCCAAAAGATTTTCACAAAATAAAGTTTAGAACACATCAACAGGGTATTCCAAATTATCTGGAAGGTTTGGCCCTACAGGTTCCATAAATGGTTGAACATTGGTACTGTTAGAAATGTTTTTGTTCCATTTTACAGATTGTTCTTCGTTCGATACTATATTTCTTTGTATTGGTAATTCATCTTAAACTCATTTTCTACATTTACACCTACCACTGATTCTATAACAATTTCTTCACTTTCTTTCATATTGTTCCGTCGTGTAGCTAATATATAAAATAACGTGTAATAATACAATGATTCTTAATTATTGGTTAGATAATAATTTTATTTTGTTTTAATAATTCACAGACGAAAACCGTTACGTCTGCTAGACAGCCATATAAATAATCTATTTATGGCTTTAAAAACGTGCATTTAACACCTTTTATTTTATTTAAATTTTAAATACATTTAGTTGTTTTTCGATTTATTTATGTCGGGAAATTTCCAAGCCTTATGTAGCTTATCCTCCTGTCTAGGCCACATTGTTGGATACTTAAGTTATTTGCTAGTTTTTAATCTACTTATAATTATAAATGTATTGTGTAGATATTTTCCTAGTAATGTTTTTTTTTTTGGGTCTTTTTGTTGATCCGCTTATAGCCATAAATTGCACACCAAAATTATCTGAAGGGATAGGTTTATATATCGTTTCAATCTTATAATCTGTGTAAATATTTGTAAATGTTCGGCCCATCCAGGTAGAAAGTCTTGCACCTTTCTCCCCTTCCCTGCATAGTTTCCGAAGTGCAGGATTTGTAATTATCCCGCCTTCTAATCACTTTCCTACGTTACTATTCGTTGCCGAATTTCCTACCCCTGATTTTCCTACCTTTTAGTTTTAACGCCTAGATCTTATTTTAGCATAAAAAAGGTTTGTGTCATCTGTTCATTAACCAGTCCAGTTGAGAGTTTCAGTTCTATCACTTCTATGTTAAGTTAAGTTTTGTGAATTAAATTTGTTTAAAGTTAAGTTTTATACTTTGTAGCGCCAGCCGCATTTCAAATACACTTGTATCTCCTTGTTATATTCTTAACTCAATTCACCCAATCACTTAATTCTTTCTCCTATATCATAAGACATTTTTGGTGGAAATATAACATTAATTTGCACGTAACATCATAACTCGCGGTAAACCAACCGCGAGTCGCCACATTGGTCCTTCGAACCGGATAGCTTAAAATTACGTAGCGTTCCAGTGTTAACTTTGATTATTACATTCGAGTCAGTGCGTACTCATCGTTTAAGGAATTAAGTGAAACATAGTTTTTTAATCATCGCTCAGTGCACGTGGTCACCATCAACTATTATCCAGTACCCGTTGGAAATCATCTGTTCCTGTTCAACGACCATCACTTGTTGGAAAACTGCATCGTCTGTTCCTGTGCAGCGCCCAGTATCCTGCATCATTATTTGGTTCTGCAATTATCTTCCAGTTGGTCAAGTAAGTCAATTGGCTACCTATAATTTTTCCTATCATATTTTCACAATTTGTATTGCCTATATCTCTTTATATTTTTTCTTATTGTACTATTTTTCATTAATTTGCTTTAATTATTCTCATAATATGGCTGATGAACAAATAAAGGCATTAACGACTAAGCGCGCCGGTGCCAAACGATCTTTAACCGCGTACTCCAATTTTTTAAATAAATTCAATCCGGAATCAGATATTCTTGTTCTTGAAAAAAGATTTCGTGAAATAGAGCAAATTCGCAATAAATTCGGATCATATCAAGACGAGCTTGAAGGATTGCTCGACGAATCAGAGGCTCTTTTTGCACATCGCGAAGAGTTTGAAGACGTTTACTTCAGCGCCTTTGGTACTGCCACTAAACTTCTAGAGCAATACTCTAAAAATTATTCTCCACCTGCTATTACAACGGAAACTAATAATTCTACAGATTTATTGAATTCGACTCAAACTCATTTAGAAACTCCAACTCGCGACTCGGAATCGATTAATCCACAACAGCAGGGGCAACAACCCGTTAATGATAATAATGTACCTTCTCAACAAGGAAGTACACAAAATTTAGACGCTCTCAGTCAGCAACTTTTATTGTCTCAATTATCCAAAAACTCTCTTGATAATTTTCATTTATCATCCTTGCCTACAATTCAGTTGCCAACATTCAGTGGATCCTATGATACTTGGTTAGGCTTTCATGATTTATTTAACTCGCTTGTTCACAAGGATCTTAAAATTCCTCCTGTGAAAAAATTATTCTACTTAAAAGGATGTTTAAAAGGTGAAGCAGCCGATATTATTTCAACTATTGAATCCTCAGACGAAAATTACATTGTAGCTTGGGATCTTTTAAAGGAAAGATATAATGATCGGAAACACATACGTGATTGTCACATTAAAGCTCTTGTAGATATGTCATCCATATCAAAAGACTATTCTTTTCGTGCATTTTTAGATTGCCTTCAAAAACATTTACGCGCTCTTCAAGCGCTGGGAGAACCCATAAATTCATGGGACTCCATATTAATTGTATTATTACGGGAAAAACTTGATTCTTCCGCTCGCGACCGATGGGAAGATTGCAGTAGTGGTATTGCGCACCCTACCTTAAATAATTTAATAGATTTTCTAAAAAGGCGTGCGCAGGTAGAAGGACTTAGAGTTCAGACTCCGAAACCTGCACCCGTAAAACCTAATACTAATATTCGATCTAATACTCGTTTACAACAAACCTTTGCTGCTGCCACTCAGGAGCAGTCTTGTGTATACTGCGATGAAACTAATCATCTAGTTTACAAATGCAGCCAATTTGCGGCTTTAGATCCTCATGCCCGTTACGAGGCATCGAGAAAGGGTGGTTGGTGTACTAATTGTCTTAAAAAGGGACATAGGGCCTCCAAATGTATCTCTCAATCTTGTCGAAATTGCAAACAAAAACATCATACTCTTTTACATTTTGAAAAAACAAATAATTGTTCTAATCAGCCAGCAAACTCTCAAGTTTCTTCGCATTTTGTGTCTAATAATACTAGCTTGCAAACTCAAGTAAGCTCACATGCTTTACTGGCTACTGCCTTGGTTGACATGGTAAATCATCAAGGAAAAACTAAAACCATTCGTGTATTTTTAGATGCAGGTTCTCAGGCACATTTCATAACTGAAAAAATTGTAAATTTTTTGAATCTAATTAAAAAACCAGCTAATATTTATGTTACTGGAATTGATAATACCTCCACTAGCGTAAAGCATTCTGCTCGTGCGACATTGCAATCCCGATGCAATAATTACAGGGAATCTGCTGAATTTTTAATCGTACCTAAAATTAGTCAGGCGATACCGTCTATCACTATTGATCAAGTAGGTCTCGACATACCTAAAAATATTAAATTAGCTGATCCCGAATTCTTTAAGTCTTCAAAGGTTGACGCTTTGATCGGCGTTAAATTATTTTATAAATTGCTTGTTGTAGGACAAATATCATTAAAAAATCACCCCAATGCAATTCTCCAAAAAACTCAGCTGGGTTGGGTTGTCGCGGGTGAAATCAGTACGCATTTTCGACCTTCGCTCGTATCTTGCCATATTTCTATACATTCAGATCCTACTGATGTAAATTTAACCCGTTTTTGGGAGCTTGAAGAGCTGTCAACAACTTCTGTTTTATCCCCTGAGGAAAAGGCTTATGGTGCCTGTTTGTACTTGCGTTCCATTAATTCTCAAGGTCACGTATATATACGTCTGATCTCTTCTAAGTCACGTGTTGCTCCTGTCAAACCTCTGACATTACCGAGATTAGAGCTTTGCGCCGCAGTATTACTTGCTCGTCTTTATCATACTGTTAAACCCACTATTTTGACAAAAATTCACGAATCATATCTGTGGTCAGATTCGACAATTGTGCTACATTGGATAGATACGCCAGCTCATCGCTTAAAAACATTCGTAGCGAATCGTGTTTCGGAAGTTCAAACCACTACTGAATCGTGTCATTGGCGGCACGTTCTATCTCAAGACAATCCTGCAGATCTTATATCTCGAGGACAGCTTCCGTCGGAATTTATTGAAAGTTCCATTTGGATTAACGGACCTTCATGGTTGACTCAGGAAAACTCAGCATGGCCTAACGGAATTTATACTCCTATGGTTGTTCCAGAATTAAAACCCATTATTCCCAAAATTGTTTGCATGAAAATTGAAATTAAAAATCATAATATCATCGAAAAATACAGCTCCTTCGATAAGCTACAGAGAGTTGTGGCATATATTCTGCGCTTTGTTCATAATACTAAGAAACTCAGCTCACAGCGTGAACTCGGTCCCCTACTCACTCGTGAACTTACGTTAGCTCACGATCTGATTATACGTTTAGTCCAGTCCAATTACTTTAAAAAAGAAATTGAATCAATCAAAAGTGGGGAGCCACTTCCTTTATCTAGCAAGTTAATTCCATTAAATCCAATTATAAATGAAAACGGTATTTTACGTGTTGGAGGTAGGCTCGCTCATTCTTCTATTGCTGCAGAGCAGCGTCACCCAATTTTGCTACCTGCTCAACACCATGTGACTAAGCTAATTATAGAAGCTGAGCATTCGCGACTTAAACACGCCGGTATGCAGGCAACTTTATACTCTGTTCGTCAAACTTACTGGCCTCTAAATGGCCGCAACATCACGCGTAGCTTAATTCGTAAATGCATACCCTGTTTCCATGCGAAACCGCGCCTTGCCGATCACCCAATGGGAATTCTTCCCATTCAGCGAGTCACTTCCTCGCGACCTTTCTTGCATGTTGGAGTTGACTATTGCGGACCCTTTTATATTAAAGAAAAACGTCATCGCAATCGCGGCCGCGTAAAGGTTTACGTGGCAGTATACGTATGCATGTGCACAAAGGCTGTTCATTTGGAGCTTGTCAGTGATCTTACCACTGAAGCCTTTATAGCCAGCCTCAAACGGCTTTTTTCAAGACGAGGAATAGCAGTAGAAATTCATTCCGATAATGCTACTAACTTTGTCGGAGCTAAAAATGAGCTTAACGAGCTCTATGATTTATTTAATTCTAAAGCTCATCAAAATACCATAATTAACTTTTGTAGCGCAAAAAAGATTAATTGGCACCTTATCCCTCCCCAAGCTCCGCACTTTGGTGGAATCTGGGAAGCAGCAGTTAAATCATTCAAGCATCATTTAATTAGGACCGTGGGTCATACCTTACTAACCTTTGAACAATTAGAAACATACATCATTGAGATAGAAGCAATACTAAATTCAAGACCCATTTCTCCTATGTCATCTGATCCCAATGACCTTCTTCCTTTGACTCCAGCCCATTTCCTCACAGGTAGTCCGTTGACATCTTTTCCACAGGTCGATTTCACAGACGCCCCAATCAATCGTCTGTCAGCTTGGCAGCACGCTCAGCAGCTCAAGCAACATTTTTGGATACGGTGGCATAAAGAATATCTCCATCAGCTCATGAAATTCCGTGGATCACAGCGCGGGTCAACGAATATCAAGGTTGGAACTTTAGTACTCATCTTTGAAGAAAATTTACCCCCGCTACAGTGGGCTCTTGGACGCATCACGGCCATTCACCCCGGAAAGGATGGAATTGTAAGAGTAGTCACGCTGAGGACCAAAGCGGGCGAATATGACCGCTGCGTTAAGAAACTTTGCCCACTTCCAATCGATGAAGAAGACAACGACTTCACTCCACTAGCTTGAACCAAACGGTTCAATGGGGGCGGCATGTTCCGTCGTGTAGCTAATATATAAAATAACGTGTAATAATACAATGATTCTTAATTATTGGTTAGATAATAATTTTATTTTGTTTTAATAATTCACAGACGAAAACCGTTACGTCTGCTAGACAGCCATATAAATAATCTATTTATGGCTTTAAAAACGTGCATTTAACACCTTTTATTTTATTTAAATTTTAAATACATTTAGTTGTTTTTCGATTTATTTATGTCGGGAAATTTCCAAGCCTTATGTAGCTTATCCTCCTGTCTAGGCCACATTGTTGGATACTTAAGTTATTTGCTAGTTTTTAATCTACTTATAATTATAAATGTATTGTGTAGATATTTTCCTAGTAATGTTTTTTTTTTTGGGTCTTTTTGTTGATCCGCTTATAGCCATAAATTGCACACCAAAATTATCTGAAGGAATAGGTTTATATATCGTTTCAATCTTATAATCTGTGTAAATATTTGTAAATGTTCGGCCCATCCAGGTAGAAAGTCTTGCACCTTTCTCCCCTTCCCTGCATAGTTTCCGAAGTGCAGGATTTGTAATTATCCCGCCTTCTAATCACTTTCCTACGTTACTATTCGTTGCCGAATTTCCTACCCCTGATTTTCCTACCTTTTAGTTTTAACGCCTAGATCTTATTTTAGCATAAAAAAGGTTTGTGTCATCTGTTCATTAACCAGTCCAGTTGAGAGTTTCAGTTCTATCACTTCTATGTTAAGTTAAGTTTTGTGAATTAAATTTGTTTAAAGTTAAGTTTTATACTTTGTAGCGCCAGCCGCATTTCAAATACACTTGTATCTCCTTGTTATATTCTTAACTCAATTCACCCAATCACTTAATTCTTTCTCCTATATCATAAGACATTTTTGGTGGAAATATAACATTAATTTGCACGTAACATCATAACTCGCGGTAAACCAACCGCGAGTCGCCACACATATAATACTCAGTTTCGCTTTGACTTTCACTTTCTGGTCAATCTGATCAATCTGAAGGAATTTCTTCAATTAGTGCATAAGCTTCAAATAGATCAAATAGATTTCACGTTAGTCAATTGACTAGTGCAGATCACTAGTCAATTGACTAACGTCAAATCTATTCATTTTGAGATCCCTAGAATCATGTAACTATATATTAAGGCTATAATATATAGCAGAACTTACCGTAGGTTCGGTTTAAATTTACTGTTTAGAACACCAAGTATAAATACAACCATTCACATGTAAAACACTACGTACAAATGCTAGGTTAATAGGAGTCGTACGGGGAATGCGCGCGAAGCGTAGTTAGAAGTCAAATCTTATCGGTTAAATTAGTTATAGCTAGTGGTGATTCCATTCTCCATTCTCAGAAAAAAATATATATTTGTGGTCCCATGGTGGAACCACTTCACTTGAAAGGGTTAAAGCGTAAGACAGATTAAACAAAAATAGAATGTAATAGAGCAGAATAGATTGAAATATGTTCCGACACAAGTTAATGGAACTTGTTAAATCCTGCTAATCTTGTCTCAACTTGTCTTCCTAATCTTGAATCAAATTTTATCCACTTGTAAGTTGTGTATGTGTCTGTTCAGTCTTAGTATTATCAAGTTGCGAATTTCAATGTGTCCATTTAGAGTTACTCGGTGTTGAAATTCGTATTATCATATTGATTTGTAAGTACTCTAATTTCAGTCTGGGCATGCCAAAATTGTTTTTGTATTTTATAAATATACTTTGTTTTTGCTTGTTGGTATTCTGAAAAAATGATGAAATGATTATTGAGAAAAGTATTGTGGAGAACAGATTAAAGATACATTCATAGACCGTTGCCACATTTTGATTTTGATTCCGTTGTTCGTTTTCTTCGAGGAGAGTGAAAGTATCACAGTGTTTAGTCTACAAATGCTTTAAAATTCGCTATTTATTTAATTTATTGTTATTATCAATTAATGCTTTTTATATTTGTTTTATTATCTACTGCCATACCTATTATTCGCAGTAACGGCAAAAGTATCCAACTCTAAAAACATTATTATCTTTATATACTAAAAGCATTTTACTTATATTTATGGTATCCAAATGACATGTATTCCTGTTTAATCTCTTAGAGAGCGAGCAAATCTTCATCGACTGAACAAACAATTAATGTATTATTGACTGACCTTTTGTAGGCCCTAGACACTTCATTTAATGATTTTTTGTTCTTTTCAGTATACTTTCAGGAATGAAAAACAGAAAAGGATTAATGTTGCTACAAAAGGACGAGAATTTAGTATCCAGCTTTATTAATACGAATATTTTTCATATAATATTTCTCTACTCTCTTTTTTTTAAATTACTCTTTTACGATTATATTTAAAATTGTTATATTACATATTTTAATGAATAAATTGAAATGCTTTGCTTTTGTAAAATATTGAGAGATGAGAGAGAGAGAGAGTAGTATATTTATAGTAAAAAAAGGGCTACCGGCCATGAGGTCTTTTAGTCTGTTCGGAGATAAAATTTGTCATATAAAGAGAGGATAAAAAATACAATAAAATGATTACAATGAGATTAGATGGTTATTAGTTTGTTTAGTTGTTGTAAATTATTTCACAAAGCGTCTAAAGTTGGATGTCTGCATGTAGTGATTTTTATATCGCATTTCATGATCTACAATATTCCATTTATTGTTATTTATTTATTGTCTTTGTACTTTATAGGTAGTTGTTTTTGTCTAACAGTTTAGTCTTTATTTCTGCAAACATATCTGTCAATGAGGTTTATTTTTAAATGTTCGCTTAGTAATAGTTTACTTTATAGCTATTAATGCTCGCGTAAACGGCCCTCATTTTATCCATTGCAATTTTAAAGGAATAGAAAAATCACCTCGTTTGGATGGGTGGGGGTATTGGAGTTAGGGGAGATGAGAATGTTCATCCCATTACCGAAGAAAAAAAAGTGTGTGTCTCTTTTCTAATCGATTGTAAATCGTCGATTAAACTTTTTGATGAGTTGGTCGCGGTAGTTGTTATTTGGTGAGTTGCTTTGTTTTATATTTATGCAGATGATGTAGTCATGGATGGTGATGGATAAACGAAATCGCAAGGTATGAGTCATAAGTTATATAGGATAGTGCCTGATCATGAAGAACAAGCAACCAGTATACTTATGCTAAAATCAGTATACGTCTAACGCTTAATATTAATACTGACATGAGTATACGTCTAACGCTTAATCTACACATCTCTTGAGAATGGCTACTATTAGTTCTCCGAAACATCGAGAACCGGTTTTTTTAAGAACCAAGTCTCAACATCAACGCGGAATCCCCGAGAAATCATCTCATGATGAGAATCATCTCATTCGTCTATCCGCGAAAGCTCGCCTAAATATAACACACACACATATATGTGTGTGTAACATAACTTTTTTTAACTTTTGTAACTTTTGTAATAATTTGTAGTATTCTCAAAAAATTTTAATTAATAAATCTAAACTTCGACTTGAGAAGAATTTGAGTTAGTTTTTGTTTATCGTATTACCCGAATTCTACCGTTTGTAGATTGTTACAAAAAATTTACTAAATTATAAAATTTTAATTTAATTTTAATAAAAATTTAAATAAAATTTAAATTTATTTAAAATTACAACAAATTGTTACAAAAGTTACAAAAACAAAGTAAGAGATTTTTTTATTACTTACAAAGAAGGCAATGAACAAATTATTAGGACGTTTAACATCATATAACTTTGACAAAAAAGTTGCAGATTACATTACAACTAGTGTAAAGAGAGCCATCTCATGAAGAATTTAATTAAGGTGTCTAAACATTATTATATTAACAAAATGTCGGACACCAACCGATCGGCACAGCACAAGGAAACCAACAAAAATTAACATCGATCTATTAAAATAAATTAAAGTTGAATGCGGATTTTGGATTTGTTGCAGTTTAGGTCCCAGATGACGAGGGGATATTCATATGATACCATTGTCAAGATATTCTGCTCAACACCGGAATGGGGATGGATATAGACTAGGAAAATATGTAATTTGTTATTATAAAAGGGAATATTATATGGTGAAGTGGATAAAGTCGTTGAGTGTGTTATTTAAGGAAGGCCCTTACCGGAATGAAATTTCGTGTTGATGCAATGCCCATGGTCCTTTTTGTCAGAAAATGTCCATGTTTCTGTATATTTATAGAATTTCATGCAAATGCAATCAATATTTAACGATATCTTTCTACATTCATTGTCTATATAGGTATTTCATATTTTTATTACATGTTTTTTTTAAGCTATAATATTGAAAAATTTAGATTTTAAATGAAAAAATTGTAATGTATTTAAATATAGACTTGCAGCCATATACACAACGAAGCGAAAACTGTCAAGAAAATGTTATCAATAATTTGATTTACATAATAAATTTCTCGGAGAAAAAGTCAATCTAGTGTAAATAATTTGATGAAGTCAGTAAATATAATAAACATGTGTTTAACAGGATTTTAGGAAATATTTAGAAAATTAGATACTGTGTATGTATTGAATATATTTTGATTTTAGCTTTTACTTAAATCATCAAAATACGAAAATAAAAGTTATATTATAAAAGAAAATTCATATTATTTATAAAAGAAAATTGTTAATTATTATTTTGAAATTATTTTGAGATTTGAGATTGTAGGAAAAATATGTAAAATCTAAAAAAAAAACATAAATTTTGAAAAAAATAAGATACAGGATGTTTCAAAAAGAATATACAAATTTCACATGCATATACTTATTAAACTTTAAGTCATACGAATATGAAATTTTACACACATGTTTACGAACCTATCAAGTTTAGATTACATATTTTAAATATGTCTACCATTAGCGACACGTACAATATCACATCGATACTCAAATTCCTTCCATACTCGTGCAAACTATGTATACAATGCTAACACTTTCGCAAAACGCATCGAGTTCAGTGATGAAGCGACTTTCCATATTAGTGGTCAGGTAAACAAACACAATGTTCGAATTTTGGGCCTACACAACCCACATCAGTCATTGAACATGCACAAGATTTCGCCCAAAGTCAATGATATAAAAAATAATAAATTAATATTTTGTGCGATATTCCGATGATCTGTTTACGGCCCATTCTTCTTTGATGGAAACACGGTTAACGGTCAGCGCATCTCGCTATATTACAAAACTCGTTGTTTCCGAGGCTGCACGAAGACAACTTCATAATTTAACAAGACGGGGCACCCCATCACTGGAGTCGCCAAGTGCGTGAATATCTGAATGAAGTTCTACCGAACCGTTGGATTGGTCGTCAAGGGGTTGACGACTTAACATGTCTCAACTGCCTCGTTCACCGGATTTGACACAATGTGACTTCTTCCAATGGGGTTTCGTTAAAGATAGCGTTTATGTACCACCACTCCCACAGAACCTGGAGGAGTTGAGGAACCGGATCCGTACTGCTATAACATCAAAGACGAAGGACATGCTTGCCCGAGTATGAGAGGAATTTGAGTATCGGTATGACATTGTTCGTGTCGCTGATGGACGACATATTGGACATCTGTAATCTAAAATCTGTAAAGTTTCATATTCGTATGTCTTAAATTTTAATAAATATATGCGTACGAAATACGAATATTCTTTTTGAAACACCCTGTATTTTCATTGATTTATATTTTACATTGATCTTCATAGTATTCGCTGAGAATTTCTTTTCGGAAGATATAGTATTAGCTGAGAAATTATTTTTTCTCTTCCATTTATTTTTGAGAAAATAAATGTATATATAAAGTATATAAATTTGGTATATAAATTTAAAGTACATCAATATTATAATATATAGAGGGTAAAAGACCATCAAGATTATCTTTGAAAATAAAAGTAATTTTCTATTCAAAATATAATTCCGTTAAAACAAGATGGAATAAATATAAATATATTGCTTTAAGGGGGATAGTTAGCCTTGAAATTTTCAGAAAATCGATTTTGTGCTTTCGATATGGGGACTCGCATCCTTCATAAGTCTTTTAAGCCCAATAGGAAGTTAAAATTCCAAAATTGCCGAAGTTATAATGAAAATGGTATGCGCGCGTGAATGCGTAGAGATGGGCATAATCGACTGACAATAATCGATCATTCCAATATTTTGAATCATTCGAGTACTCGATTATTATTCGTGAGCACAAGTAATGAATTCACTCGGAATAGAGATGAATAATTCAAGTATTCGATAATCACTCATGTGCATGAGTGATGGGCGATCATTGGGACTTGGAAATCGGAATAGGGCGTTGTCGTCAGCAGCGCCGAAAGGGCCATAATCGACTATCAATAATTGAATCATATTAGTACTTGATTATTACTTGTGTGTATGAGTTGATGAATGATCACTTGAAAATCCTAATCGCCAGTCGGCACCACTAGTCCTTCGGTTAAAGGCAATTTAAACTTTTCAACTTGAAAATTACTGTCAAACGTCGAAACTCGAGTCGTGATAAATGTAGAAATTTATATAATTGTGAATAGTACGTTATATAACATTATTACATATTATAAGTGTGGTTAAAACATAATGTTAAATCAGTGTAAGTATGAATTACCAAGTAGTAACAGTCGCAACTATCCTATTCATAATTTATGTTTGTCTGTTCAGGCTGTTCCTTCTATCTTTTGTCAGTCTGTCGGCTTTTGAGAATACCCATTCAGATGGTACTGACTGATTCATTTTTTGAAAGTGGATATAACTCAGGAAAAAAATAATTTTTTGACTGCCAAGATTATAAAGGATTTATTTTTCTTGTTATCAGCGGTAGCTATAATTATTGTTTAACTTGAAACATATGCCTGAGTAATTTTATAAATTGTTACAATTATTTATAATATTTTTAAATTAGTTATAATTTAATCGGATTTTAATAGAATGTTGCAAATATGCGATATTATCGAATGAATGAATTTGATGAATTTTATGGGTAATATTACAGGTATAATAGTAATTTTTAGGGTGATTTTTAGAGTCATCCTTTGGTTAATAAAATCACTCGATTACTAATCATTCGATTATCAAAATCATTCGAATCACCAGAAGGTGAATCATCACGTTTGAACTGCTGTTGAAAGTTTGAATGCACAAAATAATTTAAAAGTAACACCAAACTTTAACCGCGATTTCTCACGAACTAGGGATGGCGATCTTTGCTCCTCAGTGTCAGGATTGCTCCTCAGTGTAGTCAAAAAAGAAGTTGACCCCGAATCATCAGGAGTCAAGCTATCGGGAATAAGGCAGACTAAAATAGGAGAGCTCTTACTTGTGCAAAGAGCTGTAAGTGAAAGAGGGGAGTGCGAACAACCTAAGGGAAATAATAGTAAACAAACTGCCGCAGATAGAAATCCGCACGAGAAACTTGGAAACCGTTTTGAACATTAAAGCTTTGGATGCTGTAACAACACGAGAAGAGATAGATGACGCGTTAGGATCTGTGCTCGGTAATACAGAAGGAGCAATTAAAATAAAAAACATCAGACCTGCCTATGGAGATAGCCAGATAGCCACCGTGGCACTACCAAAAAAACAAGCGAAAGTGCTAATAGACAGAGGTTACATAAAGGTTGGATGGATCAATTGCAGAGTGAGGGAGAGAATTGACCTAGAAAGGTGCTATAAATGCTGGGAAGCAGGCCATCTAGCTAATGCATAGGCAGAAGATGTGTCTACGATGCACCAAAGAGGGACATCAGGCAAAAGACTGTCAAGGATATATGTACTGCCCAATCTGCAAGACAAAGGGACATCAGGCGTATTCTGGAACTTGCCCAGCATAAAAAATAGCTCTCTCGGAGGAGATCAAGAGAAGGCAAGGAAGCAAAAATGGCTAACATCATCCAAATTACCCTAATGAGATGAAACCAGATGAACCAGACATACTATTAGTGAGTAAACCAAATAAAAAAATTGCAACTAGCTCCAAATGGATCACGGACGACAAAAAATGCAGGATGCAGCGATTTGCATAAATAAGAGCAAAGTAACTGTTCTAAAGACTTGACATGGATCGGGTTTTGTTTGGGTTGAACTGCCCCAACTCATTATATACAGCTGCTACTTTTCCCCCAACGCAAAAATTGAACAACTGTCAGAATCCCTAGAGACTCTTAGTCAAACAATAAGTTAGTAAAAACGTAAAATTATAGCAGGCGACTTCAACGCAAAATCGCCACACTGGGGCTCCTCAAAAACGGATTCACGAGGGGATATGGTCATGGATTGGGCGGCGAGCATGGACCTCTTCATCAAAAACGAAGGTGCTAAACCAACTTTCGAACGTGGAGATTCATTCTCAATACTTAACCTAACTTTTGCAACAAGCGAACTCGCTGCAAGAACAAAGAACTGCCAAGTACTAGACAGGGAGTCACTAAGTGACCACAAGTATGTCGGCTACGTAGTAGATGAAAATAATGGAAGTATTCTAATCCGATACAAAAACAGAAACGCCTGGACAAACAGATCAATGCCAACAGACGTACAAAAATTCTACAGTAACCTAGAAGCAGAAATTAACAAGACCGAACATTATACAGCAAATTCGTTTGCTATAAAAAGTATATGCAAAAGCTGTGATACCACAGTAAAACCAAAAATGGAACGCAGACAAAAAAGACGGGTTTACTGGTGGAATGATAGCAAAAAGTTTCCAAACTATGTTCTGAAAATAATGAACCATATAGTCACCGAGGGAATATTTCCAGATATATGGAAAAAAGCTAAACTTGTTCTAATTAGGAGAGGCGATAAGCCCATCGAGAAGCCTTCGTCGTACAGACCCCTGTGTCTACCAGATGTAGCAGAAAAGCTCCTAGAGCAACTACTGCTACAAGGAATAAGACAGGCATTAGAGACAGGGAGAACAATGAGAACCTCTCAGAGAAGCAACATGGGCTCAGGGAGGGAAAGTCGATAGTAGATGCTATAGATAAGGTCGTCGAAGTTGCGAGAAAAGCGCTGGAAGGCTCACAAAGAACGAAAAAGCTATGTGCACTTATAACACTCGATGTTAGAAATGCCGTTAATTCTGCATCATGGCAAAACATCTTGTAGGAACTGTCAAGAAAGGGAATGCCATCGTATCTACTGCAATTAATCAGGAGCTATTTGAGAAATAGAAAAATCATTCTGCAAGCAGAGAACTCAAGAGAAGAGCGCGATGTCAGCAGTGGTGTTCCACAGGGCTCAGTTCTGGGCCCGACACTGTGGAACATCTTATACGATGGAGTCCTCAGACTCAAACTGCCGGAGGGAGTGGAGATCGTGGGCTTTGCTGAGGACCTAGCTCTGGTAGTGACTGGGAAAACAGAAAGGGGAATAATGCTTAAAGCAAATGCAGCTATAGATCAAGTTGGTAATTGGATGGAAGGAAAGAGACTAGACTTGGCTCCCGAGAAGACAGAGGCAGTTCTGCTAACAGGATTCAGAAAAATCGGTCCCATTACTTTCCTTGTAAAGGGAGAAAAGATAGTCACGAAAAAATCATTAAATACCTTGGTGTAACGATCGTCAAATGTCTATCATTTAAAAACCACGTCATCGCAATCGCAGATAAAGAGCTTAAAACCGCTGCAGCATTAGACAAACTAATGCCAAACGTCGGTGGCCCCTAAAGCAGCAAGCGAAGGGTCCTATGCTCGGTGGTACATTCGACCATGCTCTACGCAGCTCCGGTATGGGCAATTGCCATGGAGAAGAAATCCATCAGCCAAAAGTTATCGCTAATTCAACGGAAAATGGCAGTGAGAGTGTCCAGTGCATACCGAACAGTCTGAATGGAGGCCGCACTTGTAATCGCTGGCATAGTACCAATAGAGCTTATGGTGAGAGAGAGAGAAAGGAACAGTACCGAGTTAGAACAAGCGACGACTACACAAAAAACGATAAAAAGAAAGCAGCCAGGGCGCAAACGTATAAGGCATGGCAAAAAGAGTGGCAGCTATCGAACAGGGGACAACGGATCAGGATTCTTATACCTGACGTTGAGCGATGGGTGTCACGAAAGCATGGTGAAACGAATTTTCACCTTGCACAAGTGCTAAGCGGTCATGGTTGTTTTAGAGACTACCTGCATAACATGCGCAGGGCAGCAGATTGTCTCTGTGAATACCGTGGCCTTGAAGATAGCGTTCGACACACCATCTTCGACTCTCATAGATGGATACCAGAGAGAGAAACGTGGGAAAAGACAACTCACCTCAAACTAGAGCCCAAAGGCCTAACCGACCATATGATTAAGTCGGAGAACATCTGGATAATAACAACCGATATGATAACAAACATCATGGAATTGAAAGAGCAGGACGAGAGGAAACGACTCCAAGTCGAGAGCAACAAGAAACTGAACCTGAACCTCTATTAAACGAAAATTCGTTTAGAATGGCACAGTAAAATTCGCTATTGGCGGTAATGGCAGTTCTGCTCATTTTAGAATAAAAAATGTCCCAAGGATACCGCTGGACCAAAAACCGACCAAAAACAGTTAGTCATAGACAAGAAATCGAAGTTGCCATATATGCGATTGGAACTCGAACAATTGAAACTGTACTGAAAAATATACTGTCAAGCCAGCCGTGGGAGTCATTTGACAGATGTTGTGTTTCATTCTAAAATGAAAATGTATAATATCAATCTTTCTAATAAACTCATAATTTTGATAAAATATTCATTAGTTTATTTTTATAGACGATTCAAATCCCAAAAGTTACATGGTCAACCAACTTTGTAATAATAACTGTCTGTTCCACGTTTTGTTTTATTATACCTAACGATCATGGTGAAGAGAAGTAGCACTTTTGTTGATGTTTTTTTGGTGAGTAGGATAACAAAGTTTTGTTGGAGTCATACAGAAATAATGAAAAGCGGTTGCTTTGACAAGACATTCCATGGGGATGTCCCGTTTATTTTTTTTCAATATGCCTAAAATGGTTAGTTTATGTTGAACTAGCATCAGTACAGACGTAAACCAATTATTCATTGTTATATTCCGATAACTGCTGTATTTGAGTAAATCAATAGGTCTCCCTGTGCTATATTGTTTTTGCATACACTGAAGCGAATTTACATGGCTATGACAAATTACTCGATTGCAAATAATTGTCTTATTAAAATGATGTAGGGCCGAGATTAACGTGGTTTCCCTACCTCCTTAAAGAATGTCTTGTCAAATCAAAAGCTGTCTGGATCTTCATTATTTCTGTATGACTCCAACAAAACATTGTTATCCTACTCATAAAAAACAACAAGAAAGTGTACCATTATAGGGTTAATTATTACAACATTAGGACTACAATTAAGACTTGTATCTTTTACAAACCCAATAAAGATGATATCGATAAAAGATCGCTTCCTTTTTTTGAGTTTGTGTCTTTTATTTATATAAAAACTCAAAAAAAAAGAATCGATTTGTGAGAAATCGATCTTATAGACCTCGATTTTTTCTGATTCGATTCTTTAGACTTGGATTCAAATCGATTAAAAAATCGATCTTTTTAAAAAGAATCCCTACCTACGCCCATCCCTACCACGAACTATGTTTTTCGAAACGGTGAACATGATATCTCGAAAACCACTACAACGATTTGAATGAAAATTTAAACCTATGTACACATAGAAATTTCACTCCATGTATTGGAAGTAAAATTTCGAAAAAAGTATTAAAAAATAGATTAAAACTTCAATTTAAATGATCAAAATCAGCTCCAAATATATTTAACCCTTAACTGCCATACGTCTCAGGTGAGAAAATTACTACTACTTTGGGTCTGAGAGACGTATGTCAGGTGGTGTGGTGTAAAGTCAATATAGTATAGATTATGAAACCCTTTTCTTTTTCTGTTTCCGTTTAATGGCGCACCACGCATAACGCTGCACGTTATTGTTGAATAACTGAAACGAAATGAATCTTTCTTTACTGTTATAATAAAGATTATAAATGGAGACTTCAAGTGTCTATCTTAATTTATTACTTCAGAAATAATATTGAAAAAAGGCATATTTTTCTGGTCTCAAGTGTAATTAATTATTCCCTTTAATTTCTGCTGTAATATAAGTGTTGCCTTGAAAGATATGTTAAGTGAATTATTTTTTTCAGATATTTCCGATCAAATTACAATATAATTTACTCTTAATTCTGAAAATAAGATGAAAGCGAACCTTATTCCCAACCGAATAAACAATTTTGTTTTATTATACGTAACGATAATGGTGAAGAGAAGTAGCACTTTTGTTGCTGTTTTTTGGTGAGTAGGATAACAAAGTTTTGTTGGAGTCATACAGAAATAATGAAAAGCTGTTGCTCTGACAAGACATTCTATGGGGATTTCCCGTTTATTTTTTGATTGAATGCATGTATCAAATCAAAAATTTATTTTCAAAATATTATTTTGTAACGTATGAATAACTGAATTTTTGGAATCTAGTTTAGACTAGTTTGTATTTCGTTTGCTTTCAGGAATAGTTTTTGGCAAATCGTTACATTCTTAGATCTCATTAGTTCTGCAAAATTATATATCTATAGATGTACATGTGATATAACAAAGTGTGCCAATCAACATATTTTAACTTATTCGTACTTATTAACCTTTCCGTAGTTCTATAATATTATTAAGTCATTTTGAGACAACCAAAACAATGTCTGTTAATGCAATTGTCTGTTATTTACTAGCAATCAGTCCACTTTCATGGCACTAAAAGAAGAAATATATAAATAACATTGTTTTGGTATGGTTTTGGTAATAAGTTGGTATGATTTTATCTATAATTAGTTTAGTTTCGCCCCTACATTCAACATTTTTTAAGTTAATTGTAAAGTAAACAAGTGCTTTTTGTCTGTCCTGGAAAATTTGTGGATTTTAGTTATTTGTTTTTGCGCAGGCGGCAACGATATTCTTCTAGCGCCTTGAAAATGCGACCTAACAAATTCTTTGTTTTTAAATTTGCAAAGGTTTTTAGTAAATAATTTGTGCCAACCTCTTAATAGAATTACCCTCAACTCAGGAACATCGCCCTACAATACAAGCAATAGTTTTTATGATTAATGAGTAGATAAAAGAATTTTAAAAGAACTGCATTTATAGCAATACATATAAAAGTTAAGAGGACTAGACAAATATTTTAATTTTCGTTTATTTGTTTTATTTTGTACGTTTCATTTTTTTTAAATAATTGGCAATAAATTTTATAACAGTCAACGTTTTTTTTTAAATTTGTCTTCATAATTTGCCCATTATAAATATAAGTTTAGTTGTTAAATTGACTGTAAATATATATTTCCTTTATCATAAATTGTAGGTTTGTATTATAGAAAAAAAAATGTTCAACAACAAACTACGCAATTCGCCATTAAAAATGTCTTTCATTTCTTTCTACTTCAATTAAAATATTGTTTAAATATTGTTTTTGATAAAATGAATGCTAAATATTTTCTAAGTTCTCAATATCTCAGATTATATCTAAATATAATCTCAGAAATTTATCTTTTTCTATATATAGTATCAAATAATATAACTAATATACATAATTTAAATTTTGATATTTGCTAAGATGCAAAAAATTATTTTATAAAAAAATTCAATTTCATAATATTTTCCTGTTCTTTCCTAAATATTTACTACAACTTAAAAATCGCAACGTTATGTCAACAAAGCATTAAATTTGCTTTTTCTTGTGCCAAAAACTAGGTTTCGTAAAAACAAAACAAAAAAACTACTAAATAAAGAAAGCTAGATTTATAAAAATGTAATATCTTGTCTTCTACACTTATTTTCTTTATAGATATTATTTTTTTGCAGAAAAAATAAATTTTTCTTCATTTTTGTCCATTGTACATTATTGTGTATTATATAGTAAAAGAGGACAGTTATCCTTGAAATTTTCAGAAAATCGATGTTGAATTTTCTATATATTCATATATCCAGAATTCAAAAAATTGCCGAATAATGAAAAGGGTAAGCACGGGAAGGTAGGTATTGCGCCTAGTGGGCTCTGGCCGTCGTTCTGGATTGTTTCTCCAAAGCAGCTACGGAGGCTAATCCAAATACCTTTGTATTTAGTTTGTTCCTGATCCACCTCTACACCTGGAAAGCATTTTCTCAGAAGCAAAACGAAAGTTTCAATTCCAAAATATGGAAAATTGCGTTGTTTTTGTGAGGTTGAAGATATAAAAATTGCCACATATTTTGCTGTTGGTACATACAATGATGGATATCGGTAAACATTTACTAAACATTTTAAAAGTTTTGGATGTATTATTCAGGCCCGATGCTGGGGATTGGCAGAGGAGAACAATTGTCTGTTCTCCTCACAGAACGTTGTGCTTAACTGGCAACAAAGGGGCCAGGGGCAGAGAAGAAAAAGAAAGGCATCTTAAGGATCGAAATGGCACGGACGAAGGTGTATTATATGGCATCGACTAAATCCGGTAAGTATCAATTTCAATTCGCAAAATGATTTTGAAATGACACCAAACTATGCGCGATTTGCCATGAAGTATGTTTTTCCAAACGGTGAACATAATATCTGGAAAACTGCTGCAAAGATTTGGATGCAAATTTACGAACTATGTACTGGGAACAGAATTTTTAAAAACATTGTTAACAAAAGTTAAAAAAACATTTTTGTAGGAAAAAAAATAAAATTGAATTTTACAAGAAATAAAGTATCTTCAATTTAATTTATCAAAATCACAAAATCTCTTTTAATTAATCAAAATCAATACATTTTATTAGATGTATTACAGTTTATAAAACCCATCCCTTTTTCTGTTTCGAATGTGTCTAATGGAATCTGATGGAATCATTCACTGCTTAATGTTGCACCGCCCGCAACGCTGCAGGTTACTGTTGATAGCTATTTAATACTGAAGCTAAATGATTTCTTTGTTAAAGAAATTTTATCCTCCTAAATTTTAAAGATAGCTTTGACATCGTGTATACGTCCAGCGAAACTAGATTTTTACACACACTGTTGCAAAGTTAGCCGTACTTATGCGGATGCGATGCGGTAAAGTGA
Source organism: Phosphuga atrata (assembly GCA_944588485.1). Classification (NCBI taxonomy): domain Eukaryota; kingdom Metazoa; phylum Arthropoda; class Insecta; order Coleoptera; family Silphidae; genus Phosphuga; species Phosphuga atrata. The sequence continues at coordinate 26,465,762 of OX155899.1, read as the reverse complement.
CCAGTAAAATAGTAATATAACCGATGCGGTAAAGTGCCAAGTAAATTTTAACCCTTCAAGGATACTTAGTTTAAGACAATAAAATCTAATTTAGAAAAAGCTACCTAAAACCATACTTGACACGATAATATAGAAAATAAAAGTGATTTCTTATTATTAAGTATTGCGTATGACATGTTGCAAAATGATATATTATGTACCTACCTAATAAATTTGAATTAGTAAAAATGTCAAGTTTGTGAGTACCGACATTAAAAAGTTAATTCATATCCAATATTTTAAATAATCTAAATCTATTTGTTTCTTAAATAATAATTGTCGGCCAAAAAATGTTATACAAATTTCGTGCGGAAATGATTTTACAACGCTCCAGCTAATGGGGAACTCGCCCTTCGAGCTCGATCCCCAAACGAGCTGTTGCGTTGTAAAATCAACGTTTCCGCACTCTAAAGTAATAAACTATTTCTTAACTGTAAATAAAGCATATATATATATATATATATATATATATATATATATATATATATATATATATATATATATATATGTATATATATATATATATATATATATATATATATATATATATATATATATGTATATATATATATATATATATATGTATATATATATATATTATATATTTTTTATCATTAACTAAATATCTATCTAAATAACAAAATATTTCACACATGCTATTTAATGTTGTTGATTTATTTCTAATTCAGATTGAATATCACTGGTCTTATTTAAAAAAAATCAATTTAAAAAAAATAGACAGCAAGAGAATAGAGGGTCGGATTTAACTTTTAAATAACATCACACGGACGTTTCTTTACGAAAATAAAATAGTATTTTCTATTAGAAGTAAAAGTAATTTGTGTCTCAAACAAGATCAAGATCAGATATTTTTCTATTTTGGATAATAAAATAAACCAACATTTTTAGATCCATGCATAATTCCATTTAGATCCATAATATTGAATACTGTTTAATATTGAATCACTTGCGTTATTTTATTTGAACTAACTATGATACAAACTACGACAGTATGAAATTTGAAACTACTTTCGATTTATTACATTTTATTCATTTTTACATTTTGCTCAATAATAAGGTAAGAAATTAAGTTTTTGTTTAGATTCATGTTTCATCTTATATAATTATTAATATATGATTTATAAAAAGTGTATGTTTTCGGTAACTAGTTAAGATATTATAAAGAAACAGGTTTTATACTAAATTTAACTAATATCAAGACATTACAACGAAATCTACATTCACAAAATGCAAATTTCTTATTTCTCGCAATGTCTATTCCAGCTGAAAGTAATTCAGGATCTCAAATTCCTCTCAGTGTATGAAAGAGAATAATTAAAACACCAGTTGCAAAGTAGTCGCAACAATTAAAATACAATCTCTATTATGCTAAATTTTAAGTGATTAACTCACCTAGCATTTTAATGACTCTATTTTGGGCGGCTGTCGTTCTCGACGCTCTTGAAATTCCATCACTATTTGCAGTGCTGCCAAAAGAAGCTCTTTTTACTACGCCCAAAAGTCTCGACTTTCTTAATTTTACAGCAATTAATATATAAAGAACTGTAATTAAAATCATTGGTCCTACGAAGATTACAAACGTGGATATTTCGAAAGCGTGTTGAAAAGATGTAACGACAGTACATCTACTATATTCCATACCATTTTTGTATTCGTATTCGACTCCAAATTGAATAGCTTGTGGTGCAGCTAGACATAGAGCAACAATCCAAATTATGATTATGAATTTTATAGCTCTTGATAAGTTTGACATTGTGTGGGAAAGAAAGGGGTGGCATATTGCTAAATATCTTTCAACTGTGAAAGCAGTTATTGTTAAAACTGTTGCGTTTGCCGAGGTTTCGGCTGCAAACCCCTGCAGCACACAGAAAGCTTCACCGAACACGTACGTTTCCGGAGACCATATCCTGTACATTTCAGGTGGAAGTCCAGAAATTAGCAATAGTAAATCAGAAATGGCTATGCTAAATAGGTAATAGTTTGTTACGGTGTGTAATGATTTGTTTCTTGATATTACTATACACGTACTCACATTCCCTATTATTCCCGAAACGAAAATAATCCCGTATACAACGGTTATTGGAATGACCCATTCTATCGGGTATAAAATCGACTCGTCGTCGATCTTTGTTAAATTTGAATCGCTTATGTTATTATTTGAGGTGACATTGTCTAAAACACTTCCGTTTGGATATGTCATCTCGACAGTTTTATAACAATATTTTATATAAAATTTAACACATTTCACACAAAAACACTTACAAATAAATACTGTCTAACTTTATCTATTATTCCCGCGCGCGCTGAATTTTGTGACTCGCTGGCCGCGACCGCTTCTGATAAAGTGAGACTGAAAACGGATTCACGATTGCGTTGCGCCTTTGGACCCCACCACAAATAAGTTTGGACTATTCTATGAAACAAAAAATGAATTAAACTTTTATAATTAATTTTTAGGGCTTTCATTTAGTTCTAGGATTTCATCCACTTAATGTTACTAGGTTTAATTTCTACTAGAAATATGAATTACTTTTTAAATTCCTATCTAAATGTTTACAACATTCTCACACATTACAGTCACCTTTCTGTTTCCGAAATTTCTGTTTTGTCTCTATTTAATGACAGAACATTTTAATTCAAATTATTTTCGTATTAGTAATTATGGAAATTAAGGAATTAAAATAAAAAAATTATTTATGATTCAAGAATGAATTTATCTACATATTTTTATAACATTAATTCAAATTGCCATACTTATTTTTTATAATATCTCTAGTCTAATAATAAAATAGCTTACAGTGATTCTTTTTTCATATGTAGAATCATCTAAAAGTTATTAATAAATTAATGGGGTAATTTTGTTTTATAATTATATAAATATATTTTTATTAATATATTTGTAATTCATTTATTATCACTACACATTTAATATTACAGCTAAGATTTTCATTGTAGGTTATTTAGAAATAAACTTTGGAGAGCACACATCAATTGTATTATTTTAATAATAATTTTATAATACATAATCCAATACAAGCAACTAACTAGAAATTAATTTAAAGAAAATTCAATCTTTGTGTATTCTCCTACTAATAATATCTATAATATTATCTTCCTCTTCTTTCGAATAGGCCTACTTTGGACCACGCTTCTTCAACTATTGGGCTTTGACCTTTGAGCTTTGCCCAGTATTGTCGCATCTTCTGCCGGTGTAACTCCTTTCTCTCCTCTGTCCAGGGGGTACCTTTCCTTCGAGGTTTTTCCTGAAATCCACGGACTTCCTTCAGGGTGCGTCTCACAGACTGTCTCTTTTTGAGATCTGTTATTCCCAGTTCTTTAATATCCTTCTCGGTCTCTGTCAACCAAGTGGTACGAAGCTTCTTGTTTTGCCAGAAGGTGAACAGACGGTTGGTTAGTCGGTTTGGAGTCAATCTTGCAACGTGGACATAGAAAGCTACCCTTCTTTTCCTTGCACAGTCAGAGAGCACCTCAATATGTTCGTACAGTTCACAGTTATGCCGCCTTCAGAATTCCCCATCTTCGTTTACCGGGCCTAGGATCTTCCTGAGGATTCTCCTCTTTCTGATTTCCAATTTCTCTATTAGACACCTTTGGTTCAAGGAAAGACACACCATGGCATACAGGGCTTCTGGTCGTAAGACTGATGTGTAGTGCTTAAGTTTCAGGTTGACAGGCATTTGTTATTGTAAGTGTTCTTAGTCAGCCGATAGGCTAGTTCTAACTTGCTGACTCTCTTGGATAATGATGTCCTTTTTGATAAGTTGGGTTCAAGCCATTCGCGGAGATGCTTAAATTTCTCAGTCCTCTTAATGTTTCCCTGTTCTAGTAACATCTTTCTTTTTGCTTCTCTGATGTTGGCGAAGAATTCTGCTTTCTCCAGCGACACTTGAAGACCCGCTTTGGCAGCCTGTTTTCTGAGGCAGTTTACCTGCATTGTTGCCATCTCAAGAGAATCAGCAAACAGAGCCATGTCATCTGCAAAGGCCAGGCAATCCAAAACCAGTCCATTGTTCTTACGTCCCAGGTAGATACCACTATGAGCACCCAAATTGTTCAGTTCCTTGCGCCATTCTCTCATAACCTTTTCAAGGACAAAGTTGAAGAGAAGTGGAGAAAGTCCATCTCCTTGTCTCACTCCAGTTCTTATTTCGAAGCTTTCCGAAATCTCGCCTCTAAATTTAACCTTGGAATGTGTGTTGGTCAAAGCTTCTAGAATGAGTCTGCGGGTTTTGTTGTCTAGTGCTATTTCCTGGAGTACTTTGTTTAGCGTTTCTCTATCCATGAAATCGTAGGCCTTCCCAAAAACCAACAAAGGTGACGACCACCTTGCGGTTTCTCATCTTGGAGTATGCAAGTATAGTTTTAAGATTGAGGATCTATTCAATACAGGATCGGGTCTACCTAAAGCCCCCCTGGTATTCTCCCAGTTCACTATCCAACTGATTTTCTGCCCCTGTTTGTAACGCCTTCGAGAGAAACTTGTATGTTACCGGGACGAGAGAAATTCCACGGTAGTTGTTTAGATCAGTAAAATCTCCCTTTTTGTGAAGCGGATGGATCAGAGCAGATTTCCAATCGGTTGGTAATTTCTCTATTTCCCAGATGTCCTGGATGATCTCGGTTAGCTTGCGCACGGCATTGTTTCCAGCACCTTTCCACAGTTCAGCAACGATAGAGTACTCTCCAGCTGCCTTATTATTCTTAAGAAGTTGAATGATCTGGCCAACTTCTTCCAATGAAGGGGGAAGCGAGTCCGGGTTTGGTGTGGTTTGTTTATAGTCGAAGTCATCGTTGGGTGGGTCACAAATGAGTAGATTTTTAAAGCCAAAAGGTTGCAGTTTTCCTTGTCGTTATAAGTTAGTTTGCCTTGTGAGTCTCTGAAGTGGACGCTTGGCGGAGCGTATTTTCTGAGTGCGTGCTTAAAGGTTCCAAATAAATCTCTTGAATTATTATTGGCAAAGCTCTCTTTGATTTGGGTTAGTTGGTTTTGTGTGAAGGTTCGTTTGGTTCCTCGAATTATCTGAACTGTAACCTTTCTTTGTTCAAAAAATGTATGCCAATTTTCCTTGGTCTTTGGGCTATTGCATTGTCACAGTCTTCAGTCCACCACGGATGCTTCCTTTTTCTAGCGAGAGGGGCGAGTTCATTGGCCGCCTTGACAAGAGTCTCCTTCAGTTGGTCCCAGTTGTTTAGGTCTGTGTTGTTCAGTCTCTGACTTAGTTTTTGACTGTTCTTGAGTCGCTCAAATCTTACCACTTTGGAAGTTCTGTGTAATCTAGTGTTTCTAGGCTGGAGTCTTATTTTGACCTTTGAGAGGTAGTGGTCTGAGTCCAGATTGGCGCTTCACGTTTTGTATTTCCTTTTGAGATTTTCGAGAAATGGCCACATGATCTATCTGGAATTCACCCAGGTGAAATCCAAGTCTTCTGCTTCCTTGCCAAGTGTTTGAAGGCTATAGACTTTATAATCAACCCAAAAGTCCTACACAAATCCACCAATCGTTCTTCGTTGCAGTTGGTTCGCTTATGCGCCGGATAATTGCCCACTATGTTTATGTATTTTTTCTCTCTTGCCAATTGAGCATTGAAGTCACCAAGCAGTATAACGGTGTGCCTCTCTGGAAGTTTAGAGATAATATCTTCTAATTCTTCCCAGAATTTATCACTTCTGTCTGGATTGCGTCTGTTGTCCTGGTTGATTGGGGCATGTACATTGACTATACTGTAGCCCTTATTTACGCATTTGCGAGAGAGAATGGATACACGACTACTCGGGGAGATAAAGTCGGTGACAGAATCCAGTATGTATCCTGTGACTGATTATAAATCCTATACCTAAGTGGGGTACGTTCTTCATTACCCGCTGACCCACTTTTCCTTTGAGGATTCTGTAGCCTTGGGACTCGAAGGTATGTTCGTCCGTAAATGTGGTTTCCTGTACTGCTGTCAGTTTTATGTTGTGTCGTGTTAGTGAATCAGTCAAATGTTTCAGTTTACCCACTTTTAGTAGTGAGTTGGCATAAAATATTGCGAAGAAACTTTGCCGTCTTGGTCTGAGTTTACGTCCGGTGATTTCAGGATGCTCCGACTCATCCTTAAAGCATGTTGGTATATATTATATTACTAATATTATATTATTTCTAATATATTATAAAGGGTGACAGCAAATATCAAAAAACGAAATTACTTGAACACCAACTTTTTTGCTGAACAATGTAGAGTAAAATCTAAAGTTTGATAACAAGTTAAATACTTAATCCTAAATTAGCAATTAATACTTAAAAATTACATCGATTAGTTGAACTCCGTTTGCTTGACTGAGATCGATGAAACAATGAACGTTGGCACGTGAACACGCTGGCACATTTATGGCAAAATCTCACCAACAGATTGTTTCTTTGCTGAATCTGTCAATTGCCAAATGTTTCGTTATAAGACTTTCAGGATTTCAGGTCGGTTCTGATAAACACCAGATTTAAGATGACCCCATAAGAAATATCCCACAGCCGACAAATTCGGAGAGCGGGAAGGCACACTGATCCCAACGTTTGGAAATCTGACAACCTGGAAAGATCTCTCGTAATTCTACCAAAGACATGCTGAATACATAACCATCTTGCTGATACCAAATATCGTTTATTGGTAATCGGAGTTGAGCGATGAGATCCATTAAGAACGTTTGTAGCATCTCCACATAACGTTCACTATTGACAACTACTGAGTTTTCTATTTCATCTTTAAACAAATAGGACCCCAATACCCCAGCTGAGAATACTACACACTATATAGTTGCCTTTTGAGAATGTTCTTCGAATATAACTTGAGGGTATTTGTCAGCAGTAAATTTGGCTTGTTCCTCACTCCATGCAATTGAAAATGTACTTTGTCACTCATAATTATTTTGTTGACGAAATTATCCCCTGTATCCAAAATCAATCGACCATCGTTTTTAGGCCATTTGTAAGGCCAAAAGAGAAAATATTTCCTTAAAATTGTTTTTACCGACTCCTACTTGCTGCGAAAAACGTCGGGGTCTATAAAGCTGGCTCTTCTAAATTCAAATTTGATTAGACCAGAATTATAATCTCTTTATGTGCTAATTATTTCCCGCAATGGCAAGTATTGTGCTCGAAGCGTTCAGTGAAAATATCAAATTTGACTAAAGGCCTTAACTTACTTTCAATCTGCTAACTTACTTTCAAGCTTGCACCTACCTATTTGAAAGATTCGAATACCTGTATCAAATAAGCAATATAATTATGTGATTTATATGTGCTTTTCAAGTACCCTGGACTAAATCTTCTTTTTTCTAATCTATCTATTATAAAATATATATTCTAAATCTATCTTTAAATTTGTAAATTCCTTCCTCGATCTCCGTCTACGGCACTGTTTTGTTTCAAACATTTAATTCGTATTTACTATTTAGTTTTTATCGACCAACCAAACAAAATAGTGACACTTAAAAAGGCATAAGTATCATATTTATCAAAGACAATAGAGAGTGAAAATATTGACATAATGACAAAACAGTTAGAAATAGCATTTTAAATACCATCAAAGAAGCCAATAACTACACGATGATGTTCGATAGCACTGTCCCATGTGTATGTCGTGTACAGAACAAATGTGGCAGGTAAATCGATATGTAAAAAAGCGAGTGATGTGTGTGAAATAAAAAAAGTTTCATTGATTTCATAGAAGTTACTGGAAAGATAGGAGAGTAGATTTGTCAACAGATTATAGAAAAAATGACAGTTGATACTTTAGATATTAGACAATATCGTGGCCAGTCTTTTGATATTGGTCCAATATGGCTAGCATCTATAAAGGAGTACAAGCGAGGATTGCAGAAAGGAATGAGCTGGCCGACCTGTTACCGTGCTTGGGTCACTCCTTAAATCTTATAGATGCCTCATCATGCCATGAAGCTATAAACCTATTTGAACTAATTCAACAAGTATATTACTTTTTTGTCGGCTCCACTGCTCGAAGGGATATTATGAAAAATATGTTATAACCTATGGAAAAGGAAGCAGCTAGACGCGATGGTCGGCGAAACATGTTGCTGTGAATGCCCTGTTAAACAATTTGCCAAAAGTAGTGCGAAAAAGAAGTTAAGCAAACTTCTCATGCCCCGGAAACTAAGTCCAAGGCAGGTCATCTCTTAGTTGCTATAAAGAATTTTAAATTTATTCTGAATTTGACGATTTGGCCAAATATACTCCGCGAAATCTATAGAGTAAATATGAAAATTTTAAATGAAGATATAATCCTTTCGCTATTAGTGACTTTAATTGATGGCCTGCTCAAAAAATTGAAAAAATGAGATAAAATTCAATTGATTATGGGATAAAAGAAGCAGTTGCTAAAAAAATTGGCATTGAGCCTATTCTGCCAAATAAACGAATTTCGAAATGCAAAAAACAATTTGATTACGAACACTTCAACCTGATCAGCTCTTTTGTAAAGAAATAATGATGGTTGTTGATCGAGTCATATCATAAATTAAAAAGAGGTTTGATGCTGCTATCATGCTAAATTTGAATTTTTCATTTCTCAATGGTACTGAAATTTTGAATATGTCAACTGAAGAAATGCAGAATCAATAAGCAAATCTAGCTCGAAAATAATAGCGATATTTAAACGCCGTTGAATTCTGCCAACAAGAACTCTACGTTTTTAAAGAGCAAGCTCCATTTTTATTTGGTGATTTATAAAAGGCTAACGGTTTCTATCTTTTGCAATAGATCTATGCGCATGATTTGCAGGATGCCTTTCCTAATATTTGTATTACTCTGCGAATTTACTCTACGTTTCCTACTACATCCGCAAGCTGTGAGCGAAACTAGCAAACTAAAACTTAATAAAAATTATTTGCGATCCACTATGAGCTAGGAACGTTTAATAAGTCGTAAGTAAGGAACGTAAGCAATCTTAGCGATAGAAAATCGAACGGCACATGAGATTAATTATGACAATAGATTTGTTTACAGAACAAAAGGCTCGAAGAGTGAAATTGTAATTTCAATTTGCAATACAATAACATACTTAATTTTGAATTGAAGATTTTTATTTTGAATCTTACGTTTTATTTCAGACCCTATCATGTGCTATCGTAAATAATATATAGGTCCTACAAGTCCATGTACGTACGTATATTTGTAAATAAATACGCTAGATAGGTTTTTGTGGCGTTGAATCCGGCAGGCCTATGTCTAATAGTGGGCGTCTGACGGCTGAAATGATGATGATAAAGGTAAATTTATAGGCGGGCGGCGGCGGCATTTTTCAGTTTTGGTTCCGCCACGAAAAAAATTGAAGATACGGGGCTGCCGAACCGAATGAACCATGAGGGGTGATATCTTTAATGACAAAGTATAGAAATTTTCACCGTAACGAAAATGTTGCAATAACTATGTGCCCTTGAGATATTCTATTCGCAGTTTTCTAACTCGCATCCTTGTACCAAAAATTCTCAGCAATCGGTATGAGCCATAAGTGGTGAAATAAATAATAATCGAACCCAGAAATTTTAACCGACGCGAAATCGTTGCAATAATTATTTGCTCTTGACATACTCTATTCGTGATTTCTGTGCTCGCACCTTTGTACGAAAAATTCACCCCAACCGTAAGAGGAGTCAAAATAGATGAAATCTATAATAAACCAGCAAATTTTAATCGGAGGGAAAGTGTTTCAAGTGTAATAACTATGCTCTTTCGAAATATATTTTCGATTTTTTTGTTCACACCCTTATAATAATCGAGCACAAATATTTTAACCGATACGAAATAGTTGCGATATATATTCGCAACCGTATACGAAAAATTGAAACCGATTTGTATAAGGCGTAAGAGGTGAAATCTATAATAATAAAACAGAGATGGCAGAAAGACCTTATAGTCGATAGCCATGTTGGACCTTCTCAGCTTACGCTGGAAAAAATTGACTCTCTTTCCGCATAAAGAGAGTTCAATCTGGTCCACATGATCATTTAGCCAATTTTCAATTAAGAAACATGCACACAATGTGCAATATCACAATGTGCACAGAGGGTAACTGTGTATGCTTCAAAATAGAATTCGGCAAACCAAGTTTCTCAATGTTTTTTTTGTAAAATTGGACGAAACAACTTCTTCAACAGATATTACAATTGGGTAAATAAATACTCCGTCCAGTTTCCAGATATCTTTGATTTGGCAGGCTAGTTCCTGGTATTTTTTTTTTTTCTGTCTCTGTTCTTTGGATGTTATGTGTCAACGGAACTGCGATGTCTATCAGTATGGCTGTTTTGCCGTCAAGGTCAATTAGAAGTATATCAGGTCGGTTGTAGGCAATCTTCTTAGACGTCAATATAGGCCTGTCCCAGTAGAGAATGTCCCATTGTCCCAGTAGATATTTATAATATGGGGGAGATTTCAGCCCCAGTAGACCATATTTTACACCGATTTGTTGGTAAATCAGCTTTGTCACTTGATTGTGCCTCCCTAAATTGGCAGTCTCTGATAAAGTTGGGCAACCTGCTATGATGTGTTCTATCGATTAGCCAACAGGACCACACTTTCTACACCTACCCATCACGTTTAATTTCAAAATGTGCTTTTTCGTAGTTTTCGGTTCTTATAATTCTGTTTTGGATAGCCATAATGAATACCTTAGTCTCTGAATAGAGAGATCTATCCCTCAGCCATTGTAAGGAAGCATTTACGTCAATATGATCTATGTTGGGGAAGCTCATATTTCCCGTGGAGTGCATTGTCCATCCAGGGCTTGAAATCTTTTTTCGGGAATGTTTGGGTATGACAAGATAAATTTTGAGGAGTATGTACCCATCGTCAGCCCTCATTTTAGATTGGATGAAGTCATCACCAGAGCGTAACAGTTTATTCCGCATGTTCTCCTCTTGGGTTCTACACATGTTAAAGAGGTACCCCCTTCCTCGCCCTTTGCGAGGTAGATATAACCGCTTGACGGAGGACCTTGGGTTTGGACATTGGTTTTTCTTATCAAGATCTATCTAGACCTATCCTATCAAGATCGTTCAGATCAGTTTCAGTCCACTTTTTTAAACCAAAAGAATATGTTAGTACAACTGCGGAGCACTGCTCCGCAAGAGACAAATGTATCTTGGGACCCACTTCTTGAACGCACAAGAGTTGCAGTCCTTGAATCCCACCCAGATCCTGTAATTCCTAAAGGAATCAGGACTAAAGGAGATGCTCTAAATTGGTAAGTCTGCTATGAATGGGTATATATTTTTTTTTAAGTTTGGTTCGATGTGATTACCGGGTTTGCCGACCCTTCGAACACTGCGGCCTATTGGTAGCCTATTGTATTCTATAACATTCACTTAGGCCCAGAAAACCTGTTGTTATAGTAAATTGCGATAATTGCCATTTTTCACATTTGTCTTTCTGGAACAAATGCGGCCGGACGATGGGAATAGAACTCGGGCCTCTATACTCGTCAGTTAGCGCTCTAACATGAGGCCACGAGCGTCACCACTACGCCACTAGCGCCGACACTATGAATGGGTAAGTATTCCAACGTTTAGAGGAAGAGGGTGGGGTACAATAGATCTACGGAGGTCGCAGTACAAGTCGTCATCACCAAAACTACAATCTACATGTACATATTAGTACAGGAATTGCTCAAGCGTTTATAGCTGATATTAAGTTTTTCTGGAGAGCTTGGTCTTCAAAATCTTGACATCTTATCTTAACATATTCTTTAGATTTTGGTGGTTAATTTTCACCCCAAAGTTTGACGATATTTTCTACAGCCTCTTCCAGATATTCCGTCTTGTCTCTTTTAATATTTAGGATGATGCACTTATCAAGGCCGAAATCCATGCTGATATACACACTGAAGTTCTTTTCAATGGATATTAAAGAATTCAACTTTGTAACCGTGTCAGCATCGATCTTAAGGTCATCCATATATAATAGATGTGATATCCTTCTGTCATTTCTCCCGATCTTATTATATAGCTATATTTTCTCTTCAGCCTATATTTTCTCTACAGTAAAGTCGAGAGGGAATTCAAGGCCAGGCAGAACCAAAGGGGAGAAAGAAAGTCTCCCTTGAAAAATCCCTCTTTTGATATTGACATTCTCAATGTTAGTTTTAATATCGTATCTAGAGACCACATCATTCTTGCATCGATTTAATATGAATTAAAATTTTTGAGCTCAATCATTATAGATTTCACCTCTTGTACCTCATTTTCGGGACACACACATTTGGCTCGGGGTGAGTTTTCCGCTAAAGGGGCTGAGTTAGCTAATTCGCTCCAGAGTTTTTTAAAAGCACATAAAGAGCACATAATTATAGTGCTTATTTGATATCGGTATAAAAAAAATTCAGATGAGGGAGTGAGATAGATAAACTTACTTCATTATTTTTTTATTAATAATTAATTTTTTCATTGACCGATTCGAGCAATACAATATAATGATTATTTCAATCAACATAAAGTGCACATGATTCTGCTTTCTTCTGCCTGCTTTATAGACCTTATACGTCGCACGAATTGGTTTGAATTTTCTTGAATTTTGTAACTTACAAGTATTCAAGTATTCTCTTCTAGCAGTTTTTTCCCTCAAGTTTAGTATCCTTAAAATACCCTGCTCGACGATATTTTTCTACCCATCTTGCACTTGTCCTGCAACTTGGAAAATTTAACAGGTGTCGAAACCACCTATGACTTTGAATAATGGAGTTTGGAGCAATCCTTTGTTGAATCGGCCGCCGCCACATTTAAAAAATAACTTGAAGGTTCACTGAATAGTAGACAGCTAAAATTATGGCAAATAAGTCATTACTACTTTCTGTTTTCATTCAGTAAAAATAGGACATTCTTAATTTGTCACCATTCATTATTTCTAAAATATTATATTTCTATAATATTATATATTTTCTATTATATATCTGTCGCAGGAAAGTATTTTTTTAGGAAAATAGTATTTCATGACAACATTTTTAGGTAAATATATGTAAAATTAATTGCATAATTGCACTGCCGCATGCGAGATTATATTGGATATAATACAATTTATTGTAGAATGTATAATTGGAAAAATCTCGACATAAGCGAAAAGTTAGATATTTTTTTTAAATTTCCGCTGCCTAAAGTTTGATTTTTACTTCATCCCTTCTCATATATTCAAGGAGGCAACGGATGGTATCTTCGACTTCTTGTTGTATAAAATCGATATGATAACATTCGGAAGGTCCGTAGTGTTTTCATTCTGGTGTGACTGGACGTGTATTTCCCAGGATATTTTAATTGAAATTTAAATGATATATTAACCTAAGAGACCGGTTACTCAGAAAAATGTGAATTTTCATAGACTAACTAGTTTATGAAGCAATATTTTAAGTAAAATTTTGGCGAAATAGTCCAATTATAAAAAATTAAACTTCAAAATATTACCAACTTATAAAAGCGGAATATAGCAATTACAGCGGAATATAGCTTGAATATATAAATATATTCAACCTTTCCGTTGCGCTATCATATTATAAAGTCTTTTTAAGACTACAAAACAAATCTCATGTTGAAACACAACAAATATTTTTATGCTACTTACTAGCCCTCAGTCCACTTTAATGACACTAAAGAAATAGATGAATAACATTGTTTTTAAGATGACATATTTCTATTAATATAATGATATATATTCAAGCTATATATTCCGCTTAAATAAGTTGGCATGATTGTATCTATAATTGGTTTGGTTTCACCCCAATATTCAATTAAAAAAATGTTATATCTAATATAAATAATATCATATTTACATATCAGTTGTACAGTTATTCCATATTAACCGAGGAAACGTAATTATTCGATAACCGAATATCCGAATCCAAAAATTTTAAGAATTTTGTTATTAGTGGTTATAGCGATAATCAACCGGGAGTTTACCCAAAAGTTTTTTCTACCCAAATTACTTAATAAGCATACTAACTGATTTAACATTAGCGGATTATATTGCGCTGATCGCAGATTCATTGGATTCGCAACAAGGTATGGTTGATAGAGTTCCTGCAGTAGCTGCAAGTCTGGGCTTAGTCCTTAGCAACAAATCCAAGTTCTCATGCGGTATAACCACATAGACGGCCGAACCATCAACATTTAAAGCAATTGAAAATGTTGCCACTTCAATCACTTCACCTACCTTGGCAGCAACATGGCGGACAATGGAGATGTTTCTTCAGAAATAAGTGCTAGAATCCAAAAAGCTACAATTTCCTGGAGCTCAATCAAGAAACTTTGGGCAAGATATCTTCAAAAAGACACCAAATTATAGAGATCATAAAGTTAACGCTTATATATTAGATTTTTTTTAGTTTTTTTTTTGGTAAGGTTAAGTTAGGTTACGATCGCTTGAACGTTTGAGATGCGTAGAGAAGGAATCAAGGGTAATCACACCGAACCAAAAAAAAAACACTTTCATCTCGAGTAGTAAATGCAATTTTTTCTACTGATTTCGGTTGTAGAATCCATAATTCGACTTTAATAAATCCAATTCGAAGCGAACTGTCAGAACTGCTAATACAAATTTAATTGTTGGTTTGGTCGTTTCCATGGTAACATATTGCATTCTCATAGAAGGTGATATTTTTCAAGTCAAATGTCCTAATTTTATTTCGGTTTTTTAAATAGTTTCAGGCTCGTTTTACCTTTGTACATAAAATATTTCATTGAAATTGATGTAACTAATAAGAAAGTCTATGCAAATTTGGTTAGTTTAGTGTTTTAATCGAGAAAATTATAAATTTAAAATGCTCATTTTCCTCTCTAGATGTGAAAATATTTTCATCTCTAGAATGAAAAAATGTCACTTTCATGTAGGGTAAGCCGTGGAAAAAATGCCATTTTCACATATATCAGTGGAAAAAATATATTTAAAAAATAATTATTTAAAAGTTTATGGACAAGGTGACGTTGTAAGATTACCGAATTACTATAGGTGCTTCAGTAATCTGCGAGGATCCAACGGTAGATTAATAATTTCTTCAAGATTTGATGATTTCTATAATTTCAGGAGTTTACCCACTTCATCGTGTGTTTTATTGTAATTATTCACACACTCAGCTAGTTTTGATGATTTATTAATTGATCACTAAATTTCATATATCATAAAAATACATAAATGTCAAAATTTACACTAAATACTGTGCTATTACTGTCACTGATACTTATATGATCAAATTCAGTATTGTCATTAATTTGACTGTCCACAAGATTGTTATTAATTTCATTGTTGTCCAATATTGATGCAGAATTAATACTCCTATTAAAATCTCCTAATACTAATTGATTAATAATTATAGATTTTTAGTTTCTTTTTGCGATGGCATCGATTGAAGACGATGAATATGCTATGTGATTGTACTACGATAGCTTACGCTGCACATATGAAACCTCTCCACTTAGGCAGGCACTGGTTTAGAAAGAAATTGTTTGATAAAATTTTGCTTGCAACAAAAATTATGAAAACCTAATATGTATTGGAAAGTTTGAAATTGTCAAATGAAAAATTTTAAATTCGTGCACGTATTTTAGGCCGTACTTTTTTTTTTTTTTTTAAACAAAGAAATATTTGTAAATTCATTTTTGTTTATTGTTTTACATTGAAAAATCATTTGACCGTTTGTGAAGACCGTGAAGAGGCCGAGTCAACAGCAGGAGTTTGACTTTGAAATTCTGTGGCAGTGTAGTTCAGTGCAACCGCAGTCTTCGTGTCCAGTTTTCATACAAAATGAATACATTAAAAATCCAGGAAAAATTACTAGTACAAAGGATGAATGGTCAATGACGATCGCTTGAACGTTTGAGATGCGTAAAGAAGGAATCAAGGGCGGGGTTTCGACTTTGAAGTGCAGTGGCAGTGCAGTTCAGTTCAATCACAGTTTTTCTTTCAATTCAATCCAAAGAGAATTGAAAAAAGGAAAAATAGTCCAAAATTCCAATCAAAATTAAAATGACAGCCGTCATATATATAAAAAAAAGCCAACTCAAGTGAGATTGAGTTTTGTGCTATCAACAGGGTTCACGGGTGGCGGATAGTGGAAAGGCCTTTAGATATAAAGGTTAGCTGCGAATACCCACTATGCAATCCCCGACCATAAAGCGGTGTTACTATCAGGGTGCAGAGGGGTAGTCAGCGGGTACGACTACCTTGAGTAAATACTGCAGAAATCCGACGACGGTAACATGACATGGCGAATAGTGCCGCCATTAAATAAGGCATAAATAAGGTTACGAAGTAGCCTTATACCCCTGGAATGGGCAGCTGCGTTCCAGTATGATTATAGGTGGAGATAACGTGTAATCGGTACAGCTGTAATCAAGAAGACGAGGGCGACAATGAAATATTCATCCCAACCGGTCTGGTCACAGCGCATGGAAAGCAACGGAAAACTACCATGTATAAATTTCATAGTATAATCATCAATATGGCTGAAAACAATCAAATAACGGGCATTAGTTCCTGGCAGACCTTAAATGGTCAGAGGCTGCTAAGAATCTCCGGGTCAGCCACTACAGTAATTAGTACTTGGAATGTGAGAAGTATGTTCGCAGCGGGTAAGATACAAAACACGATTACAGAAATGAAACGCATGAAAGTAGAAATCATGGGGATCAGTGAAATGAGATGGAAAGGAGTAGGAAAATGTATAGTAGATGATCACACAGTGTACTACTCAGGGTTAGATGAGAACCGGCACCAATACGGCGTAGGTATAATTCTTAATCAGAAAATTGCAAAAGCGGTAAGCAACTTTACACCAGTTTCTGACCGAATAATGTTGGTACAACTAGAAACAGCGCCAATAAACATCAACTTAATACAGGTTTATGCACCAACTTCTGACAAACCTGACGAAGAGAACGAAGAGTTTTACATCGATTTGCTAAAAACAATGCAGAGTCTAAAGAAAAACGAGATTAATATCATTATGGGAGATTTCAACGCGAAAATAGGATGCGGAAAACGTGCTGATATAGTGGGCGCGTTTGGTCTAGGTGAAAGTAACCCGAGAGGGGATAGATTATATGAGTTCTGCGTAGATGAAGAATATGTCGTACTAAACACTTTCTTCAAACTTCCACCGCGTAGACTATATAGATGGCGGACAAGAAAAGCAAAATTGTAAGAAACCAAATCGACTATATTCTTGTCAATAAAAGGTTCAGAAGTAGATTTAAATCGGTCAAGACGTACCCTGGCGCAGATGTATCATCAGACCACAACCCCCTCGTTGGAACGTTAAAGCTGAAAATGAGAAGTAGCCTTAAACCTAACAATAGTAACAGAGTAGATATTTCCCAACTCAAGAAGGATAATATAAGACACCAAATACGATCCGCGTTAACGACAGAATTCAGAAAAATAAAGAAAAACTCCGACCATGAAGTTCAGAGCGAATGGGAAATGGTAAAGAAGAGCATAGTTAAAACGAGTGAAACATTTCTAAAGCCCCAAATAACGAAAAAACGTAGAAAGTGCTGGATGACGATATCCTAAGGCTCATGGAAGAAAGAAGACGACACAAAAATACAGGCAAATACAAGGAGTTAAACAAAACCATTAGGCAGCTAATAAGAAAAGCAAAAGGGAAAAGAATCCATGAAGAATTTGGAAATAGAGGAGTTGGAAAAGAAACACGATGTCTTCAACGTACATAGTAAGGTGAAACTGGTAACTGGCACGCTTAGAAAACGGGTATATGGTCAATTAGTAGACAAAAACGGAACCATAGCATCAAATGTCACGGAGAAGCTTGCAATATGGAAAGAATACATAAATACTTTATTTGAATATGATCGACCATTAAACACTCCAACAATTACGGGAACTACTGGTCCTAATATTATAACAAGTGAAGTGAAGAACGCAATCAAACAAAGCAAGGATGGTAAAGCAGTGGGTCCAAATAGCACGCATGCCGAAGTTTTGAAGCTGCTGGACGATGAAAGTATATCGGTAATAACTTCTCTATTTAATAGAATTTACAACAGCGGAGTGATACCAAGGGATTGGCTAAAATCTACCCTTGTGACACTGCCAAAAAAACCAAATGCGAAAAAATGCGAAGATTATCGAACTTATTCATGGTAGAATCTATAGGAAATGCGAGGAAAACATCAGCAGCACGCAGTTTGGATTCCGAAACGCACTAGGAACAAGAGAAGCATTGTTTTGCATCCAAGTACTGTTTCTGATTACTGATATGCAGGGATGTGAATTATGATATATACGCTTGTTTCATAGATTATCAAAAAGCATTCGATAAAATACACCACGATAAACTTATCAACAAACTTCAGAAGATTGGACTAGATCAAAAAGATATTCGCGTAATAGCCAACTTATATTGGAACCAGACTGCTGTGGCAAATGTAGAGGACCAAACCACCGACAATATTGAGATTAGGAGAGGAGTAAGGCAAGGATGTGTTTTATTACCTCTGCTATTTAACATCTACTCTGAAGAAATATGTAAAGAAACACTCTTAAATATCAACGGGGGTCGTGGTTAATGGTGAAAGAGTTACTAACATCCGATATGCCGATGAAGGGTCTTCAGCGGTTGATGTCGGAAGTAGTAGCCTCTAGTAAAGAATATGGTCTCTTACTGAATATCAACAAAACAAAATAAATGGTAATAAGTAAGGTCCAAGCACCACCCGGCCAACTCATTATCGATGGTACAGTGGTCGAACGTGTAGCAACAACTACATATCTTGGTTGCATGGTAAATGACCAATGGGACCACTCGCTGGAGATAAGGAGAAGAATCGAAATAGCCAGAGCCACATTTATAAAAATGAAGAAACTATTTAGCAGTCATGATCTCTCACTGAACATCAAGATGAGACATATTAGATGCTATATTTTCTCCATACTTTTATATGGTGTTGAGTCGTGGACCTTAACTGAAGCATCCTGCAAGAAATTAGAGGCATTTGAAATATGGATTTATAGACGCTTGCTAAATATTAATTGGACGGATAAAGTTGCGAACATCGAAGTACTAAGAAAAATTAAGAAGGAGCCAGATTTACTGTTTATCATAAAAAAAAAAACGTAAACTAGGATACTTCGGTCATATAATGAGAAACGGAGAACGATATCGACTGCTGCAGCTCATACTGCAGCTCAAAGTAATAAGACGCAGAGGACCAGGCAGAAGAAGGATATCTTGGATGAAGAACCTGAGGCAATGGTTCAATTCAACAACAACGGAATTATTTAGAACAGCCGCAAATAAAATCCAGATTGCAATGATGATCGCCAACATTCGAACCGGATAGGCACCCGCAGAAGAAGAATTGAAAAATCTGAGAAATGCAGAATCAATATAAGAATATTCAATATCATATCTAAGCCCAACAACTTATATACCAATACATTCAAAACCACTACATTAAGACACACTAGACAACAACTGACGTGACCTGCACAGGAACACCATCGAAGGAATAGATTTTCGATCTAGCTTCGGTCATCTGCGCAGGTTCAGAAAACTGCACAGGTCTATTCCCACACACGCTCCGGTCTACCTGCACAGGCAAACCTCTACAGGTAGACCTCACCGGTGGACCGTTGTGTGTATGGCGTACATTAAGTATCGGGTAATGAGAAGTTTAGGTTATGGCAGATACAACAATTGTATATATGCATAGGGTAAATTCTATATATTCACTGAAGGTCTTAAAGTTTTTCATTTTTGCCCATCTGATCTCTTTGTTGTAGGTGGTGAGCACCTCGGAGTATTCTAACCAGATTCCGTATTGATTAGCTTTATTTAAAAGCTTATGTACTTGCTCTTAATGTAGACAAATTTTTGTTCCACCATTTTTCATTCTTATGCTCCTTCACGGGTTTTACCGGGCAGCTGGATTCAAATCCCATGGTGATTGCTACATTTATTTCTCCTACAGCTTGCTCTAGTTGTAGTATAACTTAATAGTATTATAGAACTTAGATGCTAGTGAAATGCCGTGAAATCGTATTCCAAAAATTTCCATGCTTACAGAGCCGGGTCGAACCTGTGAGCGGCTAAAAGGAGGTTTTTCTCTTACCACTCTATTTCACTTCAAACGGAGAGCCAAAGATATAGTCATGCGTTGATTCAACCTTTGCAGAAAAACCTACAATATCGATTGACTGCATCATTTGGCAACCCTAGCCCAGAACCGAAAACAGTGGCATCAAATTTCCATCGAAGTCGCCTATACCCACGATGGGCGAAGAGACGACAATCAACCAATCAGTTGTACATAATATCAGAACCAATGATAAGCAGTAAAGCATTAAAACTTATACAAAGTTGCGAAAATTTCAAATTTTGAGAAGAATATTATTAAGAAATAATGAACAGCTTATACTATTAAAATAATAATAATTTCTGAATATGTTTATGTCAAATTTGTTTGTTAATGAAGTTGATTGAAAGTATCATAATTCACTTTCAGAATATTGAAACTAATATTGAAACAAGTTAGGATAAATGTTAACAAGAAAAATCTCGATGCGAATAATATATGAATTAGGTTCTTTAATGTACAAATCTATTAATTTCTTAAGACATTCTTTTATTTAAATTTTCGTCTCATTTATTCACTCTATTACTTCATATTCTGTTAATTTTATGAATCGTAAACAAGTTTGCAACACCGCTTTGTATTAAAATTGCTTCAAAAACAAGATTACTTTAAATATCGTTTACTTTTTTATGTGTTTTGAAATATCTCCGTATAAATACACGTTTCAATTTGTGTGCGCATTAAATTCTTATATTTTGAATATATGATATAACATAAAATTAATTTATGACAAGAAGATTGTACAACGTTTATTATTACTATTTTTGTAAATAAAAGTTTATAAAACCTATTCTGTTGAATTTTGTGAATAAAAATGAATAGTTCTATATATAAAATAGAAGACAATAATAGAAAATTTTGATTATATTCAAATTCTCAAGCCAAAACAATAATTAAAAACATTGTTTCCATGGCTTTTCTTTTTTCTAATTGTTGGATTGGAGGCAGATTTATCTGTTAAAATATTAACGATATTACAGTTGAGAATATGGACTAGATTGTCTGAGGAATATAGTAATATTTGTTAGACAAGTTCTCTTAGGTCTTTCTAAAATCTAACCCATGTAATTTTTCATTAGGTGAAGGCTAAACTCGTTTTAAAAAAAGTGTGATGAAGTGGTATTGGTATTTTAATTATGCGAACAACTCATAAGTTTTAGACGTTGCATTTAACATTCTATTAAGAACTGTATCTTCTGGTCACCAAACTGCAGTCATCAAATCCTTTGCCGTTTACGTAGATATAAGAAAACCAATTCTCTCTCTTGAGTTTAGAAAGATACAATGCCATGTTGGCACATAGCATTGATTTGCATTAATCTGCTGTGTTAAAATGAAACGGGAAAAACGAATATCATTTCAAAAATTGAAAGATATTTTAATATAATTAAACTTTTGTGATCAAAGGTCATAAGTAGAATACTTAAACGTCTAATGTGTTAATGCACATTAATCCAACCAGTTTTCTTATGGTTTCAAAAACTAGTGCAAGGATCATGAATAAATTTGATTTTATTCGCCATTCAAATCGAACAAAGATTTAGTTGGTTCGTACAATTACTAATTGAAGCTAACATACAAAGAACCAGATAGTGTTATACCTTAATCAGTTATTAGTTATATACACTGACGGCGATAGCACGCGATTACAAAATAAATAATATAATAGCATAAAAAACTAGAACTATACAGCCTTATAGGTAAATACCTATAGACATACACATAACTGAAATACTTACTCTAGAATAATAATCAATAACTTTACAGACCAAAAAAAAGCAAAAAAACTCCAAATCTCTCCGCTCACCTTTTCTTCTTCTTTTCCATCTTTTCATTCTACTTAAAAACGACGGTCCCTTACCGCTTTCGTCCATGTATTGGTCATCTAATTCAGCCTTCGAGCATTTTTCTAACTAATATTTCGAAATATCCACATTCTCATCACCTTCTACTTTTCTCATTCATGCAATGCTTTGTTACACGCTCTTCGCCACCAAATCGAAATCTTACCAACAGTAACTGATCCTGCCGCTCTTTATTGCCATAGACTTTACTGTCCACTTGTAGCTGCCATAGACTTTCTGAAATGTGCTACTATCTGTATTTTGGTTTGGCGCTTCCCCAATGGTTCCTCCCCAAACACTCTTCTTCCTACCTTAAAAACCTCCTTATTCACTACTCGAAAAATTTGATTTATTATTCTTTAATCTCCCATCCCTTCCCATCCATCCTATATTCATACTTAATCACTCGTTCCGCTACAATTACCGCCACTTTACACGCATTCACTTCTTGAAATGTGACCTGGCGTCCAAAAATTTTGCTACACCCTTTCTATCTTGACCTCTTCTTTTGTTGCCCAGACCTCGCACCCATAAAATAATATACTTCGTACACATATCTTCTAAATTCTATATCAAAGTTTCGGCGAAATTTCAACAGTCACAAAATGCTTCGTCACGCTTAACTTGGCAAATGGTGAATCAACGAAGATCGAAGGCATAGGATAAATCAGCCTGACAGTATAACTCGGAAAGATTCCACGAAATCAAAAGTGTTTCATGTGCCAGACCTTTGAACAAATGAAATAATATCTGTTTCGAAAATAACTGATAGTGGCTATGAATTTACGACTTGTATTCCGTACGTGAGCCAAGGGAGAAAGCGGGCACGGTATCAACTGGCAGATCAAAATTACAGGAGTGGCATAAGAAATTAAAATGCATAAATGAAAAAAGTTTGAAGGAAATGGCACGAGATAAAAAGGTACTCGTTTTGATATTTAATCCGAAATATAACATCACTGAAACAGCTAAAGAAGATGAACATGAGCCAAACGAGTCCGGGAAGGAGTCTGGGTTAGATGGAACATTACAAACTGAATCTGAAAAAGCAGAAGACCCGGGAAAGAGTAAAACTGTGTCAAGCAAAACTAAGAAGACAAAATGTAAGAGAAGCATTTCTTTTAAATTTAAGAGAAGAGTCCCGATGCAGAGGAATGGAAAGAAGCCATGAAAAATGAGTACGTAGCTCAGATCAAATGCGGAACCTGGAAAACCGTCGACTCTCCAATGAACGGCAGTACGAAAGAATGGCACGTCTTATCGCCAAAGGCTACCCGCAACAACCAGGTGTGGATTTAAACGAAGCTTTCTCACTTATGACACGACTGGGATCAAAACGCATGATGATGGCATTGTCGGCGGAATACGATTTAACTGTACATCAAATGGAAGTCGTAACCGCATCTGGTTTCTGAAGTACTGGAGGATGTCCTTCGAACAATGACTAAACTTAAAAGCAGATCAAGGGGAAGAACCAAAGGAAAATAAGCAATGATGTTTACAAAACAACTCAAAAATGGCTAAAAGAACTAACAACATGTGAAGAAAAGACTTGTCGTATTAGAAAAGCTTTATACGGATTACGAGAGTCCTGCAGGCAGTGGTATAAGAAGCTCCACCAAGAACTGAAGAAGGCCGGATTGGAGCCATTAAACTCAGAGCCTTGTATATACATTTCGAACGCAAAGAGAAGACGATGTTAGTTGGTGTTTACTTGGATGACATCTTGATTGCATCGGATAAAATGAGTGGTATGCAATAAATAAAACCAAACCTCATGATAAAATTTGAAATGAAAGACATGGGCCCTATTCACCATTGTCCTGGAATTGACTTTCATCAACACAAGAACACAGGCGCTATGTTTATGTCGCAGAAACGATATATTGAAACAGTTTTGAAAAACTTTGGAATGAGCAACTGCAAACCGACTCCATTCGATGCTAACGAAAAACTAACCAAAAACGAAAACATTGATGAAAACAAGGAAGAATATCCATACCAATGTTTGGTAGGATCATTAATGGTAGGTATTATGTATATTTATTGCCCTTACGGGTTTATAAATTGAATCCAAAATTTACTAAAACTAACATCGAACATAATATAAATAAGAATAATAATAAAAAGAGAAAAAGAAAAAATACACATTAAAAAAAGAAACTTATGCTGCTCAAACTAAAAACAAAAAAAACAAAAAAGGAAAGTCACTAAATTCCTATCCCTAAACCCCGATTACCGGCTTCCCTCCCCACATATTGCTCTTCTTCTCTCCTCAACTTTCTTCATCCAATCTATCCCTCTTCCATCCTCGTTTAAAATCTCTTCTCTACACTCGTCCCTTTCTCTCATTTCTGAACATTCGTTCAGCAAGTGTTCTATTGTCTCCTTGTTTTCTCCACACATCCTGCATACTCTATTCCTATCCTCCATTAAAAAGTTATTATCTCTCTCTTCATTTCCACATCTGAATCTTGCTATTGTCACTCTCTCTTTTCTACTTTCTCTTCCTAGGTACTTTTGCAGTTCTTCCGTTATTATTTTTTCATATTTCCCATTGTACCTAGACTCTCTAATTCTTGCTCTCCTTTCTTGCCTTTGCACATCTCTATCTCTCTGGACCAATTCCTCTGTCATTACTCTACCTCTCTCTCTCATTCTTTCTATCTCCGCTCCTGCATACCCGTTTCTTTCTAGATATGCTTCCCTCTCTATCCACACCCCCTTTCCCATTTCTTTTCTTTTTTCTTTGAGGCACTCTTGCAGAATTCTGCACTCTCCTCTCTCTATCACTCTCTCCTCAAAACTTATTGCTCTCTTTCCTGCTTCTATTCGTATTCCATCTCTATTTGTTTCCTCCATCACTATATACCCCGGGGTCTCTCTACCTAGTCCTAGCACTAATTTCAAATATTTTTCTTGCACCCTTTCCAGTCCTTCTTGCTCTCTCATATTTCCCATATTTCCGCTCCATACATCATCACACTTTTCACCAGGCTATCAAACATCATCACTCTCCTTCTATAGTCGTGTCCAAATTTTCTCTCTCCTATTCCCCATACCACTCCTAGTATTTTATTGGCTTTCTTTACTAACTCTCTCACGTGTGCTGTTTCAGTATTTCTCTCATTAAACACGTACCCTAGGTATTTAAATTCTTTTACTTCTTCAATTTTCTCCTTCTCCCATCTCCACTCAATTACTCTTCTCCTGCCACCCCCTTTTCTAAACACCATCATCTTGGACTTCTCCACATTCACTGTCAGATTTTTCCTCCTCATATATTTCTCCATGTTTCTTATCATTTCTTTCATCACTTTCTCGTCTCTCGCTAGCACCACCAAATCATCCGCGTAGGCTAGGGACCACACTTTTTCTTTGCCCACCACAACCCCACCCGTCTGCGTCTTACTGAACATCTCCTCTATGTCTCCAATAAATGCTGCAAACAGGCTGGGGCTTAGTGGGCAGCCTTGTCTCACTCCCTTATGCGTATTAAAACCTTCGCTCACCCTTTCACCAACTCTCACTCTACTTATTGTTTCTTCATAAATCTCTTCTAATTTTGATATCAGATGCTCCTTTATCCTTTTCTTTCTCAGACATTCCCACAGTGCCTCTCTTGCTACATTATCAAAGGCCGCCTTCAGGTCCACAAATAATGCATACATCCTGCCGCCCTTCTTTTTTATCTCATTCCCTACTATGTGATTCAAGATGTATACATTATCCATGGTCCCTCTCCCTTTCCTAAATCCCGCCTGACCGTCTGGTATCACACCTCGCTCCTTCAATTCCTTCGTCAATCTCTCTTCTACAATCATTGCATATATCTTATATGCCGTATTGAGCATGGTGATCCCCCTGTAATTGCTTGCTGTTTCCCTTTCTCCTTTCTTATATATGGGGCATATTATCCCCTCTTTCCACTCCTGTGGGAAGCCCTCTCCCTTCCACACTCCATTCATTATCTCCAACAGCCTGCCAGCTTCCCTTTCAGTTCCATATATCCACGATTCATTCTGTATACCGTCCCTCCCCGGTGCCTTTTTCTTTTTCAGGTTACTCAGTTGTTGTTCTAATTCTTCTCTTGTTATCTCTTCTATTTCTCCCACCCTGTGTTGACTCTTTTTCTTTTCCTGTCTGATTTCATCACCACCCAGCAGCTGACTGAAGTACTTTCTCCATTCCTCCATAGTAATTCTATTACTCACTCTTTCTACTTTTTTCTTTCTTTCCCTATTTATGTATTTCCATACCTCTTCTTCTGTCTTTATGCCTTTCATCTTCAGTTCTTCTTCCATCCATTTCTTTTGCTTCTTCTCCTTGCATACTAATTTGTACCTCTTGCGTGCTCTCTTGTAATCCTCATTACTTGCTTTTCCTCTTTTCCAATTTCTTAATTTCTTTCTTACTGATTGCTTCCCTTCCCTGCATTCTTTATCCCACCACTCGTTTTTCCAAGACCCCACCTTCACTCTTGTCTCTATCACTTTTTTTTCTGTTGCATTTTTTACGTGATCACCCAGTTATTTCACTTTTTTGTTTATCCCTTCCTCTTCGTATCTAGCCTCCCTAAGTCTTGTTCTATAATTTTCTATTGCTTCTTCCGTCCAGATATTCTTCACAATTTTTCTTCTAACATCCTTCTCACTTCTTCTATTTTTCTCTCTTCCTTTTGTCTTCACTTCCAATGGCATATGATCCGACTCGACTCTTTCTCCCACCTTGAATTGTTCTATTTCATCCCATGCTTCTTCATTCACCATAACATAGTAAATAACTGTCTCCCCTCTTGGTCCGATATATGTGTAATCTCCTTTCTCATCTCCTATACTGTTTCCATTAAGTATGTCCCACCCTCTTTCTTCTACTAGACTAATCAGTAGTCTCCCTTCGGCGTTTTCTGTTGCGTCTTTTGTTGGTCTTCTTTCTATTGTTGTTTGTTCTTCTTCTAGCCGTATTCCCTTTTCTCCAATTCTTGCGTTAAAGTCCCCCCCAATCACCAGAGTTCCCTCGTCTTGCTGTTTTACTCGCTCTTCTATCATTCTCTTCGTTTCTTTCATACTTCTGCTGTATATTGTTATAATTCTCCATTTTTTCTGTCTAATTTTCACCGTTCTTTCCATAATACCTCTTTCTTCTTTTGCTTCGGTTCTGTTTTCTTCTTCCAACCCTTTTTCACTCCCATTATTATCCCCCCTTTAGCTCTCCCTTTCCTGCTTACCCTCTCTGCAAATTGACTCTTCCACTTAAACTCTTTCGGCATTATTTTTTCCAATTTTTCCCACCCCTTCTCTTCCACCCACGTTTCTACCAATCCCACTACATGAAATTTTCCCAAATATCCCCAAAACTCATTGTCTTTGTTTTTTATCCCCGCTGTGTTCCAGTATACTATTCTTAACTGCTCCGTTGCTTCCTTATTCCTCTCCATGTTCGTTTTCCGTTTTCTGTCCTGTCGTCTTTTCCTTGTGCTCTTATTCAAAAATTTGTTGTGTTTAACTCCCCCTTTTCATCATCCCACTTAAAGCCTTTTCCGTCTATCCATATCTTTTTATAACCGACTTTCGCCCACCGTCCTTTTTGTCGCTCTTCTTTGGCTATCGCTCTTAATTCCTTCTGTATTTCTCTTTCCTTCTTTGTCAGATCGTCTTCTATGTATACTCTCTTTTCCCTTTTTTCTCTTAGTTTCCTCTTATTTTCCATTAACTTTCCGCTTTTCACCCCAGGTCCCAAGTTCCGCCACTAACATTTTCCCTCCACTTACTTTATACATCTCTTTCACCGTCACTTCTACCTCTAATTCTGCCTTTATCCATTCTTCCAGATTCTTCTCGTTCTCACATTCCCCTTCGTCCAGTCCCGTCACGGTAGGATCATTAATGTATCTCGCCGTAAGTACAACGCCGCACATCGCTTATGCAGTCAGCGTGCTAAGACAATTCAAGTCCAACTTTAACGAAAACCATTAGAATGATGGAAAACGAATACTCAGGTACTTAAGCGGAACTAGAGATTTGCGTTTGCGCTACAAGCAAACTGGAGAAGAACTTACGGGCTACGCAGATGCCGACTGGGGCGCGTGTCCAAATGATAGGAAAGCATACACTGGTTACGTGTTAAAATTGGCTGGAGCGGTAGTTAGATGGGAATCAAGAAAACAGCGGACCGTAGCTTTATCAACCGCCGAAGCTGAATACATGGCGATGGCAGATGCGACCAAGGAAGCCATTCACCTGCAAGGATACCTGAGGAAAGTCGGTGCCATTGAAGAGCTGGAAACTGTCATCTGCAACGACAATCAAAGTACCCTACGTCTCGTGAAAATCCTTGTATTTCGTGGGAGATCAAAACACATCGACATTAGGCATCATTTTATCCGTGATGCATACGAACGGACTTTAATTGACGTTTATCCTTACTAAGGGACTATTTAAACCAAAACAGGAGAAGTGTGTTTTAAAGTTAAGGAAGGGCGCTTGTAGCGCTGAAAAATTTCTTTTTGTCAAGGTCATAAGGTTGCTGAAGATAATCATTGGTTTTACAAATGGGTATATCTTTTTTTTATATTACGCCGTTGTAGCTGATATTCAGACGAATCCTAACCTAATTCCTAACCTAACCTATCATAGAAATTAGTTTTCACCTAAACATACGTTTAACAACGGGAAATCGTTATGGTATTACCAATAAGAATATCTGAATAATCATATTGATTTTTTTGTGCAGAAAATGTATTGTAACTAATGTTGAAAGAGATGGCAATTTAGCTGATCAATTTTTTTAGCCGATCAAATTTTAGAAGGCATCGGATGAATCATCTCTTGACCTTCGAATATTTTCTAGTGTTCTCGCATGTCCGTCGTCGTCGTGGCGATCGTTGATTTTTTATAAATTTGAATACATAGTTTATTTTAATAATTTGCTAAAATGTTAAAAGTATCTAACCCTTTCGATGCATAAATGTGATGACATTTTTAAGCCATTTCGGTAATGATCTAAACATTATAATGGTGGTATATTTGTAAAGCACCTCGAAATATTGCCATAACTACGTGCAGATAAACATTATAAAATTTTTATTTATCAACTTCTTCAGTAGTCTTTCCAATTCCAATTCGATGATTATCTGCTTTTTCTAAACCCTAGAATAATTCTTGTAAAGCTTGAGGTGCTTAATAATGGGTCGTAAAATTTATGACGCACACATAAATTCGCATATTTTCGGACCGTTTTGGCCAAGAAATCATCATGAGGCGCTCAGTACCTTCTAGTTTAGTCAGTACTTTGTCTTTAGTGAAGTTACACGTATCCGATTTTGTCGGGGTGTTTGTTTTTAGAGCAAAACGTCGTAAATTTTACGATGCTGTAGTATTAACTTTGATATCACGTCTACCATATAAGTGTATACCTTCTTTTAATTCACAATTTATTAATATATTTTTCACTTGAATGCGGTCTAAAGCACCTTTGTTAGAACGTGAATTGAGAAATATAATAATCGTAATTATGATTGGAGACGATAGTGATGTTGAAGACAGTAGAAGTGAAAGGGAAGAAGATATTTTGGAAACAGAACAAGTGTACTCTAACTACGATTATGATGATCAAGAATATGATTTAGAAGACCATATAGATGAATAATACTCATGTTTCACCAATGGCTTCTACTTCAAACACAAAAACACAACAAACAAAGTTTGACGGGGATATTTTTAACCCATCTGGTTCTACAACACAAATGCTTATAGTGATTCTCAATGTCGAAGAAACAACAGGTATATAAGACAATCTTAATTTCTCAAAAATATATCAAAAGTAGAAATATATACTAATGACAGATACCGTCAAACTAATGAGCAACGATAGACATAAGTGGACGACCAAAAGGCCGTAAAACGTTACAAGAACAGCGATTGAACAGAAACTTGATTCATTTTATACCAGACACAAATGAAAGATCAAAAAGATGCACTACCCTAAATGAATACTTGTGAATTGTGAATAATGAATACTTTCGGATGACATTTTGAATAAAATTCTGTTTATCTAATTTTGCTATCTTAATAAAACTGCTAGACAATCTGTGAAATATGCTAAACCTCAAACAAATATTTCTTATATGACAAAAGATGAACTGCTGACTTTGCTAGAATCCAGATATCCGTTGTGAAAAAGAACAATCATCTAAATGCCAAGAATATGTTCGATAGTACCATTTCAGGTCCTTTCTAAAGAGCTTGCATAAGTTGCGATCGTTTCACTTTTTAATAAATTATCTTAGGTTTGATGAATAAGAAACAAGAGAAAGCAGAATGATCCACACATATACGTGCTATGCGGGATATTTTTATCGAAATCTGTTGAAGTTCTCGACGAGCATTTCATACAGGACGTACAGCCCCAATAAGCCCGAAATACGTTATCAAAATTGAAATGCTTTGCATTACTTAGTGTTTTGCTTTGACCGGTAGAAAATTTTAATGTTGTACTTGCCGTTATACTAATGTTGTATAAGTACTGCTGCTTTCAACACTTCACGACCGTGCAGAAATCTCAGAAGAACACAAACCAGAGGCCAGATTTATTAAATTATAATGAAACAAAAGCAGGGGTCGATATTTTTAATTTCATATGTCTGGCAGTAGAAAAACTCGTAGATGGCCCCTATGTATTTTCTATGGTATGGTGAATTCCGCTAGTATTAATTCGTTTCACCTACATTATTACAAAACTAGGTGTATTACATTGTGTCATAAACCGCCTTCCCTTTACATGTTTATGATCGACTTGTGTCATCTACTTGCTAAGCCATGGATGCTCCATCAATTATGAAATTAAAAATATCGACGCCTGCTTTTGTTTCATTATAAATTAATATAATTTCTGGCCTCTGGTTTATGTTCTTCTGCAATTTCTGCCCGGTCGTGAAGTGTTGTACTAGCTTACCTTTATTTGGCAAGTACAACAGTAAAATTTTCTTCCGGTCAAAGCATTAATCTCATGAACGATCTACCGTTCACATTAAATGCATGCATTCTTGGACACAAATGCTATGCAATTTACAGATGAACAATATAATTGATCAGTCTCGACGAAAGGTAATAAATCAAGAAACACATAGATGTTTTAAGACGTATGGAGGATGACGATGTTATAAATAACTTTATTAATAAGCAAGGTAGATTAAATCTCATTTAAATAGTATATAGACTAACTATTCCCTAATTATTTTTCTTCTAATTTTTTGACAGTGGAATATAAACTATTTCCATGATGAACTGATTTAATGAAATTTAAGTATTGAAAATAATAAACGTGAATTTTGTAAACATCTTTCATATCGCACACCTAGATCTAAAGAGCAACAACTCAAACAAACACTTTTTTCAGAAAAGGTGAAAAACTGATTACCGTGTCCCTGTGTACTGCATGAGTTTTCTGTATTGATCAATACTTTTTAAGTGCAGTTAGAAGAAAAATGTTGAATTGAATTTTTTGGTTTAATTGTATATTGGAGCTGAAAATTAGATTTTTGTAGTTTTTCCCGTATTGCTTAACAAATGTGTGTATATTTTTTTTGTTATTTGAAGTTGAACCTGTATTGATGAATTTAGTTGGCTCTCCTTAGAAGTCCATATAAATTTAAATGTAACAGAATTTTGAATTTATTTATAATAATCGAACTCATAGAGTGGTTAGAGACCAACAGTAGGGGTACATTGACTGATGAATTAGCAATAAAACACTGAATCAAGTACTCAAATGAAACATTATTTTTTATTAATAATAGTTAAAAAAATTAAAACTTAATTTGTGCTTCAAATAAAATTATCTTATAAAATAATAACACAGCATAAAAAAGAATTTAACACAGTAAAGTAACACAGCATAAAAAAGAACAGCATAGAACCTTCCATTCTATAAAAAACAATTTTAAATGAACTATATACTTATGCATAATACTAATAATGGCACTTTGAGATCATCGTTATTAAAAATCACAATTAGGTACCAACTTAAATTTTCATCTTAATCATTTTTTTAGTAATTTTTGTTTTATAATCTCGGTAGTTCAGGATGCAAACACTTAAATACACAAACACAAAAATAATAAAGCAGTCAATTATCATTATCGCCCAAAACGTCTTTATAATAAACATAATAATAAGATTTTGGAATGACGTTCTTATCAATCAATTCTTGTATGTCTTTCTTTTTTTGCATCATACAATGCAATTTTCTCAGTGTATGTATGTTTTAAACCAATTGAAAGTAACTACGGATGTATGGTAGATCTGGATCCACTTACGCGGAGAATCCTCTTTCGCACACAAACATTCCTATACGTTTTCTCTGTAAATGATGTTGTATAGAAAAACGCTTCAGGCGTTTTTTTTTTCAACCCTAAGAACCTTAATGTCATGCCACTTAATTTGATTTCTCTCCTCGTCTATATTGAAATTTGTGCCCCACAATTCTTGCAAAGCTTTGACGTCATAAAACTTGTCATACGTCATTTCTACAACCTTGTAAAGTTTTCCCGTCTTTTTTGCTGTACCAATCAAAGTTTTTTATTGCACTGGTATATAGATTGGACCCGACTGCAAGTATCTTTTAATTTGTTTCTCTATGACACTATAAACGTTAGCACCTTCATTTTGTGAGTGTCCACGTATTAGAAACTTGTGAGTACTAGACTTGACTCTCAATTTGTTGACAGCATAGGCATAGGCAGACAACAGAAACTTATTTTTTTGTTAACTGCCACAATTGTATAAGTAGAAAATTATATCAATTTCTTTATTAGGATTTTGGTCTACTCGAGCTTTAACGTAATCGAGTATGCAGCTGCCAATTTCAACAGCTCCTCTCTTTTCTTCGGTTTCATCCCAAAAGTAGCACACAACTTCTTTTGTCCTTAAATCGCTGATATTAAAATTGAGGCAGTTTATCCTGGATTTATAAAAGAATAGGGTTATTTGAATTTGCAATACTGCCTGCAAGTCGTAAACTGTTGCGATAGTACCATCGGTCCTATTTTTGTCGTTTTCCTTTTCAGACCTTGAGAGATCTTTTTCTTTCAGATGCTGTTCATATTCTTGGCTTATCTTGCGTTTTTCTTCTATGTCTGAATTCTTGTACCTTTCGCATCACATTGATCTTTTTTCGGTACGAAAAACGAAATATTCTTCTTCTTCTTTAATAAAAAAGGATATTCGGTGTTGAATATCCTTTTGAATGTGGAAGACGTGGCAAAAGCTAAACCATCCATTTCACGAAGTTCTTTATAATCTCTGTAGATATCGGCCAGCGATTTATCACTTGAAATAAATTCTCTTATCGTTTGAGCTCTCAAGTAGTGAGATTGAATTTTTGGAATAGAATTTATAAAATCTATAACACTCAGATTAATTTGTGGATTAATAGTTGCTTGATGGCCGTGTTTTCCTGTCAAATCAGCTTGTATGACTCATGATTCCAACTTTTTGGAAAGTGCCGTTTGTATAGCTGTTTGGTCAAATAATAAATTTAAATAGTTGATTAATATAAGAATATTTAATATATTAAAAATGCAATGTTACATAACCTCTAATAATTAGTGGACTGTATGTTTTACTTAATATGACCAAAATGTGAATGAATGAATAAATAAAATAGTTTATCGAAGAAACTTAAACAGACTTAGGGTTCCACCCCTACATGATGCATTTAGGGGGTGGCGCACGCGCAAGAATTACAATACTAAACAATAGCTTTATAACTCAAGTCATGAGTGGATTTAAAAAACGGTTTGCATACCCTAATTTTGGATCCATCAACTTCAAAATAAAAGGCGGTGTTAAGAGCTCTAAAATCTTGTGTGCTTGAGAATCGATATTTAGGCTTTATTTTTTGTTTGTCGCACTATAAATTCTCTCTGCCTTTCAAGATTACCAAGTCCCCAAAACACATCAGACAGACCCAAAACCAAAACACAATCCCACAAAAGCTGCTGCCTTCATATTTGATCGATCTTCTCTTTATTTTAACCGACATTTTTCTCCACGGGGGGTCCACCTTTTCTTGTATCATCTTGACACTTGTATCTTCGATTTCGACAAAGACTGGTAGGCCTAACCAGAATTTCTCAGCACCTTTGCAACTTTCGATTTCCACGTCGTTGTTTTTCGTACTCTCTTTTTAACCTTTTTTTCTTCTATCGCGAGGTCTTGGCCATTAATTTCAACAACCATAGCGTTTTGAGGGTCAAGTTTTACATGTGCACTGTTATCTTCGGTGTCCGACGAGCTACTAGAACTTGAACAGCTGCTACTGCTAGTGTTGGACGAGGGCAACGATGAACTAGAAGGTACGACTTTAGATGGTGTCTTGCTTTTATGAATCAACCAAAAATTGGGATCCTCATCTGAGTCGTCAATGTCACTTTTGTCACTACGGATCTGTGAAATGTAATAGAGCTTTCATCACCTAATGAGATGTTCAGGTCATCTTCTAGCTGTGGCCTGTTTACTATTACCATCTCCTTTTGAGTTGTGTGTACAAACTCCTGTTCTAAAGGGCTAGTATCTGGTTGTATATTTTCATATTGAGTCAGTAAGCTAGGGCTGATGTTTTCTTTGTCTCTTTCTTCAACCATAGTTACTAAAAACCGTCCACGATTCATTCTTTTTCTGAAATGTAAAATGTAAAATTCAATAAACCATCTACACAGCTCTAACTCAAGAACTGTTCAGTAAAAACATAACAAACTGTTTATTTACTAGGATGAAAACTAAATATAATTAAGATTAATAAATATTGAAAAAATCACAATTTTTTAGTTAGCTCTCTTTAGATCTAGGTGTGCAATATGAGAGAAGGCCCCGTTTTATTATTTTGTCCAGGGCCCTGCTACTTTATTTTGCACAGGGCCCCGCAAAATATAGGGCCGGCCCTGCTCTGAGGGTTCAAAGAAGATGCATTAAATATTTTGTGAAAATGGACTTTAGAATTGGACTTTGCTCCAAAGATTAGCTATTCTTTATTTACGTCGAAATCTTCGCCAAGATATTTGCAATATACTCAAAATTATACCCTTAAGATTATAAAAATTGATTCACGGCCGAAAACTGATTCACAGCCATCTTGAAAGCGTCGATACCATTTGTAAATCGCTTGTTCATCCACAATCGACTAATCAAATCATTTTTCTGCAATATTTTACTGAAACATTGTGATTAATTTACAGCGCTTGATTTCATTTTCACCAAAAATTGAATGCATCTTCTTTGAACCGTCAGAGCAGGGCTGTTGCTATACTTTGCGGGGCCCTGTGCAAAATAATGAAGCGGGGCCCTGCGCAAAATAATGAAACGGGGCCTTCTCTCATATGAAAGATGCTTAAAAAATTCACGTTTAATATTTTCACTACTTTAATTTCATTAAATCAGTTAATCATGGAAATAGTTTATATTCCAATGTAAAAAATTTTTTAAAAAATAATTAGGGAATAGTTAGTCAGTTATATATTATTTAAATGAGATTTAATCTACCTCGCTTATTAATAAATTTATTTATAACATCGTCTTAAATCATCGTCATCAATACGTCTTAAAACATCTATGTGTTTCTTGATTTATTATTTTAAATTGCATAAGATTTGTGTCCAAGAATGCATGCATTTAAGGTAAACGGTAGATCGTTCATGAGATTTTAATCGTTCACTTACGTGCAGCCAATCGGAAAACCCCTTATGTGCTAAAAATAAGATCAGAGGCAAATAACTTCAGAAGCAAAAACAAAATATTTTGTCGGAATATTTGGAAAATACAAGCCATCTTCTGTAATGCATTTGTCATTATTCTCACATAATGTGTGGCGCAAAAACTTCTATTATTAGCATCCATTTGTAGTTGAAGTAGAAGGTGGACCATATTGAACAATTATTGTTCTCGTAGCATGGTTTAACATTGTTCGCCACGTGGCCAGATCATCAGTGGTAAATAATTAATTTATTTCTTTCTTCTTTTGTGATTCACTTTCATGTTTTCCAGATGTGAATGTTTGGCATTCATGAGATCAGGGGCGGATCCAGGATTGTCATTTGGGGGGGGGCTTAACCTCGCAGACGGTCGGTAAAGTAAAGACTAGCAAAGAAAACACTAAAAAACAACAATTTATTTTTCCTTAACGCATAATAAGTCTCCTCGGATAACTTTTCGCAAATTCCTCAATGACTTCGTTAGGTTGTAGATTAGCAAAGATATCTCGGTGAATATACATGGAAGCTAAACCGGTTAACCTGTCTTGGGTCATTGTCGTACGGAGGTACGATTTTATAAGTTTAAGCGAAGAGAAGCTGCGCTCCACACTAAAAGTGGTTACTGGTAATGTAGCGAGAATTTGTAACAAAATTTTTATATTTGGAAAAAACTCATTTGTCTCTTGATGCGCTTCAGCTGCTGTTTGGGGGAGATGTTGTCTTCCACTCCATAGTTCCTTCCAAAGAGTTATTTCTCCCGATAACGAGAGAGGATGAGGTAAATCGTAGCTGTAAATGCGTGCAGCTGCTACTATCGAGGTCAGATTTTCTGTTTTTACGATGGCACTTGTTAGAAGGTGGAACAAGTCGAGAATCGAACAGTGCTCTGCTCTCCAAAAAGACTTGTCAACTGTCCCAACACAAAGTCTATGAAAGGGAGGAATACGTTTAATCTAAAACAATACATGTTATGTCATTATACTGGCGCTTAAAAAAATATTGGAAAATATTATGTTGCACCAAACAAAAAGTGTGTGTATGTAGTACACACACAATAATTTAAGAATTAAATTAAATATTTACTAAAATTATTAAATTTATTTATTAAAACTTATTAAGATTTATCTATTAATTATTTTATTAATTTTTTGATTGTACCACCCGTCGAAAGGCAGTTTTCCCTTAAGAAGAACGGGTAAGAAATTCAAGGGTTGCACTTGCACCTATGTATTAATATTTACCTGTAATATTCCTTAGCATCAGGTGCTTCTATATTTGAGCGATGAGTTGAACGTTTGGCAGTTCTGGGTAACTGGACTGGGATCCCCAAAGGTTCTACAATAATACACGCCTCTTGGAAAATTTCTTCATATTTAGTTTCTCTATACCTTTTTAGTGTTCTTACTACACTTTCTACCATCTCATAACAAAGGTTAAGATCTAATGCAACAGCCTGCAGTTGCTGTGAACGCGAAACAGTGATTTCAAATACAGCGGCGGTTACCGTTAGAGATAAGACAAAGTCGAATCGTTGAATAAAAGCCAGAAAACTTGCACTTTTCAATGACGGAGAAGTTTTGTCGATTTCTTCAAGGAACTGTAAGATAGGGTCAAAGAACTCTTTGAATTGAAGGAGCGCATCATGCCTTTCAACCCAGCGTGTATCACTAAGACTTTGCAACTTGACTCTTTTCGTCTGTGAGTATTTTTTAAGGATAGCTTGTACACAACTGGTAACATTATTTACTATTGCCATCATATTGCGAACACTTGGCAGGCTGCATGCCTTTGCGACAGCTAGGTTTAGTTTATGCGCGGCACAGTGCATGTAAGGTTGGAGCTGCTTTATTCGAGATTGTACGCCACTAAACTTTCGAGACATGTTGGCACCCCCATCATAACCTTGGCCTCTCAAATCCTCAATTTTTAGACCCACTCGATTTAATTCATGAATGATTTGATCGCTTAACGCAGCACCAGTCAAGTCAGTTGCAGCCACGAAGCATAGGAACTCTTCGTGTATTGTGCTCTTCTGTATATTGCAATACCTGATACATATACTGAGTTGTTCTGTACTACTAGCATCGGTTGTTTCATCGGCAAGAACAGTATAATATTTTGCTTCTTTGGCTCTGTCGAGAACCTTTTTCATAATGACATAATGGCAACAATCAATCAGCTGATTCTGGGTTGTTTTGCTCAGATATGTAGCATTTCTTGGTGCTGTATCTAAATGCTCTTGGAGAGACGAATCACCTGCATCAATACGAAATTTCAAAAGTGCTCGAAATTTTCCTTGGCCGATTACATCACTATCACTCAATGTACCATCATCTCGATGCCCTCTTAATGATAAATTTTCTCGACCACATAGTATGATTGTCTTTACTATAGGAATCAGCCGCTCCCTATTTAAAAAAATTATTATATTCAGTTTCTCAGTTTCGATTAAAATATTGACAGCCTTTTCAGGGTTTTCATATGAACTTTTGAAATGTGTACATTTTAATACTGCCATTTTGTGGTAGTCGGTAATGGCATGGTTTCTGAAGATTTCTAACGCTTTTTTATATTTGCTTAGTGGACTAAAGATACTAGAGCCGCAGAATGCTTACCCCCACTATCTGGGCCAGCAAATAATACGCAAGGCAAACAATATGCACCATTTTGTTGTTGGCTATAGACTAGCCAAGAGTATTCCTTTAGCCAATCAGATCGGAACTTTCTTTTTTGTCCACCCTCCGTCTGCACAGGATATTCATGGTTACAGATATTTAAAGATTCCGTCAAATATTTATACTTGTCCTTATCATTGAGGCTTTGTCCTATAATATGAGAAATATCAAAACTATTTTCAGCGCAAGCATTGGATGTACTGGCAATTGGTACTTACTGTGGTTCTGTATCTGTAACATTGTAGCAACAGCAATAAAACAACACGAAGTAGAGTCTAGTGTAGTGGTATATGTTATAAAAAGTAGTGGTAAAAATAGTGGCAAATGTTAATAAAACTAATTTTTGGGTAAAAACTAACTACTGTACAAGATTATTAATACATGGCTAATCAATAATCCTTTAATGCGTTAAAATAATACTGATTGATAAAATCAACTTCAAAATCACGATAATTGGGTATTTGAATAATTTTCAATTTGTCATAAATCGAAAGTTTTATAACCAAACAATTTTTTTTTCGTTGAAATTAAAAAGCTATAACAAATTGAATAGTATATTTTACAGCAAGGGATGAAAGTGGCGTTTTTTTTTGGTGAGGTGGGAGTTTGCTCACGAGAGCCAGCGAGTTAACAATCACACCGAACCAAAAAAAAAACACTTTCATCTCGAGTAGTAAATGCAATTTTTTCTACTGATTTCGGCTGTAGAATCCATAATTCGACTTTAATAAATCCAATTCGAAGCGAACTATCATTACAAATTTAATTGTTGGTTTGGTCGTTTCCATGGTAACATATTGCATTCTCGTAGAAGGTGATACTTTTCACGACAAATGTCCTAATTTTATTTCGTTTTTTTAAATAGTTTCAGGCTCGTTTTACGTTTTTACATAAAATGTTTAATTGAAATTGATGTAATTAATAAGAAAGTCTATGCAAATTTGGTTAGTTTAGTGTTTTAATCGAGAAAATCATAAATTTAAAATGCTCATTTTTGTCACTAGATGTGAAAATATTTTCATCTCTAGAATGAAAATATGTCACTTTCATGTAGGGTAAGCCGTGAAAAAAATGCCATTTTCATATATATCAGTAGAAAAAATATATTTTTGAACTCGGTACCGAAAACAGGCCGGTTACCCGTGTGACGTAAAATGTGTAATTTCTACTCGTGCATGACTTTGTTGATACAGTAGTTGTAGTAGACATGTCAAGTATATCTAATATTAAAAGTCAAATATTAAAAGTTATCGTGCTTGTTTCGTACCCTCGTGTGGGATAGTACAAAAAGAACTACTCAAAAAATGTTTTTACATGTCCCACATTGTTAAACGTCGAAACCAATGGTTTTAAACAGTGCGTCGAAAAAATCTTAAAACGACCATTTTATAATGTTTATGTTTAAATGAAGTTTCTCACTTACGACGTTACAAACAAATTAGGGCGCGTTTGGAGTCACGTGATTATTTTTAAAATTTCATCACTTAAAAATTGTTTATAATTAATTGAAATTATATTCTTTTAACTTTTTCGTATCGCACATCCGAATTATTTATAATAAGGTTTTAAAATACATTAAAAAAATCGTTTTTTTTTTAATTCAACAACCCAATTCTCAAATAGTTTTTATAAAAATTACATATGCATGTATTAGACTGTATCAAAAAACGACTATTTTTTTCTGTCTTAGATATATTGCAAATATTGTTGGAAATGACAAAATAGAGATACTGTAAAAGTCACAGATTTTAATATCTATAAGAAATGCTACGGTATTATAAATAAAGTTTTCTCCATGTTAATGAAATGGGAAATTTGGGATGAAGCACCTCTTAATATTAATATTAAGAGCTGTTACTTTCACAGTATCTCTGTTCCGTCATTTGTAACAATATTTTCAATATATCTACGACAGAAAAAATAGTCGATTTTTGCACGTATTAAGGACGCATCGGCGGCGGCATTTCACAAAGACAAGCGGCATAGTGCCGGTGCTTTAAAAGGCGCATTTATCTAGATAACAAAATAATCATATGGAAAGATGTACTTGATGGACTTTGAGTCGACAATGATAAGTCGCTGGCATTGTTTCCAGATGTCCCAGATGATATTGGTTCATTCGATTGATTGTTTTTTTCGATCGATTCACCTTCTTCTTTATTTCTTTTCACCTTAAAATACGAACGAAGATCTCTTTGTATTCGTTTGAACGATATTATTTTGAATTCAAAATTTTATAAAAACAATAACACACCGCGACAAAAATTGAACGTCTTTTAACGTCAATTACCCTGCTGAGGGAGTCGTGGATAGCCTGCTTGAGCCCCTTAGCCCCCCTCCTGGATCCGCCACTGCATGAGATGATGTATCAGGTTCTTCGTGTTCTCTAATATTATGTCAACACATTCTTTTTTGTTTTGTATTCTTGTGGAATTCTCGTTATCCAGAGGATAAAAAATTATTAAAAATTTAACAAATTAAATAAAAACATGCTGGAGTGTTAGCTTTATTGCTATCGTAAATTTCATTACATAATAATTGTTTTAAAATTATAGTGTAACAGATTAATATTGTTGACGGCAAAGTATTATTTTTTCTTGAACTCATTATATTTTCCTATGCATTTATAGTATTTTTTTTACAGGAGGTGCCACCAAGTAGCATGAGATTGTGTCACGAAAAATAAAAAGACAGGAACAGTATTCACCTGAAATTCGGAGTTTTGCCTTGACCATACATTAGAAATGTAGAAGGAATAGACTCGCCAAAGGCCTACAATTATGAGCGAAAGCATTGGGAGAAGCTTTTGCCACATCCATCGACTGTACGACAATAGTACAGAGTTCTCGGTGGTTCCCCAGGCTTTACAAAGGAGGCATTGGATGCTATTGCCATTCGTGCTACATCAAAAGAAATTATCGTTAATTTGATTATTGACGAAATGTCCATTAAAGAAGCAACACTTTACCAACTTAACGAATTCCATGGTAGTGTTGATTTTGGAACAGTTGACACTAAACAGAACAACGACAATGTGCCAATGGCGAATAATGCTCTGGTTTTTATGGCGGTGTCATTAAATGAAAGATGGAAGATTTCCATTGGGTATTGTTTAAGCCGTGGGCTAAATGGAAGCGAGCGGACAAACATATTGACATAAGCATTTTGGTTATTGGAGGAAAGTAACGATAAAGTGTATTTCATTACTTTTGATAGAGCATCACCGAATTCAAGCATGTGCATGAATGTAAGGGAAATTTTTTATTATGATCCCAATTTTTAGCCATATTTTCAGAACCCAGTGACATCAGAACATTGTTATGTGTTCCTGGGTTTGTGTCAAATGATTAAGTTAATTCGAAACACCCTGGGTGATAAACAGAAATTTCAAATTGCAGGTGGTGAATAAATTGGCAATATATCGTAAAATTACAAGATTTGTAAAAACAAGAGGGGTTGCGGTGGGGAAACAAATTAACAGAGAAGCATCTAAATGTTACAAACAACCGCATGCATGTTCGATTAACGATGCAAGTTTTAGGTGAAAGCGTCCATAAGTTTTTTTTCTTTTGTTTTTTAAGTACAATTACTGATTCACATTTAAAAGCACAATTTTCAGGCTGCTTACCTACGGCTGATTGCTGTTTCACCTTTAACAATATTGGGGATTTGCTAAATTGCAAAAACAGATACTCATTGCAAAAAATTGCAAAAGCAATTTGACGTTCCATTAGAGAGCAACTACAAAGCAATGAAGGAGCATGCAGATAATTTTGTTTCTTACATTACTAATTTAAATAATGCAGATGGCAAAGCCATACTTTAATACAATAGGAAAACTGGCATTTTAGGCTTAATAATATTGTTAACAAATATGTTTCTACTCTTTGATAAATTAAAAACCCATGGTTTCACATATTTGTGGACATATAAATTATCTCAAGATTATTTAGAGACATATTTTAGTGCAGTTAGAAGTAGGGGAGGTTTTAATAATCACTCTGAAGCTTCAAAACTGCATATAAACGTTTGCTGTTGAGGCACGAAGTCAAAGTGGTAGAGAATGGAAACTGCCTCTTTGATGGGGTTGAAATTTTGCAAGTTGCTTCAGCGAGAAAACAGAACACACGCCCTTTGGGTGATCTTCCAACACTGGATAAACCTGTGTCAGGTTTCGGCCACGATTACATAAGCAGTTTCTGGCAATGAAGCTCTTATGTTGATAATGACCTGGAATATATTGAAGGCTATATTTCAAAGAAAGTATCTAAAAGGATTGACTGCCCTACATGTGTCCAGCATATAATTGGAAACAATATACAATTCTTATCTAAAATTAAGGATCGTGCAGTATATTATTTATCACCATCAAAGGATGTATCTCCTATTTGCAAATTGTATGAAAATTTTTTTAGACAAAACTCCCATTTAACCACAAAAAATATTAAACAATTGTTTTAAATTGGGAGTTCCTTTCGATACACCTGAAATGAAAAGCATATGATGTTGCAAGGCATGCAAGACAATCACAGTGCACAACTGTGCAAATTAGTATTAAATTTATATTTAAATGTCCGCTTTTTTCACCAAGCCAGCAAAATGTGTACTAAAGATGAGAATATTCGTCAGAAATATACAAAATTAGTTTTATTTAAGGGACAAAAAGTGCGTTTTTTTTTTAAATAAAGTTGTTTTAAATCTCAAATTTATTTTGGCTTTATTACCCCAGTCATTGATTTATTACTTTCCACTGTCCATTTCATAGTTTTGCACTTAAGAGTATGGAACATTCTGAATTCTGTCTAGACTACACCGTACTACATACCTACACAAATTTGCATATATTTTCTGTTTAAATTTACCGCCTGTAACAATACAGCAGCACAAGCGCAATGCTTATGTTTCACACTACGGTTTTGCACTACTGCATGTTTTCTTTCCATTCATCAGTGAATTCGCTTGCCACTCGTTTTCTATACTACACGCAATATAGGTAATACTATATATACATACTTTCCTTACATATATATATATATATATGTATATATAAATATATATACA
Source organism: Phosphuga atrata (assembly GCA_944588485.1). Taxonomy (NCBI): domain Eukaryota; kingdom Metazoa; phylum Arthropoda; class Insecta; order Coleoptera; family Silphidae; genus Phosphuga; species Phosphuga atrata. The sequence goes on along the minus strand of OX155899.1, from coordinate 26,422,230 downwards.
TATATATATACATATATATATATATATATATATATATATATATATATGTTGTATTTGAGGTTTTCGCGGTTAGATACCTGTGTTGTATTGTTTTCTCGGGGATTCCGCGTTGATGTTGAGGGTTGGTTCTGAAAAGAACCGGATTCTCGACGTTTCGGCGAACTAACATTCGCCATTCTCAAGAGATATATGCGTCCGTGCGGGTCAACGGTTAGACGCATACTGAGAGCTCGTTCGTGCGGTGCGACTACTTATAGCTGTCTGGCTTCGGGTCATGCGCGTTGTGTGCGGTGCTTCGGTTCGGTTGTTTGTTTGTCTTGTTGGTCGTACATGAGTCTGGGGTGTCTGGGGTTGCATTTGGAGGGTGGATATGATCGGTCGCCATGCTGGGGGAAGTCTCAAGGAATCGTCTCTCGTGTTCATGCAGTAGTCTCGTTTTTCTATCTCTATGGCTTCTCTGTATACTCGTGACATTTCGTGGCTAATCTGTGCAAGAGTTCTTGAATTTCTAAAGTCCATCCAGTGACCGGTGTTTGTTCCACAATGCTGAACACTTCATATATATATACAGGGTGCTTCAAAAAAATGTATACACACTTTGAACTTCCATAGAAAATTTATTTACCGTTCTACAAAGTTAAATTTCAGGAAAATAGAAAGCTGAAAGTCCAATGTAAATGAAACATAAATAACAAATGTTAATACTGTTCAAATTGGTGACCTGCAGCATCAATACAATTCTGAGTACGAGTCACCACTGATTCTGTATATCGTATCAAAACGTCCAATGAGATTTCTCTACACACTGCTTGAATCTCATTCCAAAGAATGTCTAGGTTACGTGGTTTACGTTTGTACACCTCATCTTTTACTGTGCCCCACAAGAAGAAATCCAGTGGTGTAAGGTCTGGAGAGCGTGCTGGAAACTCGATTGGCCCCCTGCGTCCTATCCACTGTCCCGACAAATTTTGATCCAGGTAAGCTCGTACGTCCCTGTGATAGTGCGGCGGAGCACCATCTTGTTGAAAATAAAAATCATCATTACCGTATAATGCACGAATGGCAGGAAATATGGAATCAGCAAGCATTGTTAGGTAATTAATACCAGTTACAGTGCCTTCAAATCGAAAAGGTCCAATGAGTCCCCTTGAAGACAAACCGCACCACACATTTACACCAGGCAAATTTACAGCTTTTTCAATTGTAATGTGAGGATTTTCTTCACCCCAGTAAACACAATGTGCGTATTGACAGTTCCATTAAGTTTGAATTGGGCTTCATCCGACCAAATGATGCTACCTATAAATCCCGGTTCACGTATCACCATCTCCTGAATCCATTCACAAAATTGCAACCTTCGATCTGGATCGTCGTCATTTAGCTGTTGCACCAGCCTTGGAATGTAAACACGATACTTGCCTCTCTTCAGAATGCGTAGCACGCTGCTAGCACTTACATCACTTTCACGTGCCCCTTGCCTTGAAGATTTATTAGGAGAGCGTTGAAACAGTTCCAAGACTGCCGTTGATGACTCATCACTTGTAGCTGTTCGAGGCCGACCTGAATGACCTTTATGCACATCACACACTGTTCCATGAACTTCGAATTTGTCTCGTATGCGTGTAATTGTTAATCTTGAAGGTGGTTCTGTATCATACTCCCTTCTCCACTGTCTTTGAACTTCATTTACATTCTCAAACTTCCAGTACCACTTAATAACCTGCTTACGTTCTTCAAAACTCAAACGTACGTCCCCCATGTTGATATTACAAATTCCAACTGATAATATAACATAGAGGGACGATTATGCTGGCACCTGGCGAAGAAATATAACATTAGCCTTGTAGAGCGGGAAAACTACAATAGTTTAAAGTGTGTATACATTTTTTTGAAGCACCCTGTATATATACACTTACCATACCATAAATATATACTTTGTTTACAGAGAAACATATTGTCGTTTATTTTATAAAAAATAATTGTCAAATTATAAAACGACAATTCTTGTTTATTATGAAAAAAAAACTGCAATTCTCTTTTAAATATGTGGCATCACCCAGTGACAGAAGGACAAGTGTGGTTACCATATTAAAACACTGGACAATATGAAATATGTCTTGCCGGAAACTGAAAGATTTGTAAGTAACCATGGCGAGTCAATAAAAACAGAGAATTGTAGAAGAGTGAAAAAAGGCCTTCATCAAAGAGGCCAACAAAGGACAATATGGATTACATGCTCAAATGAAATGGAAAAGATTTATTTTGATCAGGATAATATTATTGATAATATTCAACGAATTGTATCTAGATCAGATAGTGGAAACGAGTATGGTAGAATCCACACAGAAGAAAGAAAATCAACTAAATTTGAAAAACATAGCTTAGAAAAACATAGAGGTTTATGGTCGAAAGATTTGTATGTAAACACTCGAATGCAAAACAATGGTTGGAGACATTTGAGAAAGAATGTAGAAGATTTGAAATCAGTCATGATAATACAAGGATTGAGATATTAATATTATTCCTGGACAAACCATGTTTGGACTGTTACTCAGAACATTAACAACGTTGGCAATGGTAGCTATATGGCCAGAATGGAACGGGAAATTCTAGGGGTCATTTGCAGACAAAGGTTGGAATACAGGAATGTATGCTATATCCTACAGATATAAAGAAGGTTCATTGTTAGAATATGCAATGAGGAAAGAGAAGTTACTGCTAGATATGGACAATGGTATTGGCTCGCAGACACTAGTGCTGCTTATAGCAGATGGATTACCTGGATTCGTTATAGATAAAATAGATATAGACAATTGTGAAGATTCAACTAGACTATTATGTGAAATTATAAAATGTGAAAATCTAGTAGGTAAAAATAATCACATGAAAAGGAAAGATGAAAGATAAGACAAAAAAACAAATTTGAAGTAAAAGAAACCTTGTAGAAACTGCGAAAAATTGAACAAAGGTGTTAGGTATCATCCAAAGGACTCGTGCTGGTTTAAAAAGGTAAATGGAAATGAAGCTAGAGAAATTAGAAGCAACGCAGTGATTGAAGTAGATCTAAATACAGAACAAAAAAACTAGTTATCACACCATTGATTAAAATAAAAATATTATTACAAGAAAAGTTTGAGGTAAATGGAACATACGATCCAGGTTCCCAAGTCTCTCTAATAAATTCAAAATTAATTAAGAAAAAAAAAGAGATTAAGGATGTGAATAAAATATCTTTATCTTTATCTTTAACAGTCAATGGTGTGACACAAACAAAAGGGTTACTAACTATAAAAGTTTGAAACATTTTTGAGAAAGAAAAAAAACATTGATGTGTTTATAGTAGAAAGAGATGATTTTGAAAATTTTCTCATCGGGTTGGACATTATAAAGAAATTTAAACTATTTCAACTTACAAATATCTCAAAAGAAGGAAATACATATAGAGAAAAAAAGGATTGGAACAAAAACATTGGATAAAAATGAAAAAACAGAAGAAGTTAAAATAAAGTTTAACTAACATATAAATACAGACGAGTTCGTAATGAATTTAGATCACTTGGACAGTATAGACAAAAGAAAGAAGATTGAAAAACTGATGAACTGAAAACACAGTATTTGCAAAAAATAAATATGACGTAGGCACCGTTACAGACTACGAAGCGCGAATAGACTTACTAACTGACAAATATTGTAGTAAGAGGCCGTACAGATGCAACATAGAGGATAAAAAAGAAATTGAGAATCAAGACTATTAGATAATGGGTTAATTGAAGAATCTTACAGTCCGTTTGCCGCATCAGTAACTTTAGCATTCAAAAGAGATGAAAACAAGCGATCAAGATTATGTATACATTTTCGCGATTTGAACAAAATAATTATACCACAAGCTCAACCATCTCCATTAATAGATGATTTAATAATAAAAACAAGAAATTGCAAATTCTTCACAACATTAGATATAAATTCAGCGTTTTGATCTATTCCACTACGCATTGAAGATAGACAGAAAACCGGATTCGTACTAAAAACAGCACCAGCTATTTTACAAAGAATTTTCTCCAAATTCTTAAGAAAACACAATTTAAGAGACTTTTTTGAAAATTATATAGATGATATCTTAATTTTTTCGGAATAATTTGAAGAACATATAGAACATATAGAAAATGTAATAAAAGCAATAATAAATGAGGGTTTTAGATTAAAATTTAAAAAATGTACACTTGCAGCAGAATCAGTGAACCTGGTACACATAATAGAACACAATACAGTAAGACCAGTGAAAGATAACTTAATATCAATCCAAAATTTTCCCACACCAAAAACCAAAAAAAATATTTTCTTGTTTCTTGGGAAAGTTTCTTGGGAAAATCAATTTTTATCATGAGTAGGTACATACCGAAAAGTTCATTATTGCTAGATCCATTACACAAACTTTTACGAAAAAATGAGAAGTATATTTATTTGGTCTGAAGAATGCGAAAAATCTTTTATAAATATAAAATAATTACCATGTTCTCAACCGGTGTTGGAAATATTTGATAAGAATTTACCAACAAGAATTTACACAGATGCGTCACTAGAAGGTATTGGTGCAGTATTTAAACAGGTACAAAATAATGGTATAGAAAAGCCAGTAGCATATTTTTCAAAAAAATTAAATGATGCACAAAAAAGGAAAAAAGAAATTTATTTAGAATGCCTGGAAATAAAAGAGGCAATAACGTATTGGCAACACTGGCTTATTGGAAGAAAATTTTCAGTATTTTCAGACCACAAACCGTTAGAAAACATGAATATAAAAGCTAGAACTGACGAAGAACTTGGTGAGTTGTCCTATTACTTATCACAATACAATTTTGAAGTCAAATATATTCCGGGAAGAGATAACACGGAAGCAGATAGTTGAAACCCAGTATTAGAACCACTCAAAAATACAGAAGAATTGCTAAAAATAGTTAATCTAATAAAAATTAAAGAGATAAAGACAGATCAAGGAAAACATAGAACATTGCAGAAAATCAAAACGAAATTAATAGAAAAAGATGGTGTGTTCTATAGAAAAGTTAGAAATAGAGCAAAAATAATTTTATCTGAAGAACTAAGCTTAGAATTAATTAAACAAATACACACTGAATGGTGCCATATAGGGATTAAACTAATGATGAATACGATATGTCTGTATTATACAGCTAAAAACATAACTGCAAATATAAAGAAAGTATGTAAAAACTGTGAGATATGTATTAGAAACAAATCCAGAGGGCAAGAAAAATATGGCCTGATGTCACAATTGGGACCGGCATCAAAATCATTCGAAATAATGTCAATTGATACCATTGGAGGCTTCGGATGACAAAGATCAACAAAAGGATACCTTCACCTGCTTGTGGACCATTTTACAAGATATGCGTTTATCATAACATCCAAAACTCAGAGTGCAACTGATTTCATCAAGTTGGTAAACGAAGTGCTAGAAACGGACAAAATTGAAACAATACTTACAGATCACTATCCAGGAATAAACTCGAGAGAATTTAAGGAATTCCTGAGAGGAAACAACGTTAGACTAATTTTTACGGCTATTAATGCGCCTTTTTCGAATGGTCTGAACGAGAGACTAAACCAGCCCCTTGTCAATAAAGTAAGATGTAAAATAAATGAAGAAAAGGAAAAGAGAGGCTGGACAACGACCGCCAGAGAATGTATCAATAAGTACAATAAAACAGAGCATACAGTAACCGGATGTACGCCTAAATATTCATTAAACGGCGCAAATACCCGCATTCTACCCGAACAAATAAAAAGAAGAAATAACAAAGAAGATTGGATAAGACATAAAGAACTAGCTCTGAAAAGAACAAAAAAATCACGTGATTATAACAACAACAAAAAATTAACTAGAAAAGAAAAAACTATATATTTAACACAGGAGATTTAGTATATATAGAAAATGGCAACAAGTTAAAAATAAAGAAATTAGATGAATTTAGAATTGGACCCTTCAAATTTATAGAGAAATTTTTAGATTCAGTATGTAAAATCAAAACAGGAAAACAAAATGAAGAAACCGCTTTCTTCTACGTAACAAAATTAATACCAGCAGATAATGTGGATGAAAATTGAAATTGCAACGAATTGTCACCCAGAGAGGGGGAGATGTAAGGAAAGTATACTTGCTTTAATAGAGAGCTTTGGTCTGATTTCCATGGAGACGAAAAATAATGTGTTTTTTACGTGAAATACATAAAACTAGAAAAAGTAAAGTTAAGTCCAGTTAAGAAGAAGTTAAAAAGACTGTAAATAGAGAAGTGAGATTGTGAACGTTAATTGTCGTTTCTTTGCTTATAGGTAAGAGTGTAAATAGTTATAAGAGAATTGTAATAAAAAAAATATACTTTGTTTACAGAGAAACATATTCTCGTTTACCTTATAAAAAAATAATTGTCATATATATATATATATATATATATATATATATATATATAAATCTAAAATACCCCATTTTAAATTTAGGCGCCACCAACTAGGGACAACTAATATGTAAACCCTTTGCACTCCAGCCTAATAAGCAATAGTAGGAACCAGTAACTCCAGAGCTATATTAGTAAAAAGTGCATTAAACATGCATTAATGTTTAAGAAAAATGCGGTTGCTACAATTAAACAAACCAATTTATTGTTACATATATTGCAATAAAACATATTATGGCTTATAATTAAGGCTAAAAGAACAAACTTAAAGCTAAAAGAACAAACTTAAGGCTAAAAGAACAAACTTAAGGCTTAAAATTTCTCAAAGTATGGTATCTTTGAAAGCAATCGCCCATATGCATTCGAGGTGTATCGGGACAAGTATCGCAAAATTCCACAGTTTCTCGTCTCTGTCCTCGTTATTGCCTGTTGGAACAAACTACGCAATCCCTTTTTTTGCCCTTACGCAAGATGTGAAGTCTTTTGTCAAGCCCTGCTTCTTGATATGAGGTGGATGGTCTTGATCGATTTCTCGGAAGTCCCCCACGAGTTGATCGACTAAGCGCTTGACAAACTTCAAATGGACATGAGTTTTTCATTTTTGTTCTTTTTTACGGAGTTATATAAAATATAAGAATTTATACAGGACATCTCCATGCCCAAAAAGAAGCATTTTCCTCCACCATTTGAGGGATTTTCTAAGAAAACAATAGGTTGATGCATACTGATTCGCGCGATCGACACCACCCATTGATTCCGTGTAGTTAACAACTACTTTAGGTTTTTCAATATTTTGTTGCTCACCACCTCTTAAAAATCTTGTTTTTGGGATGAATCCAGCACTATCACTGGTGCTTACCAACGTCACGAATCTTTTATCCTTCCAGGACAATATCATTGTTCTTCATTTTTTGTAGGCAATCGATTTATTTTCACCAAATCTTGTTTTTCGTTTGTTTATTGGGTCAGATATACCCTTGCGGTTAATTTTTATAGTACCTGTTATGTGGCATTTCATTTTTAGCAATTCCTCCGCAAGCACAATGCTAGTATAGTACCTGTCTGTATACATGTGATATCCCTCAGCACCTGGTACGTTGTTCAACAGATTATTATACAGATTCAGAGGAATTCTGGTACTGACGGGCAATTCCGGTTTTATTAGATCATTTGTTGTAAAACTGCCATAATTTGGAAGAATGTTATAAACATATCCAGTTTGTCAGATCTTAAAATCCACCGACAAGAAACATCTCATACGAGGAATTCAAATCCCTCAAGGCACTAAGAGAAAACAACAGCATTGTGGTCCTACCAGCTGATAAGGGAAATTGCTCTGTAGTGCACAGTGCTGACAATAAAAGAAAAATGACCACAATTTTAGATGATCCAGCTTATCTATCCATTACAACGGACCCCACAACCAATCTTGAGAAAACTACCAGACAAAAGATCCTAAGCTCCAGCATTTACAAGGAAACAATGAATTATCTTATACCAAGGGAGAAATCATCACGGTGTCCCAAGATATATGGTTTACCAAAGATCCACAAAGATGGAGTCCCATTTCGACCAATAGTAAGCTCCGTTGGTTCACCGGTCCAACTTCTTGCGAAACATTTAGCAAAATGTTTACAACCATACGCCGAAGATTGTGATTCATATGTCCGCAATGCTGAACACTTCGTAGACATACTGAAAAATCACCAATTCTCCAGCCCGGCCACCCCCTTGTGAGCTTTGACATTGTATCTTTATTCACAAAAGTACCGGTCCCCGAGGGCTTACACATCATAAGGTTCAAATTAAAACCAGAAAAGTGTGTATCAGATCTGGCAGAACATTGTTTAAAGAAAACATACTTTAGGTTTGACAAACAAGTCCTAGGAGCACCAATGGGTTCCATCTCTATCCCCAGTAATAGCTAACATATTTCTTCAAGATTTTGAGGAAAAGGCAATCTCATCCGCCACACTTAAACCTACACTCTGGTTAAGATATGTTGACGACACATTTGTAATCTGGCCCCACGGCAGACCAGAGCTGGACAAATCCCTTACCCATCTTAACTCCCAACACGACCAAATCAAATTTACAATGGAGATAGAAAAGCATCAACGACTTACTTTCTTGGATGTTTTAGTACAGAAGAAACCAGACGGCACATTAAGTCAAAATGTCTACCGGAAACCAACGCATACAGACAGATATCTGAACGCTTCTTCGCAACATCATCCCAAACAACTAGCATCTGTAGTCAACACTCTTACCACCCGATCCAAAAGACTAGCCGACCAGCTTAACTTAACAAAAGAATTGAAGCACTTACGAGAAGCTCTTTCTTCAAATGGATATCCAAACAGCTTAATATCCAGAGCTTTCCGTTGTACAGAGAACAGTAACCAAAGAACTGAAGAACGCCAGAAACCCGTTAGCACAGCATATCTACTATATGTGCATGGATCAACTGACAAAATCGCCAGAGTCCTAAAAAGACACAACATCGACACCATTTTCAAATCTAATCAGAAAATATCCTCCATGCTACGCAGCGTTAAAGACACCATCCCGTTAGAATCCCATGGAATTTACGAAATGCTTTGCGGAATATGTGAACGACCTTACATTGGACGTACCAATAGAAAAATATCGGCTAGGATACAAGAATATGTAGTTTCAGTCAGACACAAAGACAAAGTTTCATCCGCTCTTGTCCAACACACCAATACGTCTAACACCGGTCACTGGATGGACTTTAGAAATTCAAGGACTCTTGCACAGATTAGCCACGAAATGTCAAGAGTATACAGAGAAGCCATATAGATAGAAAAACGAGACTACTGTATCAACACGAGAGACGACTCCTCGAGACTCCCCCTAGCATGGCGACCGATCATATCCACCCCCAAAATGCAATACCATACACCCAAGACACTTATGCGACAAACAAGACAAACAAACAACGGAACCGAAGCACCGCACACAACGCGCATGACTCGAAGCCAGACAGCTATAAATAGTCGCATTCCACGAACGAGCTCTCAGTACAGAGATAATGTCGAGATGGGTAACTACGTGTAAATTTTTACTCCGCATAAGTTATCTGGTCGACTGTATTATAAAAGGAAGTAGTAGGTGGCGTTGCCGGCAAACGAGCGCGAAAATATGAATTTCATTCTGTGCAGTAAGTAATTTATTTTTTTATATTTATCTCTATGTTAAGTTTGTTAATTTCTCAAACTTAACAAAGAAAGCAGTAACATTTTATGATGAAATATAATGACACTATTTGAAAAGAAAATATGAATAGACAGCCTCTGGTATCAAAATAATGTACTTAAGTACATGTACAGATATAAGTTATGAAAGCACAATTTTAACAAAGAAAGCAGTAACTTTTATTATGAAATATAGTAACAGTGAAAAGTTTTACAGATCCTATGATTCTGCAGAGAAGTTCCAACATACTTCATTCCCATAGTCTCCTGCCATTTTTTCGATCTGAAAATTATCTTATTTAATTTTATAGCACAGTGGCACCTAGAATCACAGTCGATTTTTTTAATTTTTTATTTATATATTTTGCTTTGCCTCTAGTATCTGCAACTTACTTTTCTAACGCAGAGGGAAAATAATGCAATCATGGGACCTCGGCCTCCTCAAATCCACAAACTAAGCAAAATGCTCTAGGTGCCATCACATCCAAAACGGGAACACATAAGAATGAAAAAATGCATGTAATAACTCATGTAAAGTACGAATGAGTATGATCAGTGGAATATTAATTATTATGTAGTGAGCCGAAAAAGGATATACTTTGTAGTGTATGAAAACATATATTATTTTATAAAAATATTTCATTATTATTAATCATGATTGTCATCACGGGTTTCATAAATTACTAATGATAAAAGTAGCTCTATGTACCTGTGTTCCAAATTTCTTTTGGTATTAAGTTTAAATTACATAAATAATTTCATGATTTAACTTACCTATCTCAATAATCGGACAGCTAAAAGCACAAAAATCAACTCAGAAAACACTAAAAAGTAACTGTGGCACGTAACTATTGACGGCGTGAAAATAAAGTAAAATGGTTGAAATTGGAAACTGACAACAAAACATTAATTGCCGATAATGCCGCTCTCTTCTCTACTTCATCTGTCGATAAAACAGATTTCTTTACATAGGCCCATGGTGCTGCTATCTGCGGAAACCTTTTAATAAAAGGAACAAAGATGGTGCATTACATGCTCAAGAGAGAAACACTGAATACAATCCGAAATCGGACAAATTTCCAAGTTAAGTTACCTATCGCAACGTTATCTCTGCTTAGTATGCGTCTAACGGTTAACCCGCACGGACGCATATATCTCTTTGCACGGACGCATATAGCAGCTAATGGCTGCTTATGGAGAAAGATCGTCAAAAACAGGTCAGTCGCAAGCTGTTGTTGCCATGACTTTCAACAAGCTATTCTTATTTTTAGATTTTTCTTTTTAAGACGAGTATTTTGGCGAACAATCATTGGAAGGTCAAGATATCATAAGTCGTTGGATTCAATAGAATATCAGTGTCTTAATAAAAAACATATTACTATTTATCCCTTTGATCACGAAAAAAAAAACGTCGACAAGAATTAATTTTTCGCCATTGTTTACCTACGTACCTTCAAAATAAAAAAAAATCTCCCTTGTCATTTTTTTCGCCACTCAAAGACAACTGATATATTTAGGGTGATTACGTTATATGGTCCACCTTGTATATTCATTAATAATTTATAAATATTCCGGCATAAAATTAAACACTTAAATAAATATGGATAAATGCATTTATTACAATGAGAGTTTCCATATTTAAATATTAAACATTTTTTAATGTATTCATCCGACGAAATTAATTTAAATTTTTTGACTCTAAACATAGTTATAAATTTTTAATCGTAACTTTAAAAGTCGATCAAATAAATGGCTAAAAATAAAACAAAATTCTAAACTAAAAATTAACACTTAGTTACTAGACAAAGAAGATAATCAATAAAAATAAAATGTAAGGTTCTCTAGCATTGGTGTTTTTTTTTTGCCTAATTTTATTTAACAGGTTGAATATATAATCTATGTAGCATAACCAGTAAATATCATAATACACATCTGTTAAACTTTAATTAATTAGCAGTTATTAATTATAAAATAATCTATCATTGTCCAGCAGCAAATGAGTAAATTTATCTAAATTGACAAGCGTGAATTTTCCAGTTATAATATCCTACTTATTTTATTTCCTTTTTCCTTTATTTTATTTTTAAGTATAAGATTGCTTTTATTTTGTTTTCGATATTTCTTTTTCGAATATTGCTTGTTTCTGAATTATAATTTATTCTATTTTTATATGTGTAGTTTTACCTCTTTTTTGTTATCAATATAGTCTTATATGTATAGGTTTATCTACTTAACATTCTGATTATATAGGGGAAAGGGCGTGTACCTTGGGATGGGTTTACCTTGGGATAATCGCTATTACGATTTTTGTACTGTCCTGGCCCATCTAGTAACTACATCTTATGGCTCCTCTACATATGGTCCATCTTGAGCCATTATGAACCATCACCATTGTGTAGAGGGGTAGATGGCCTGTAGTGGCCCAAGTAGTGGATGCTGGAGATGGTGATGGCCTTGGGAGCGGTCCGGCTACACAATCAAAGGAGGCCAGCATGCCCAAGTAAACTGCCCAGTGGCTAAAGTGGCATGTCCACACCATAGGCCATCATTATTTCCTTTATCGCACGCTTATCAGTGCCTACTGCTTGTTGTCATGATAACACTGATTTTAGTAATTATTATTATTTAATTATAACGAAATATTTAGTTTATTGAGATATTAGTTTATTGAAATATTAGTTTTTTTAAATAATTAGTTTTCTATAACAAGAAATAGCTGTTTATTATGAATCATGTCAAAATCGAAGAAATTATAAATTTCAACATTATTAAATTTGAATATTAACTTCATTATTCCAATTCAAAATTTAAAATTAATTTTTATCAACAATATATTGCCCACTATGGCCCATTCATTCACATTTAGAATGGTTCATCTAGACGGACCACTGTGTGGATGGGTCCATTCAGGCCATCATAAATGGCCATGATAATGGTGACCATCATGATGGCCTACAATGAGCCATAATGTAGAGGAGCCATTATGACGGCAGCAGTGTTTGTGAGTAAACAAACACATCCGGTTGCTTGTCAGAATGTATTTATGATGACAAATGGTGGTAATGTGTTTTCGAAACCGTGTAGTAAAATTTTCGAACGTTTTGAAGAAGTGCAGTAAGTACTATTACACATATATATTAGATTTTGATAGATTTTATTACACATATAGTTTTGATTACTAGGTTATATTTTATAAAATATGTGTATGTTTGTTCCTTGGGACACTGTTTTTGTTGCACCATGGGACGTGTCCCAAGATATAACCAGATATTTACCAGCAATCAGTCTGACTGGTAATGACATAATAGCAGATGGAGAGGAGTGCTACGGGAAAGAAACGATTAAAACCATATGCAGAAGCGATTAAGACTGCTGCTAACAAACTTCTTCTAAACAAAGGAACGTTACGACAAGTTGCCAGCGTCCACGGAGTTTCAAAAAGCACGCTCACAAGACACATCGAAAAACATAAATTATCCGGAGAAGCAGTCCTCGCACACTCGTCGTACCGTTCGGTCGTGTTTTGTTTTGTGCTCGCTTGACAATTGTGTAACTGTCATGCTTGTTTTGTTTTGATTATAATCTGTGTGTCGCGAAAACTCTGACGTGAGTTACTGGTGTTCCACTTAACTGTGTAACCTGAATTGTGTAACTGTCTTGATATGTTTCGCTTTTGTTTAAAAAATAAATAAATAAATAAACACTTTATTTGCCAACTCTGACAGAAAATTGCTGACGCGAGTTATTGGTGAACTACTTATTGACCTACTTGTGAATAAAAATATAACCATCTCGACCTTCAATGGCTTTCTTCAAATGCGACAATTGCCGTAAGGAATTCCCGGAAAAAGACAAAAATAACAAACTACGGTGCAGTGGAGAATATCGTCGCTTTTTCTGCATGAATTGTACGGGCTTGGACAAGTCACTTACAAAAATAATGCTTTCGCAAAAACACCAAAATTTGAGATATTTCTGCGTTCTCTGTGACTCTCCCAATCTAAAATACCTCCTTAAAAAGGTATCGAACATAACAAAAAATCAAATATCAAATGAAAACTTTGACGTTCTAATGGTCTCCATTAAAACAATATTGAACAACATTTCTGTTATCGCTGAAACCTACGACATGCTACTTAGCCACGATTCGAAATGGAATCGGTTAGAAAAGAAAGCCGATGATATTTGTAAAGTGTTTGAGTCATTCAATAACTTTAACCCCGATTCGATCATAAAATCTGTAAGGCTCATGGAGCAAAATATCTTCAACTTGTCGTCGGTTTTCTGCGATAAACCGGAGGATCAACCGGTCAACGTGTCTGTTCACGACTCTGCATCCATCGAGGTAAAAGAGAAGCTGGAGAGTACGCAGAAGAGCTTAGCTCGCGTAGAAAATCTAATAGAAGATCTTAACTACAAAATAAAAATAGTGACTCAAAAAATTAATGAGTCGAGGACTTATAGATTGAGCTATTCCTCCTCTTGTACCCAAACGGAGTGTCCTACACCACCTCAGGAATCCTCTCGCAAGGAAGTCAAAGTGCCCATCAATGCAAGATCTTATTCTACCTTGAATCTGAGACATGACAGGATTGAAACAAAATGGCACTATGTGGTTGCAAGTAATCTTCCCCCCAGTTTTTCATCCATTCAAGTGGTTCATCTTATTAAAGAAAAATTGAGGACTTTTTAAGATGTCACCCACTAACAAAAGAACGTTACAACCCCTCTAACCTGTCGTTTAAAATTGGCGTGAGAAAAAAAAGCCTAATCTACGGCTTATTCGAAAGCAACCTCTGTTACTTTCTCCGCCGCAATTACCTTCTCCGCCTCAACTCAACTGCCATCTCAGCGTAATCCTGAAGCTGACTCCCACCAGACTAGGCAGGTCATTTTCACTAGCCATGGTAATCCCGTCACTCCAGTGAACTCTACAGGGACCATCTCCTACAACAACAAACGTGCCACCGAGACTGTTACTACGACCACATCTGACAAGCAGGCTATTGCCGCTTGCAAATCAAATGTCCTAGCTAACAGTTCTTCGATAATAATTTCCAGCCCTATTAGGCCTAGTGACCCACAAACTTTATTGGACCCCATGACTCCACCAGTAGTTCGGTTACCAAAAAAATCTAGTGGAGATAATCGATACACCTTGTCAAGACTGAGGGAACCTGTCATCATGAGAGCAGTTAAGTTATACTTTGCGTACCTTCATGGCCAACCCGCCACTGTGTGTTACGATAGATTCACCAACACCAGCATAAAAGTGCCTCTAGCGTCAGAAGGCCTCCCCATTGAACTAAAAGCCCTTCGTCCCATCTTCTTTATTTTTCATGAAGGTTATGGCATCTCTACCTCCGATGTGGAAGCCGACCTCTCCGCCTATAGGTCCTATGTCTCTTCCGAAAGAATCATACACCTCGAAAAAGTCAGGGATAGTCAAAAAAAATATTTTCCCTGTAACTCGCCGAAAAAAAATTTTTAATTAATAATTTGACGTGTTCGGAAGACCAAACGTTTTCCAAACCTAACAATAGCAAGCTTAGCATGGTTCTCTTAAATATACAATCTTTAAGATACAAAACAGATGAACTGTTTCTGTTATTAGAAGAAATGAGCTTTCCTCAAATAGTATGTGAATAGTATGTGAACATTGGTTAAAAGTAGGAGAACCGGTATTTATTGAAAAGTACATCACTGTTGCTCGGTTTAATAGAAGAAACCCAGCTCATGGAGAAACTTTAATACTTTCATCTAGGGGTGATTTTTCTCCGATTTCGAACTTTGACTCCCTATTAGTTGAGAAAGTCTTTGAATTTTCGCTAGTGCACAGCCTCTTTTTCGATCTCTATATAATATGTATTTATAGATCACCTAGTTCAGATAGTTCATCTTTTTTACAGAACCTTCTAAGCTTGCTCGATGCTTTTCCTATTAAAAGCAGAAAAATTTTATGTGGCGATTTTAACATTGACTTCGCTAATGTGTGTGCTGTTCAGAAATTTTTAATATCCATTTTTGATTCCTTTGGGCTTCAAATGTATGTCGAGTCACCGACCAGAATCTCAAAAACTACAGCTAGACCATTGACTACGTTGTGTCTGACCTACCAACTAACGATGTAAAATCTATAGTTATTTGCTCTGGCCTCTCGGATCATGAAGCAATTTTGACCAACTTTTCTCTAGGAAAGAAACCAAAACCCACATCCCACCGCCTGGGTAGAATTTATTCAACGAAGAACTTTATAAATTTTCGAAATAAATGTAAATCCATTGATTGGAACTTTCCTTCCGGAGAGGTAGACCTTAACTTCTCAGATTTTTTAATGAAGGTTTCCTGTGCCAGTAATTCAGCATTCACCCTAACTCCCATCAAGCCCAAGCTTCATAAACCTTGGACTACAGTGGGAATTAGAACAGCTTCCAAAAACATGTGCTCCTTGATGTACAGTTCACGGTTAAAATGTTCACGGTCAACCCTAAGGTCCTTAAGTACATCTCGCAATACCGTACTTTACACTTCAATATCATCAAACTTGCAAAAAAAGTACTTTCAAAATCGCCTCTCAACTACTAGTACTGTCGCTAGAGAGGCCTGGTCAATAGTGAATGATCTGAGAAATAAACCTCGTTCACTTAACCAAACTTATCCTGATCCAAATGGTTTGAACAATTATTTCGTAAATGTAGCAAAAAATATAACAACTAATATATGAATTCTAATTTGAATTCCAGTAGTTTCTTTTTAAGTCCTGTTGACAACTCGGAACTATCACAAGCCATTACAGCTATAAAAAGTAAGTCTACATGCAGCACTGATGGTCTACCGGTTAAAGTATTTCTAAACCTTTCTCTTGAAGCAATGAACGCCCTGTCCCATCTAATCAACCAATCTTTCGAGAAGGGTGTTTTCCCCCAGTGCCTCAAGACAGCAATCATTATCCCTCTACATAAAACTGGTGAAAAGGACAGCTGCTGCAACTACAGACCAATCGCCTTACTACCTGCTCTATCAAAGAGCTTAGAGAGGCTCGTTAAGGTA
Organism: Phosphuga atrata; assembly: GCA_944588485.1. Lineage (NCBI taxonomy): Eukaryota > Metazoa > Arthropoda > Insecta > Coleoptera > Silphidae > Phosphuga > Phosphuga atrata. Next base: position 26,405,492 of record OX155899.1, on the reverse strand, counting down.
CGCTTGATGGCTTTCCTGACCAAATATAGCATCATAACATCGAATCAGTTCGGATTCTTACCCAGTAAAAGTTCGAGTGATGCCATAATCTTTGTTCTTAGTGATATCTACCGCAATCTTAACAACAAGCTTTTCACAGCAACAGTTTTTTGTGACATTGCCAAAGCCTTCGATTGTGTGAACCATGAGATTCTACTAAAAAAAATGCATTATGGAATTCGGGGAACTCCTCAGGAATGGTTCAAATCCTATCTTGGCAATAGAAGGCAGTTCGTCAGGGTAAATGACTACTCTTCCTCCTGCAGAGCTGTGGATATTGGTGCCCTCAAGGTTCAGTTCTAGGTCCAATTCTCTTCCTAGAATTCATCAACAATATAACTAATTTAAATATCAGCGGAAAAATTTGTCTCTTTGCCGATGATACTAGTATCACATGGTCCAAACCTAACCTGCCGCTTCTCCACTCTACTATATCTAATGACCTTGGTTGTATTAAGTCATGGTACGATTCTAACTGTCTAGAATTAAGTACTAAGAAAACTGTAGTCCTATCTTATAAAGGTACTCTCCCGCCTCTTATACTAGACAACGTCATTAACTCTGTTGACTCTGTTAGATTTCTGGGCCTCAACATTGACAATTCACTCAAATGGACCTCATATGTGGAGCTCTTAACCAAGAAGCTGTCTTCTGCTTGCTTCGCAATTAGGTCTATTTCCAGAGAGCGAAATCTCCATACTTCCAGATCTTCTTATTTCGCTCTTTTCGAATCTCACCTGCGATATGGCCATCCGTTCTGGGGCCACTCCAACCTTCTCCAACTTGAATCTTTATTCAAGCTACAAAAGAAAGCTATTCGCTATATGTTTGGTTTGAGTAGTAGAGCCCATTGTCAACACTACTTTAAGAATTTCAAAATTTTAACTCTCCCTTCGTTATTCATCCTGGAATCCGTTAGCTTAATGCATAAACACATTCGTGCTTTACTGGAGAGACCACAACACAAACACAGTACAAGGAACTTGAAACAGGAAAATAAGCAACAGGAAGAATTGCTCTCATATATTATAACAACAGCACAAAGAACTAGGTGTTACCCGAAGAAATTACTTAGCTTTTCAATAGCGAAAGGTAGCTACATTTTGATGCCCGACTCGCGAGATGTTAATGAAGCTGCTGGTAAATAGTTGGACAGGCACTTCAGAAAATCCTAAGAATATCTCTCAGCAAATTTGAAGCCACCAGCTTAAGAAGAATGGCCTATTTCAACAAGGCAAACGTGACAGTTCGATAAACTGAGGGATATTCACTCAAGATTTAAACTCGCATCTCAGAATGTGTAGAATCTGACCGAATGTTGACTGTTCTAACCCAATGAGACCGGTAGTTCCACTGTTCACAAGTCCGTTCGTGTGCTGAGCGACATTATTGCGAAGCAAATACGAGCGTCCACTTCTGGTGAAACAGTTAACCATAATGTAAACGTAACCATGATAGCCTTCCTCCCACCAATCATCATTTTTCCGCGCGTCCACTTCAAGGACTACATAATCAATAATTAATGCGTCACCTGAAACCATTGGCATGGCGACTTCAAGTAGATGGTCTAATGCGGAGTTGTTCATGCAATATCTCCAGCATTTTATTTCCATCGTGAAGCCTTCTGTGAACAACAACATGTTGATTATAATAGGTGAGATCCACCTTTCAATAGCTTCCATAAATCTATCAAGGGAAAATGGAATAATATTCTTGACATTTCCCCCACACACTAGCCACAAGCTGCAGCCGCTTGATAGATCAGCCTTCGAACTGTTCAAAAAATACTACATTAGGGCCAGCAAGGCCTGGATGCTCAATCATCCTGGAAAGCCCATTTCAATTTATGATGTATCGACATTGATAGGACAAGCATTTCCATTGACTTTCACACCGAACAACATCTCAGCGGGGTTCTCGTATAAAACAAGTTTCTCGTATTCGATTGCATTCAATGCATATGTGTTTGAAGACCATGAGTTCTTGCCAACTGAAGTAACAAACAGACCTTACGAACCTCATGATGAAAACACAATTCAAGAGAAGGAGCCGAACGTAGAAACGCAATCAACAAGCAATGCACTTACTGCTAAGGAACTTCGTCCATTTCCAAAAGCAATACCTCTCGAGCGCGAGAGTAAGTTCAAATAATTTTAATGGTGTCAGGTTATTAAAACAACAAAATCAGTTTTTAAATGAATTTATTCATACAATGTTACTAACTATCTGGAATCAAAGTTACTATATTTAAAGAAGTGATATTATAAATCAAAAGCTGCCAGCATTGATCAGAGAAAGTTACTGTAAAAAACGATGTGATATTAGTTATTTAGTCTTATAACATTAACGAAAAAAAAAACAAAATGAATGCAATGCGCATATTCATTTATACAGGTTAATTCTACCCCTGTCCCAATGTTGAAACTTGTCCCAAGGTAAAAGACATGTTTGCACTTCATTATTATATGGAGAGTACCGACTTCTTTATTGATCTATTCGCAAATGAGTATTGATCACTTACTAGCCAAAAAACATTCTTTCACAATTATTAATTGCAATTTAATTTCATTTGAAAGCCAGAAATAAAAAAATTGAAAAGAATATTCTATCTTAAGATACACCCAAGGTTTCTCCTAAGCCTATTTGACTTTGTAAACTCACCCAACCAAACTTTAACAGCAGATGAAGAATTCAAGAAATTTTATGAAACCAACGCAATATGAACTAGTGATGCGTCTTTCCTTCATGAATAAATCAAGATGAACGAGTATTTAAACCGAGCGATACATACTACAGTCAATTTAAATGAACTAAATAAACTTTAAATGAACTTCAGATTATCTGATTCCGAACTACACATATAGAAGTTTCTCTTTTCTTTGGTGTTCCGCTTTGATCAAAATAAAGCCAAATCTCGGTTCACAAACTTAATTCGTTCATGAATGTATTTTGGTTTGTTTAATAACCTTTGGATTTTTTTCCTATTCAGCTCTCTAGTTAAGTTCATTTTGATTAATTAAAGTTTATTTGATTGTTCACATTTTGAAATAATTTGTTCTTCAATTGTTCTTCTTTTATTTTATTTTTTGGAGAAAAATATTTTTTAACCATATCGAACATAACGAGTAATATACGTCCCAGAAAAAGATATCGTAACGGGAGTTACGATTCCGATACATTAGACTTCGTGAAAAAATACCAGAGATCGATGTTCTTCTTCTTTCAAAGATATATTATACAGATCCCGAGAAATATGATGATGCAGAGAAAATCGTATTATTTGCCGTTAAACTGTTGATTAGCTTTCAGTTTTAGTTCATCAAGGACGATATTCAAAGGTGAACACTCTGGTAAACAATAATATTCACTGCAACTTTCTTTTAATTATCTTGAATACCTAACAAAACTATTTGCAATTACAGGTAAATATAATAAAATATTATACTAAGAAATAATAAAAAGCATATAAGTCATAATTAATATCACATATACCCTATAAGTATATAGATAGCCCTAAAAATCTCCACTAAATATTTATTGAAACGAAAACTACGACGAGAAAGATGGGGAGTTTTAGGGCAAGGAATTGTGACATACTTCTTTCAGATTTATTAAACGATATTTCGGTAAATATTACATCGAAATGGTTCTAGAATCAAATATAAAATATTATGCTACGGGATTTGGTCAATAATTATTTGAAATGCGGTTGCATATTTTATTTTGCAGTAAAATACTATACTACTAATATAGTTACGGTCTCTCCTGTGTGCGGAATATTTTGATTATCATCCCAATAGTAAACCACTAATAAATAAACCATAGTTAAATAATAAATTTCTTGTCACGCTTTACTTTTGTTTTTTTGTCATGCTAATTTCAGATAATAACTCGTCTTCCCTGTAGTCATGATTTTATTTCCATTACGCCACTCGGTTAGTCTAACTATTCTTAGAACTTATACTGAGAACTCATCAAAACACTGTATATTTAACTCGCTGCTCAGCCCAAGTATAATGTATTATAATTTATATTATAACATAATTATATATTATAATAAATGTATTTGGGCATGGCACTGTTTGCTGATTCTCTTGAGAAGGCAACAATGCAGGTAAATTGCCTCAGAAAACAGGCTGCCAAAGTAGGTCTTCAAGTGTAACTGGAGAAAACAGAATTCTTCACCAACATCAAAGAAGCAAACAGAGAGATATTACTAGAGCAGGGAAACTTCAAGAGGACTGAGAAATTTAAGTATCTCCCAACCCAACTTATACATAATTATCCAAAAGAGTCAACAAGTTAGAACTAGCCAACCGACTGACTAAGAACACTTACAACAAAAAATGCTTGTCACGCAATCTGAAACTTAACACTTAACCACCTGACATACGTCTCTCAGCCCAAAGTAGCAGTAATTTTCTCACCTGAGATGTATGGCAGGTGGTTAACGGTTAAGCACCACACATCAGTCTTACTACCAGAAGCCCTATATATGCTAGGCCCTATATGCCATTTATAGACAAGTGTCTTTCCTAGAACCGAGGAGTCTGGTAGAGAAATTGGATATCAGAGAGAGGAGAATCCTCAGGAAGATCCTAGGCCCGGTAAAGGAAGATGGAGAATTCCGAAGGCGGCATAACTCTGAGCCCTACGAACATATTGAGATGCTCTTTGACTTTGCAAGGAAAAGAAGGGTAGCTTTCTATAGCCACGTTGCAAGACTACCTCCAAACCGACTAACCAACCGCCTGTTCACCTTCTGGCAAAAAAGAAGGTTCGTACCACTTGGTTGACAGAAACCGAGAAAGATATTAGAGAACTGGGAATAACAGATCTCCAACACAGACAGTCATTGAGATGCACCCTGAAGTAAGTCCGTGGATACTCCTTTCGAGGTATCTCCACCTTGCCGTGGTGAAGGAGCTTGAGTATCTTAATGACCCTAAGAGCTAAGTCGGCGGTAGCACAGCTACTGGTGGGGACTCCCCCGTGCCGAACAGGTCAAAGGTGAAAGATCAGACTAAGAGAGATACACACCCTACCCGGCTGTAGTGTCGTGGCCAAGGGTCTGCACAAGGGTTAACGACGCCGGAGCAGTTTATCTTTTGGTGATATCTGTTCCGATATACAGGGCGATATAAAGTAAGCTGACAGCAGAGATGTCAGCTGACTTTGTCCTGCCTGCATTGCGTCTAGGGACCTTGGTTTAACCGCCCGGGTCAAGAGGTATGATACCCACAATAATCTTTGTCTCCAAGCTAATGGTGGAACAGCCTATGCCGATAGCTGCGTGGCCACGGGAAAGCGGTGGTCGTTAGTAGGTCGAACTCAGGAAAATGGCGAACTCCTATTTAAACCATCCTTCTTGTAGTAATGCGGGGCTCTGCTGCAAGTGACTGTTTATTTCCCTAGCTTCTCGTGGGACCAAAAATGGATACAACAGAAATTAAAAATAAAGGATCGGGTGACTCCTTAAGCTCACCCAAACTAGAGACTAAAGACCTCGCGAAAAGTTCAGAAATGCCTATGGAAAGCACTGGGGTTCGTACAAAGGAGACAGAACTCCTATTGAGCAGCGACGAGGAACTCGCTGTCAATCTTAAGGGTTTAAAAACAAAAGACCCAAAGAAGCGACGGATGAACAGCGCTGCCAGGAAAAGGATGAAGTTCCTAATCAGATCAGGCTTAACGGGGGAAGAGACTAGGGCCAAGGCATTAGTGCCTATCAATCCCAAACCCTCAAAACCCAATAAGCGTCAGCGGTCTGATGGGATCAGTCCTGAAAAGTGCCAAAGCAAGCTTGCCAAAAGGCAGGCACTGCCTATGGCTCAGCAAGCGGAGGCAGAGAAGGCAACTGAAAGGCGCAAGGTGCCTACAGTAAGCGCCGGTACGGCTACCTACAGCCAACTGGTCAACTCCATAAAGGTAGGAATTACCTGCAAAGGCTACCCTGAAAGCCTTATGACGGAGTACCAAATTAAAGCGGTCCAGAAAGCCATTCTGGATGCTATTGTAAATGGGGAAAGGAGGGCTTTTAAGCTCGTTTTCTCGCAGGCATCAGCGTCCAGGATGGTTAGCACTGACTTGTGCAAACCAAGAGACTGCTGAATGGGTGAAGGGCCTTGAGGCCCAACTCCACCCATGGGAGGGAGCCGATCTGAGGATTGTTAAAGTGGCAGAGATGTCGCGCGATGAAATCTTCATCGGCTACTTCCCAAACAGCATAGAGGAGGAAAGGATTCTATCTCTAGTAGAAGGTCAAAACGACCTCAAAACTTCGGCGTGGAGGGTCTTTAGAAGAAATCCAATAGGCCCAACGCTGGAAATGACCCTGTCGGTGGACAAAGCGTGGGCAGGAAAAATCAGGGAGCTCGGGTCCATGGTCAACTATGGCTTTGGACAGATCTCGTTGAGAGAACGCCGTAAAGTGCCAGGGACGGAATCACAGCCCAGCACTTCCAAATCCGGCGATGGGAAGGGGTCAGCAGACGCCACCATTAAAACAATGGCGAAGTCGCAGGACCCTAATGGCTCTAAGAAGCCTAAGAAGTCCGACTACTAAAGCCTAATTAAAGAATGAGGAACCATGTTGTGGTGTCAGCAAATAAACCTGCATCACTCCAAAGCGGCGACCAGCGCCCTACACTTGGCCTTCAAACAGGCAAATGTCGGTATTGGTGTTCTGCAAGAACCATGGATTAACCAGGGACTTGTTAGGGGCCTACCTACTGACATATGTAAGCTGGTTTATGACACTAGCTGTTCTAAACCAAGATCAGTGCTGATGCTCAGGAAAAATATTAATTTTGTACCTGTTCCAGAATTCACCAGGGGAGACCAGGCAGTGGCAGTCGTGGAGATCCCGACGAAAGGGGGCAAGAGGCACATTATTTTAGCCTCGGTCTACTTTCCAGGTGATATGGATAAGCCTTCATCAGAGGAAACTATACGCCTCGTGGACTGGTGCAACAAAAATAACAAACACTACATTCTGGGCTGCGATACCAACGCACATCATACGGTGTGGGGCAGCACGGACACAAATAACAGATGTAAGCAATTACTCGAATACTTATGTACTAACGATGTTGCGATCGTTAATAAGGGCTGTAAACCCACCTTTGTAAATGCAATCAGACAGGAAGTATTAGATTTGACTCTAGCTGATGCTTTTACAGAGTTAATCATAGACTGGCGAGTTCTCGACGAGCCATCAATGTCAGACCACCAAAAGATTGAGTTCCACTTAGGTGAGGCACACAATGTGGTAATAGAGTGCAGGAACCCTAGGTTTACTGACTGGGACCTCAATAAAGAGATCCTCAGACAGGAAACCGAAGTTCTCGGCCTCATTATAAACACAACAGACGAGCTGAAAGCAGCAGCGTCTCATCTAAAAGGCGTTCTAACACACGCCTCACGTCTGAGAATGACGGCCAGAAATGCCTTCAATGGTGCGAAAAGAACAGGCAACTGGGAAGGCAACTACAGAGTAGCACCTACTGATTACAACAAAGAATTGAGAAGGTCGAAAAGGAAAACCTGGCGTGACTTCTGTGAGGGCATTGATCAATGTGCCCCAACGGCAAGGCTGCAAAAGGTTTTGGCAAAAGACCACTCCAATGAAATCGGGCTTATTAAGGCACCAAGTGGTAAGTATACCAAAGATTTAGAGGAAAGTCTTAACGTTTTACTGCAGACGCACTTTCCTGGCTCTAAATCAACCATAACTGGTGAAGGGATAACGCGGGTGAAGCGCCCAACCAAAATCTGCAAAAACATGGCAACCAAAAAAAACAAAAAAAACATGTTTACTGTTCAAAAAGTCGCATGGGCTGTGAACAGTTTCAAGCCATTTAAGGCTGCCGGACCTGACGGCATTTTCCCGGCAATGCTGCAGAAAGGGATCGAAACCATACCCTCCTGCATTGCTGAGATATTTAAGGCCAGCTTTCGACTGGCGTAGATACCGCTGGAATAGAAAGAGGCCAAGGTGATATTCATCCCTACGGCAGGGCGCAGGCCTCAAGACCTGGCAAAGTCCTACCGACCAATTAGCCTCACTTCCTTCCTCCTGAAAATAATGGAAAAAATTGTGGACAACCACATACGGTGCGGACCTTTTAAAAAAAGTCCTCTCCATAAGCATCAATACGCTTATCAGCCAGGCAAATCCACACTGGACGCTCTGCACGAGATAGCGAACACATTGGAGGCAGCACTGGACTGCAAAGAAATTGCAGTAGGTATCTTTATAGATATAGAGGGAGCGTTTGACAACACAACCCGTTTACTAATAAAGAATGCAGCCACCAACAAAGGGATCGAAGACCCTATCATTGAGTGGATTCAAAACATGCTGACCAACCGTAAAATTACCGCAGCACTGGGGGGATCAACGAGGACGGTAACTACAGAGAGAGGCTGCCCACAAGGGGGGTGTTATCGCCTCTGCTGTGGTGCCTGGTCGTTGATGATCTCCTAGATGTGCTAACAAAGAACGGGTATAAGGCGGTTGGCTATGCAGACGATGTTGCCATCATAATAAGGGGTAAGTTTGGTAATACAATCATGAACCTTGCACAAAGTGCACTTAACACCAACTGTTGGACCACAAAGGGGAAGCTGAACTTGAAAGCTCCGAGGATTGAAGGTCAGACGAAGGTCAGAGTTTTCCGAGGAGGTGAAATATCTAGGGGTAACCGTGGATAAGAAACTCACTTGGAACTCGCATCTGCACAAAACGCTCTCAAAAGCCAGAGCGGCCTTTTGGATCTGCCGCTTTTTGGGAAAACAAGGGGACTAAAACCCAAAATGGTCCTTTGGTCTTACACAGCAGTGGTAAGACCGGTTATCACCTACGGTTCACTCGTATGGTGGTACAAAACAAAAGAAATAAAGACCCAAAACAGGCTACAAAAGTTTCAAGGGCTCGCGTGCTTGGGTATAACAGGAGCGATGCAATCTACTCCAACCACAGCAATGGAAGCTCTGATGGACCTACTGCCACAGCACAAACAGGTAGAAAAAAAAGGTCTTCTCAGTGCTCTGAGACTAAGGTGTACATCGCCTATGCAGAGACACATGAAAATAAGGCAACAAATCGGAGAGAATTTTCTGAAGCAGCCCTGGGACGCAATTTCTACAGAATACGATTTTGACACAGCCGTTGAAGTGGTCATCAATGACCGCCAAAGCAGTGTTCAAAGAATCGAAAACCTGAAAGACAACGCGTCCATGTGGTACACCGACGCATCAAAAAGTGCGAAGGGTACAGGAATTGGCATATACAGCCGGAGTCACAGGGAGTCTACGCCATTGGGCCAGGCTCCCACGGTACTACAGGCTGAAATTATAGCCATTGAAAGATGCGCACAAATATGCCTTCAGAAACGTCTTAAAGGTGTGCAAATCTACATCCTAACGGACAGCCAGGTAGCTCTAAGTAATTTAAAAGCCCACAACTTTAATTCCAAAGTAACCTGGAACTGTAAACAAACCCTAAAGCAACTGGTGAAAGGTAACAGACAACAAAGGTCACGCTAATGTGGTCACCGGGTCACCAGGGCATATATGGGAATGAAATGGCCGACGCACTCGTCGCGGGCCGAGGCTCCCTTTTCGGGCCAAAAGCCAACTTGTGGGCTAACAAAGGCCCCCTTACGACAGGGGGCTAAGAAATGTGAAGAAGAGCAAAAGCAAACCCACTGGAAGAACTCGCCAGGACAGCGGCAAGCTAAAATGCTCATAAACTATTCTGCCGCAATAACGCAGCAGATGCTAAGCTTCTCTAGAAGAGAAATCAGAACTTTGGTACGCATACTTCACAGGGCATTGTCCGGTGAGATATCACCTACACAAAATGGGAAAGGCAAAAGAAGTTGCCTGTAGATTATGTAAATCAGATGAAGAATCCGCTGAACACATAATGTGCACATGTGTAGCGCTAGCACACATAAGGCTTGCCCACTTCGGGGTCGCAAGATTGACCACCTTGGAGCTGAGTAGCAAGCCTCTCAGGAATATCTTAGACTTCGTTCACGAAGTCGAATTCCTGGGAGAGTAATTGTAGTAGGATCAAGCACAATAGATCAAGCTGGTCGCAGTGTAGAAAGGCTTTGTAGCCAAGCGACCCCCACACAAAAAAAGTCCGTGGATTTCAGAAAAAACCCTGAAGAAAAGGTACCCCCTGGGCAGAAGAGAGAAAGGAGTTACACCGGCAGAAGATGAGATAATACTGATCAAAGCGCAACAGTTGAACAAGCGTGGTCCAAAGTAGGCCCATTCGAAACAAGAAGAAGAAGAAGAAAAATATCTAATGAAGAATCTTTTTATTTTATAACTTTTGTAACTTTAAAAATCGTATGAATTATGTCTATAATGGGTCTAGGATAAATAGCTCTATATCAAACTATGTTATCTATGTTATCCTGCTACATGTAGACGTAGATTGAATATTTTGGTGGGGACTTGTACTGTGACCTCTACAAATCTATTGTACAACACCTTCTTCTTCTACTTGTCCATTTAGAGCTCCTGCTCTAGTTCTGATTACTTTAAGAATTCAAGGGTCAGTTGGGCCTTGGGCGTTTCCTTCCGTGTACCTTGATGTTCGCTTGACTACTGAGTGGATATCAATTGGTTTTTGGCGATAGTTCCTGTCGAGGTTAAATTGTGTACATATTTAATAATACTAATAATTTATTCACTTAGTCACATTAAATACATATTGTAGATGTGATAGTTACAATAGACACGTTAATACAGTAATACATTAATACAATAAATACTACAATAATGCAACTACTACAAAATACATTAGACATAATCAGTAATTTATGAACGTTATCATAGTAAAATGATACAAATTATTCTTCCAAAAATTCAGATATTGAATAATATGCTCCTTGAGCAAGGATACATTTTATATCTCTTTTAAACTGCTTGAAGTTCTTTGTTTTTATTTCATTGTCCAGTTTATTAAATGATTCAATTCCTGTATAAAAGAAGGACTTCTCAATAAGGCCGTGTTATGTTTTGGGAACGATAGCAGAGAGCCCCATGCCTTGTACGCTGATCGTGGTAATTCGCTAAGGTGTTAAAGTTTCTTATATGATATTTTGTGCAACTCAGCACTTTTAACATCTAAAATGAGGGTAATGTAAGTATATTGAACTTTAAAAAAAAACTTTTACAACTTTGCCCTCCTTTTAAACCAAACATAAGTCTAATAATTCTCTTCTGCAAAATAAAACATCTATTGGCGGTAGCGGCTTGATCCCAAAGTAACACGAGTAGGGACAGATGAGAATATACCAGTGCATAATACACGCTAGTTACTGATTCTTTGTTAAACGAGTCTTTAATTTGTAAAATTGCTAAGTAAGCGCTTTCCAGTTTTTTTGCATACATGGTCGATGTGATGTGACCAACTAAAAGTAAAGTCTATCCGTACCCCAAAAAGTTGGTATACGTTTTGATTTTATGGTTTTTGCCGTCAATACTGAGTTGAAAATGAATTGGAATTTTTCTCTCTTTAGCAAAGTAAATAAAAACAGTCTTATCCGTATTCAGTATAAGATGGTTTGCTCGGCACCACGTCATTCACCTCATCAACAACTATCCCGACTCTGCAAGCTCTTCTATACTGTCCCCAGAGATTGCCATATTCATGTCATTTGCATATAGTATAGTTTCCGCACTTACATAAAGTAGAAGATCGTTGATGAACAGCGGAAATAGAAGCGGCCCCAAAACAGATCCCTGAGGGACACATATAGTTATATTATTGCTATTAGATTTGTAGTTATTGGCATTTACAATCAACTTTCTTCCTTTAAGGAAGGATCTAATCAACCTTGCAAAAGTCCCTCGAAAACTATAGTGTTCCAATGTAGTTGCGATAAAATCAATGTTGACGGTGTCAAAGGTCTTGGACAGGTCAAAGAATAGACCCCTTACATGTTTAGCTGTGTCAACTTCTTTAATAATATATTTAGCTAAGTTGATATTTTAGCTGAGTGGCTATTAACACTTATCTGTGAGCTCGAAACCCATGTTGACAATTGCTGAACAAATGATATTTTTCTAAATAATCAACCAATTTATTATAAATGAGCCGCTCATAGATTTTAGAGAAGCAAGACGCAATCGAAATAGGTCTATACTTAGATATATCACATGAATCCGATTTCTTGTGCAAGGGAATCACTAAAGCTACCTTCAAAACCTATGGATATATTCCATCCTCCATAGATTTATTGTACAGCATACTTGTTATATAATTATTCATTATTTCAATTGCATATACCTCTACTTATTGTTAGAGATATTGATACTAGGAGTGATTGCGATGAATTCCAATTACTAAGTACGAGGTCCAGAAACTACTGCACCAGTATTTATATAGCACTTGATGGCACATTGCTCAATGTGGTATGCTGAGCATTAGTCGCTCCATTCAGATTTACTGCTACACATTGCTGTGCAGTTTTTCTCGAGATGGCATTTGCATACCATTTCGACTTTTAGTATTTCCAGCAAGGGGATCTTGGTAGCTAGGTTGTTCCGGTCTCTGCTCCCGATTATGTTACCTCAGCCTATTCCTTGCTGAACCTAACAATGGCCGATCTGGCAGTCCCCTTCACATCAAGGTGCAACAAAGTCAGACCCAGTAACTGTTCCATTACTGCTGTCGGGTATGACCTCCGCTTGATGCAGACGCCCCCTTGATGCAGGCACATGACAGCGTTTGAATTCTCTCAAGCTTCTTCTTCATAGAGATCTGCTTATTTCTTCTTCCCTACGCATCTGACCCGTAGGTGATCGCAGGTCTTACAATCATGGTGTGTATGCATCGCAGGATTCTGGGGTTACAACCTCACGTTTTTCCTGCAACATTGCAGCAAATCATTAGAGCGCATTTGGTTTTACCTATCACTTCCTCAGTGCCTGTTCCATAGCAGTTTGCTGTCTAGTGTTATAACCAGATATTTTATCCACTGTTTGTATTATACTGCCCTCCCATCTAACAACTTGGGTTGCAGGCAGTTTAATTGCTTCTTGGTAAAGGTTATCACTGAGATTTTGCTCGGGCTGAATTTTATTTCCTCAGTGCCTGTTCCATAACAGTTATTCTAGCTGTCTAGTGTTATAACCAGATATTTTATCTCCTGTTTGTATTCTACTGCCCTCTTATCTAACAACTTGGGTTGCAGGCAGTTTAATCGCTTCTTGGTAAAGGTTATCACTGAGGTTTTGCTCGGGCTGAATTTTATTACCACTGTTTGGCACTATCTATTATTTACTTTGAGGCCTCTTTGTACGATTTCACATAGCGATCCCTCCAACTTTCTTCTGACTATGATGACAATATCATCGGCGTAATCTTAACATTCAATGTCTAGACCATTCAGCCTAGCCAATAATTCATCAACTACCACTAGCATAGGCTCCACATCACACGTGTGTATGATGATAAAACACCTCTCTGCGGGCACCTCTGCTGTCTAGTGTTATAACCAGATATTTTATCTCCTGTTTGTATTCTACTGCCCTCCCATCTAACAACTTGTATTGCAGGCAGTTTAATCGCTTCTTGGTAAAGGTTATCACTGAGGTTTTGCTCGGGCTGAATTTTATTACCACTGTTTGGCACTATCTATTATTTACTTTGAGGCCTCTTTGTACGATTTCACATAGCGATCCCTCCAACTTTCTTCTGACTTTGATGACAATATCATCGGCGTAATCTTAACATTCAATGTCTAGACCATTCAGCCTAGCCAATAATTCATCAACTACCACTAGCATAGGCTCCACATCACACGTGTGTATGATGATAAAACACCTCTCTGCGGGCACCCTCGAGTTGTGGAGATGTTCTTTCCAATCTGTGCCTCCGCTGTTCTAGTTTTCAGCATATCGCCCATTCATTTTGAGGTGTTGCTATCAATATTTCTTCTTTCAAGAACCGGTTTGACAACCTCGAACAAGGAGTTGTCAAAGTCGTCAAATTGTCTTGCTTCACTATTAGGCCGAGGCTGCACTTCGGTTTTTTCTAGCGAACGATTAGTCGCTATAACCGCGAAACCGGTCGAGAAGCACACAGTACGCTATTCAAATCAGTGGAGGGATAAAACCGCAAGTGAGGCCGCTTGTATTAGCTTACTTGACTCACAAAACCACACGATTAAAAACCGCTTTAGCCGCAGTGCGGCCTAGGACTTAATATAACAGACAACTGGTCTGATGTGAGAATCTGGTTTGTGAGTTTTTATGAAATCGCAATACCGTAGAATATGGGTTTGAAACTTTTGGTGTGAAATCCTTATCCAATGGAGTTAAGTTTTCTATTGAGATGAACGTCTTCATTTTACGTCACTGTTCTTTTTCGAAAACGACAATTAGGTTTATCTACTTCCAAAAGGATTATAGAATAAGACCATATTTTTTATTTTATTAATTTGATTATCGCGGAGTCTTGGTCAAGATTACTTTCCCAAGATTTTATGTGATCTGCTATTTTGGTTCGGGGTATGAGAGGTTAGGTTAAGACGGAACCAAATATACCCGAAAACGCAACATTTAGATAAAACTTTCATTTCCCTTACATATTTTGACAAAACAAGCGAAAAAATAGCAAACATTCTGCGACAATGAAATGTACAAGTAGCAGTTAAACCATTTAAAATTCTTCAAAATTATCCCACATAACATCCCACAATCATCCCAAACATTTTCGTGCCTTTCGTCATAAAAAAAGATACCAGTTAATTTTCTAACCATTGTCCAGAATCTAATCATAAATTCCCCGAAATAGATATTCTACAAATTTTTCATAATTGCAACAAAGTTCGTGCCTTTGCTTCGCGCCCGAAGCTCATAATTACAGCCAAAATTGATATTTCAGATAGCTTATGTAATGGTGCAACTGGATAATTAGATCATTTAGATCTTGAAACAAACATTGCAGTTACAGTTTGGTTGGAGTTTCCTGGTTCAACAAATATTAGTTGTAAGAAAAGAAAAAAGCAGCTCAATTAGTCCTACAAAGTGGATTTCGTAATCTTGCTGTGCCTATTAAACCACGAACTGCCAAAATTCCGTTAACATTGGACAAGAAATTATTGCTACTTGAAAGTATTTTCCATTCATTGCAGTTAGCCCTAGGACCATATACAAATCACAGGCTGTAACTTTTAGTGTAATTGTTTACAGGTATTGCAAATTTCATTCGCAAGAACATGTTTACGTTGTGTTATCTCGTATAACACATATCCTGCAAAATTTGTATATTGAAACAATATAATAAAATGAAATCAAGTTTTATCGCCGTAAGCAAGCTAAATCTGCAGAGAAATAATCTACAAGAGTTTTAAAGATTATGTTTAAACATATTGCAGATCAGAACACAAATTATCTTGGATATGATTTGTAAAACAATAGATCTTTCATTATTCACTTTTAACTGCCAAAGCTTAAAAAATCATAATTTTCATGGATGCAGTTACTCAAAATTCCAATCTTTTATTATTATCTAACGTGGAAGAGAAATGAAATATTGTGAAATATTATTTCACATTTGTATGGAAAATATGAACAAAATTTGGACACACATTATGCTTGCCTCTACTGGTAAGTGCAAACGCTTTTGAAGCGTAAATCAGACAGCCGAAACTTTAAACCAGTCGACCAGTCTGGTTGTATACCACGTGCTCTCGAGTTTTCAGTGTTATAGTGCTATGAATACTGAGTATACATCATTCAGTGACATTTCAGTTGTTTGTAAACTGGGAAACGGTGTTGAAGTAGTTATTGTAGCATTTATGTATCCCCAAGTCAAAAGATTGAGAATATTATATTATTTATTCGTCGATAGCTATTAAAATATTATGGGGAAGGTTCTAATTTACTTAAGCAAAATTATTATAAACTTCCACTCATATTGGCTGGAGAATTGCTCTCTTT
Source organism: Phosphuga atrata (assembly GCA_944588485.1). Classification (NCBI taxonomy): domain Eukaryota; kingdom Metazoa; phylum Arthropoda; class Insecta; order Coleoptera; family Silphidae; genus Phosphuga; species Phosphuga atrata. Next base: position 26,389,481 of record OX155899.1, on the reverse strand, counting down.
TCTTGTAGAAAAGAACTCCTTTTTATCAGAAACATTTGATTTGAGTATGAATAATCATCCAGCGCAGTACACAACAACGTGCTGTACGAGAATTGAGGCCGTTTTTGGAGATACTTGGCTAAATTAGAATCTCATACATACGTGGTCTGTTAGAAAAGTATCCGACCTTTAGCCGGTAAAAAAAAACTGGCATACCTGGAGCGTTGGAAACCTAATCACCCTCAAAGTGGTCTCCTTGGGACTCCACACACTTCTCTCATCGTTGCCGCCATTGTTTGAAGCATTCCGAAAAAGCCTCTTTCGGAATCGACTTTAGCTCGGCAGTCGTTGCAGCCATAGTGTCCCCTCTTGTCTGAAATCGCGTTCCTTTCTATGGCCTTTTGACTTTGGGGAATAGCCAGAAGTCGCAGGGCGCCATATCAGGAAGGTAAGGAGCCTGTCGAACCAGAGGAGTCTGGTTTTTCGCCAAAAAATTGTGTACCAAGTGCGAAGAATCTGCTGGAGCGTTATCGTGATGGAGTCGCCAATTTCCTGATGATCACAACTCCAGTCGCTTGCGCCGCACAGCATCACGTAGGCGACGAAATACATCCCTATAGTACTCTTTGGTGATGTTTACTTGCATTGAAAAACCGACGGAGGCACTATACACTACGTCACTCGACTGCTCGACACTGCTCGACAGCAACTGACGCTATCTATAGGCGGGAAAAAATTCACGCATGCGCACGAAAGTTCAAGGTCGGTCATGTCGGCTCATGCAAGCGCGGTTGATTCAAATCCATCAAGGTTTTCAAAATAAAAAATTATGTCGGATACCGTTCTAACAGACCACGTATGTATCTTATTATAGTAGTACCGTAAACCGATAATTACCAATGTACAATATAATTCGACCCCCTTATGCAATAAGGAACCAAACGCCAGCAATGTAGTTTTGAGTAATAATTTTCGAAAGAAATGTATAGTTCGAAAAAATATGACGGGAAGAAAATAAGTGAAATTAAATTTGTTAATGGTTTATTGCCTATATAATCATGTTATACAAGTACACAAAATTTAAAAAAAAACAGAAGCAAAATTTAGCGAAAAAATGTAGCTTGGTTCTTTATTGTTAAATTAAATGAACATATTATTAGTTTCCAAAACAATGAAATAATTTACAGATGATCATAAAAATGTGTTTTCAATAGCTCCTATTTTCAAATTCAAAATCCAGAGTTTCGACATTACAATATCTTCCTCCAGTAATAGATCTGCGGTTAAATTCAAATAAAAATGATGATCTGCAGCCGGAATTAAATCCATGTAAGGCTTAATATCTTTCAATTTAGCCTGTGCTACTGCCTTTCCATTTCTGAAGAAGAAAAAAATCTGTAGAAGAAAGAAACGAGAATCAGAGAAGAAATGGATTACTGAACTAGAGAAAGAACATAACACCCAGGAGGTAAGGAAATTCTATAAAAGAATTCAGGAGCTGAAGAAAGGTTTCCAACCACGTGCTGTGTTCTGCAGAGATAAAGAAGAAAATTTTATAGGAGGAGAAGCACAGATTCCCAGGAAGCGATAACATTTCAGCAGAGATGATTAAGGGTGGGGGTGAACATTTGACACGTCTTGTCCATCAGCTAATCGTCGAAGTATGGGAAAAAGAAGTGATGCCGGAGGAGTGGAACTTGGCCATTATTTTCCCGATTCATAAGAAGGACAAAGCAAAATGTGAAAACTACCGTGGCATAGTTTTACTTAGTGTTGTGTACAAAGTCTTAGCCAAAGTCATTGCTATGAGACTCACTCCTTTTGCAGAAGAGATTCTAGGAGATTATCAGTGTGGTTTTCGACAGGGTAGATCAACGACTGATCATATCTTCACGATAAGGCAAATAATGGAGAAATGCTACGTGTGTAATGTGGATATACATCACCTCTTTGTGGACTTCAGACACGCTTATGATAGCAGACATCAGACTCTGATGGATATGGAGTGTCCATATAAGCTAATACGTCTGATACAAATGACCCTCAACAGAACGAAATGCCAAGATATAGTAGAAGGAAAACTTACGAAGGAATTTGAAGTCAACCAAGAGTTAAGACAGGGCGATTTATTATCCACACTACTTTTCAACATAGTACTGGAGAGAGTGATGAGAAAAGTGGAGACCAACAACCCAGGTGGTACTCTGTTTAACCGCATGAACCAGAATTTGGCGTATGCGGATGATGTGTGTATGCTGTCTCGAAGATTTAAAGAGCTGGAAGATGGGTTGTGTAGGTTAGAAAAGGAGACAGAAGAATTGGGGCTTCGAGTGAACGGCGCCAAAACACAGTATATCTTCTCTTACAGGAGAAACACAGCGGTGAAAGACAAACTCATAAAGTTGAATGGATTCAACTATGAGAGTTGTGAGAAGTTTAAGTACTTGGGACTGTTGGTAACTAATGATAACAGCATAAGTAAAAAAATAAAAGCAAGGATTGAGGAAACAGAGCATACTGGGCCCTGATTAAGATTCTCAAGTCACGTAGCCTGAGCAGAAAATCGAAGATAACTGTCTATCGAACGGTTATAAGGCCGGTGGTAATGTATGGCTCAGAAACATGGACAATGAGGGTGGCAGAAGAGGAATGTCTGAGAAGATGGGAAAGGAAAATATTAAGAAAGATTTTTGGGGCAGTGAATGACGCAGGGCAATGGAGAATACGGAAAAATAGGGAATTGGAGGAACTATACAGTCATGCTGACATAGTTTTGGAAATAAAGAGTAATAGACTAAGATGGTTGGGCCATGTAGAGCGAATGCCAGATGACAGGTCTGTCAAGAAGGTACACAGAGGAAACCCAGGTGGCAGAAGGTGCAAAGGGAGACCACGGAAACGATGGCTGGATGATGTAGAAGATGACTTACGAAAGATGGGAGTCAGAAGATGGAGGAAACGAGCTGAAGATCGCCAGGATTGGGCTACGATCGTCAGAGAGGCCAAGGCCCTTCATGGGCTGTAGCGCCGAGGAGTAAGTAAATGTCTTTTCATTTGGCAAAAGTGGTTCTAAGTTATTAAGGAAGATACTGTTTGAATTTTTCGGTCTACCTTGTCTTTTTTTTATATTTATTCCCGAGTAGTCCAGACCATTATGTATATTTGTTATAAAAATGCTGCAAGGTTTGTTTCGCTGGATCTAAATTTCCTTAATATGCAGCTCGTTAATTTTTGTCTCATTTATATTTCAAAAAGTAGTCGTTTTTTTCTAAAAATACCACTTCTATCGGATTTCTTTTTCTACATCCTTTTATGATGTTGGCATAGTCTTCCGGAGAAAACAGTTTTTGTTGTCTTTTTAAAGCGCATTCGATATCTCCAAAATCGCTATCATTGGGCAGAAATGAATGCCCAGAAGTCAAAAATTTCAACTGAATGCTGTCCAAAAACGGATTTTGTTCAAGAACGCATTTCAATAGTAGTATTATTTTTATGTTACGATTTTGGCTCCCGCATGAGTCGCTTCACAGTATGATTCGCTTAACTGGTGTCTCTGGCATATTGTTTTTTACATATTTCGTTATACAGGATCCGACCTCCTGCGCTCCACGACCAGCCTGACCCTCTATCCAAAGATTGCAGACAGCTTTGTTATTTTTTCATGCGTGGTTTCCGCAGTTATATAATCATAACTGCCGTTTGTAAAATATAATGTTGGTAGACAGACAAGGTACTGGAAGTGTCTTTTCCATGTCAAATGTGAGTGTTTCCAGTTCATTATTTTCAGAAGCTTCTTTTAAGTCGGCCTCCATGTGTTTTCTTGCACATTCAGCTTCAAATGTGCGTCATGTTCTGATTTCAGTAGCTGTTTTTCCTCATTGGTGCTGGCACTCTGTGATTTAGCTTCAAAAGTATCACATTTATTACAGGTGTCCTTTTTGGGTGATTTTGTTTTAAGGTTGAAATCTGTTAAGAATATTTTTCCTGAAACTTGATAAACTAACCCAATCATTTTGAGTCTCTTCTTTATAACTTGTACGTAATAATACTTATATAACGGATAATACTGATATAACTTGTACATAAAGGGAAATGTTGTGCCAATAGGCAAAACTCTTGCTCATTTCTTTTTGTCCTACAGTAATGAGATTTATACCTCGGAAATTTATTAACATGGTTTATTACGCAATTTCTTTGATGTTCCGACATTTTGTTGTGGCCACCAGCTATGCCCCGCTTATCAGATAGCGAAAGAGTTGCTCGACTTGCTAAGAGAAGTATTAACACGTTTAGTTGAAATTTGCAACGTATTTATAAATATTTCTCTGGATACTTGTACATTATTTTGTAATGTATATATACGTGAATAATTACGTTTTTGGGCATCATTTGAGTTCCTCTTTCTCTTTACATTTTCTTGTTTCACATATGTGGATAAAAAAGTGTTTTGACAATTGTAATCAGCTAAGTTCCAATAGCTGTTAAAAAAACTTCCCTTTCATCAGAAGATATCTTTAAATGGCATTGATTCTTGCATGTACATTCAAAATCTCTGAATTTTCTTTTATCTACATAATTGCCTTTTCCAGAATAATATGGTGTATTGCTATTACAATTTTTCTTCCTAATCTTTCGATTCTGTCCTGCATATTTTCTTTTTCTACCCTTCTTTGGTCTACGTTTGTGAACTTCTGGCTCCGAAATTATTTCAGTATCCTCTACAAATTCTGTGGCTACATTTAGTTCATCTGACAGACTGCTGCTTGAAGTTGAAGCCGGTTGATAATCCCTGTCCTTAACAGAATCATCCGAGTCCTCATAATATAAATTGTCCTCATTTTTGGTTGAAGTATTGTCTCAGCTTCTGGTGGGCTATCATTGTCGGTTAAACTTTCATTTTCGACATTCTGTAATAACAATAATTATATAATAAAATAAATAATTATTATTTAAAAAAACATGACTTTTTTGAGGTTAGGTATAACATCTCCACATGGTATTGTTATTTTATAGAAAAACAACTTACCTGATGAAAATTTTGTTTTGTAACTTCTGACACTAGATATTGTCCTCTATTCAGCGTAAAACCGTTGATCAAAGTGGAGTTAAACACTGACATTAGAAATGCATAAAAATTACAATTACAGAATTATCGTATTGCAATAAGGAAACAACGCTTGGTACTCTATTGCAAAAAAGCATCCGCCTCGTCTAATTTTTAGAGTTGGTTTTATTTACTAACCGAAGGAGCTAATGTTCAAAATGTAGTTGGTTCCATATTGCCAAACATAGTTTATCGTATTCTCTATTCGGTGAGTAATACAGCGGAATTTTTGAACATTTGGTGTTTGGCTCCTTATTGCATAAGGGGGTCCAATTATAAGACTTAAAGTATAGTATCTATTTTCAATGATGAAAATTTATATTTTTTCATAATGTTTTATTAAGATTTTTGATTTGACTCCTTATTTTACATTATTACATTATTTGTATTGAAAATATGATACAAAATAACAAATATATGAACTATACAGATTTTATTTCGAATTGCATTCGGAGTTAAAATATGCGTGAGGAACTGGGTTGCTGACGGTCCTCTGATCGCACACGTATTTTTTGTAATCTAACGCAATTTACTCCATATAAGCCCCAACTACAGACAGACATCTCTCCTCACCACCAAAACTCTTGATATAAATTCAATTTCATCAATTTGTAAACTTGAAATTGTCCTTCAACAATCGAAACTCGAGTCGTTTTATAGTTATATAACTTCACAAGCTATATAATATTTTCGCAAAAATTAGTAATAACTTACTGAATTTTGCAATTCAGAGTAAAGTATATTTTACAACGAGAGATGAATGGCGATTTTTTGTGAGGTGATAGTTTCCTCACGAGCGCCAGCGAGTTAGCAATCAGACCGAACCAAAAAAAGCTTTCATCTGGAGTAGCAAATGCAATTTTTTCTACTGATATTCGGTTGCAGAATCCATAATTCGACTTTAATAAAACCAATTCGAAGCGAACTATCGGAACTGTCAATATAAATTTAATCGTTGGTTTGTTATACATATTAAACAAAATACATAGATTTTGTTTACAAAAATTATTAGCTTTTTGTTAATTTGTTTATTTATTAAATTGAACATCACATTTCAATTATGTTATATTTGTCATTTGTAAAAAACAAAAAGAAAACATAATGATTTTTAATTTAAAACATAAGTCATTTAGAGGTATGTCTTATTAATTATTTCAATTATAGTTTATAATTACATTTATTTTCTTGTAACTTGTAGCCTACGATTAAGGTGTCAGTAAGATACCGAAACTAGTCAGGTGAATAAATATAAGCTTATAAAAAGCCTTTTCATTTCCCATTCCCAATAAAACAAAAGATGTTGGTTTGTTCGTTTCCATGGTAATATTGTTGCATTCTCATAGAAGGTGATACTTTTCATGTCAAATGTAATGTTATTTCGGTTTTTTAAATAATTTCAGGCTCGTTTTACGTTTGTACATAAATTTGTGAATATTCCATTGAAATTGATGTAATTAATAAGAAAGTCCATGCAAATTTGGTTAGTTTAGTGTTTTAATCGAGAAAATCATAAGTTTAAAATGCTCATTGTCATCTCTAAATGTGAAAATATTTTCATTTCTAGAATGAAAAAATGTCACTTTCATGTAGGGTAAGCCATGGAAAAATTGCCATTTTCACATATATCTATAGAAAAAATAAATTTTCCGTTATATATTGACCAGTTTAATTTGAACGTTATTATTAATAGTAGTATAGTAATAGTATTTTTTAGTTGCTAGTAATCAATCATGTGAAAGCTTCTAATTCAATTTTAGCTTTACTCTTAATATAATATTGTAAGTGATATTTTTTTAAATGCTCCATTTTACTAACATTGACACAATTAAAATTTTCGGTCATTGTCACAAAATATTTAAAAGACACACAATGCCTAATTTCACTTTCAAATTAGCTTCATTTTGCTAAATCATTTTCGTCTCATTAATTAAAAACTGGAGCAACGAAATATCATTACCCAAGAAAATTTACCAAATTTTAAAATTAAATTTTAAATATCAAATTTAATTCAAACTGTAAATATTTTTGAAAGTTTATATATAATAATTAATTTATAGACTCATGAATACAATAATTCTATTACCTATACCTTAATGATTTTATCAAGAAATATTATTTTACATACTTATTATATTTTTGATATTGCGGTTATTTCTGTCGCAGCAAAAATAAATGTAACTATCATTAAATGTAGAAAGTTTTAGAAGAAAAAAATAATAATTCAGCCATTAGAAATAATGTTTTGAAATACTTATTAAAGATAGTTTTCTACGAGGTAATATTAAAACACAATATCTGAATAAACAACGTAAAAAGGAATATTTTCCATCCCATAAATTTTACTCTCACAATAAGTCTCATTTCTAGACTCCATAACTATTAATACAGTTATTGCTAATAATTTATTTTTATTTTTTCTTCGTTTTGCCCATTCAAAGAGCGCGTTTGAACTTGTTAGTTGGTTTGATGGTTTTCGCCTTCTTATCCTCCCAAATCTTTTCATGAATGAACTATGTTGTATCTTAGGTTCTGTCGACCACTTCCTAGCAGTTTTATTTTTAGGTTTCTCCAGTAAATTATGTTTTGCTACTTTTATCCTAAATGATCCACGGTGTTCTATGATGTCGTCTGTGATATTCATTGCTTGGAAGATCGCCTTAGTTTTGTCTAGCCATTTTATTTCGACCTTCTTTGAGTTGATTAGTTTAAATAATCTTTTAGTTAGTCTGTCGTCGTGCATTCTATATACATGCCCATAGAAATTCAGTCGTCTCTTCCGTCCGTCATAGTAATGATAAGTAAATAGTAATGATAAGTAAACTTATCATTGAAGGAATAGAGTTCCGCTGTTCTTCTCATAATCCACATTCCATTTTCTCTCGTGAGATCATAAATTTTCCGTAGAATTTTGCGCTCATGCTTTTCGATTTGCTTAGTTTTAGAGTTACCATTTAGAGTAAGCAAATGATTTCTGAAGCATATAAAGCTTCTGGCAAAGCAACTGTCTCGTAGTGTTGTCATTTTTCTTATTATAGAAATTCCATGATAGTCTGTACGCCTTGTGGGGTTTGGTGGCTCTTTCTACGTTGGCTCTACTGTCTAGTCCTGATGGTATTATAATTTCTCCAAGGTATTTGAAGAAGGACCATCTCTAGCGGAGCTATTGCACTACTCTGATGTAGATTTTGCATATGCCTTTGATGCTATCTTGTTTAATCCTTGGTCTTAGTAGTGACTGCTAAATCATCAGCAAACGAAGAAGGCATTTGACAGTGTTAAATGAGGAGTACTGTGCTCTGCCCCGAAAGATGCAGTAATTAAACATAAAGATAGGAAAGTAATATGGAGATTGTATGAAAATGAGAAGGCTGTAATAAAATGCAAGGATCGCAAGGAGGAAGCAAAGATAAACATAGGCAAGGGAGTTGTCTGTCACCAGTCTTAATTAATACATACATTGAAGTTGCTTTAAATTTAGTAAAGGAGAAAACTGACTGTGGGATAAAAAATCATGAAGAGAAAATTGAAATGCTTCGGTACTCTGATGACATTGCAGTTCTTGGAGAGAGTGTGGAGGACCTCGTTAAGATGTATTGAAGATATATTGGGAAACGAATATAATTTGGAAATTAATTATGAAAAAACTAAATCAAGCAAAAATTGCATTTCTGAAAACCTGTTCACCTCCAACAACATCAGCCTAACGCTAAGGAAAAGACTAATACAAACTTTTTGTGAAGTGCTGCACTGCATAGGTGTGAAACCTGGTCCATAGGGACCCAAGAGAGAAGACGTCAGGAATCCCTTGAAATGAGGTATTATAGGAGGATGCTAAAAATAGGCTGGGTTGACCGAGTGACCAATGAAGAAGTGTTAAGGAGAGTTGAGGAAAAAAATATCTGTGGAACAGCATTGCAAGAGACGAATGCAACTTATAGGCCATCACTGCGACATGATTGATTACTGTATACAATTATCGAAGGACACCTTTATGGCGAGAACTACATAGGGAGACCACGAATGCAATACATTGACTGCTTGAATGAATTCGAGATGCTGGATGCACAACATATAAAAAAATGAAGCGGAAGGCTGAAAATAAAGCAGAGTTTAGAATTGCTGCAACCAATCTTCGAATTGAAGACTATTGATGATGACATATTTGAAATATTTTAAGCAAATCTGCCTCTATTAAAGATTTCTTCCTGCCAAAGTACTTGACCATATCAGAAAGTGAAGTACTGCTTGATTCCTTTTCTTATTTCAAATGCATCCATAACACAATTACCACCTATGTTTTGTAACGGTTGCAAGCCAAGAAATTCTTCATCATTTTCAAATTCTCCTTGGCATAAATTTTCATCATCTTTCAGGAAGTTGCAAGATGCAAGCACGTTGTTGCCAAAACTACAACTAACAATCAACTTGCTATGGCTTAATTTGTAGTTTTTGTAAATATATTCGATTTTTTTTTTGACAATGTACCGAAAGCACTCTCTACAGTTCTTCGAGCACGGCTATGCCTATAAATGTATTTTTTTAGGTATTATTAAGGAGTTGCGGTCCTGGAAATAGATGCATGATATTTTTAAAGGAAATGTTTCCTCACCTATCATTACATAAGGAAGCACAATCTTAGATTTGGCAAGAACTTTAGGAGGCGGTATATTAAGTTTATCTTCAAACAACATTTTCTTTTCACTTTTGTTCACTTAAATCACTTTTTTTCCATAGGTTCCAACAAAAATTGTAGTAAATTTGCAAAATCATCGCGTGTTTTTCATCTAGGGCAGGGGTCTCCAAACTTTCCAGCCTTAGGGCCATACTGATTACTCCAGTAAGTTCCGAGGGCCAAAACCATATTATCATTGTTGCCGGTGGCAAAAAGTGAAATAGTCCACTGATGAAAAAAAAAGTCCGAAAAAGTACGCAACGTTTAAAAAAGGCTGCAAATCGGACTAAAGTCCGCAAAACGGCAACACTGCATATTATTCATTTTCCTGTCATTATCTGTAATTTCTAGATTAGTCGTAGAGTACGAGCCATGGGGAGTAACGTGACACGACATCTGGTGGACACAAGCGGAAATAGGTAGTACCTTCTATCGCTAACAGATGGCGCTAATAGCACGTACAGAATAATCTCGTTGTTTTCCACTCACATCTAGATGGCAGTAATTGGAATATATAAGAAGGCTAGTGGCGCAACCACAAGTCAGTTCCTATGGCACTGTTGTGAAATAAAATAGTGCGTACCTCCTTAAAACGTGTTTGTGCGTGTTTAAGTTTAAGACATCTTTGTAACAGTATTTTGATTTGAATTGTTGCTTTTGTGTGTGATTTAGTAGTATGGAAAAGAAGCGAAAAATTGATAGTGAATGCAGAAAATTCAAAGATCAGTGGAACATTCAGTATTTCGTAATTAAGTCCAGTAAGAAGGCGCTATGTTTGATTTGCAATGAAAGCATAGCTGTTCTCAAGGAATATAACATTAAACGTCATTATGAAACAAAACATTTTCAAAATTACTCAAAATATGCAGGAAGTTTGCGGACAGAAAAATTCGAAGCTATGAAGCGCGGATTGAAATCGCAGCAATCTTCATTTACAAAACTCAAAACTGAACAAAATTCTGAAAAAAATAGTGGAAAACCATTCACCGATGGAGAAATGATCAAAGAATGCATAATTGCAGTAGCCGAAGAAATGTGCCCTAAAAAGGTAAATTTATTAAAAACTGTCTGCTCGAAAACAAACACTGTGGCTCGAAGGGTAGAAAACATCGCTGAAAATATATCCTCTCAACTGTTCGACAAAAATGGACATGTTGAGTGGTTTTCTTTGGCCTTGGATGAGTCAACGGATGTGTCAGATACTGCTCAGGTGTTGATTTATATTCGAGGAGTAGATAAAAGCTATGAAGTGCATCAAGAACTTCTTGATATGTATAGTATTCATGGCACAACTACTGGTACAGATATTTTTAAAGTAGTTGAAATGGCCATTAATCAAAAGAACCTTCGATGGAAAAACTTGAAATGTATTACAACTGATGGAGGCAAAAACATGAGTGGGAAAGATAAAGGAGTGGTCGCTCTTGTGTCAAAGGCTATAGAAAATGACGGTGGTTCAAAACCATTAGTCTTACATTGTATCATTCATCAACAGTCTTTGTGCGGAAAATGTTTGAATATGTCTGAAGTTCTGAAACCAGTCATATCAACTGTTAATTTTATCAGATCTTTTGGGCCGAATCACCGACAATTCCGACAATTTATTGAAGAGATTGGAGAAAATGACTTACCTTATCATACTGCCGTACGTTGGCTTAGTTGTGGGAAAGTCTTTCAGCGCTTTTTTGAACTTCGAGCAGTGATCGAAATTCTTTTGAATGTAAAGCATCGCCCTCTTACTGAATTACAAAACAACGCATGGCTGTGGAAGTTAGCATTCTATGTTGATTTGACAAAATATGTGAACGAACTGAATTTTAGATTGCAAGGAGAAAACCAGCATATTCCTGATTTATACACTAATATCAAATCATTCCGGAAGAAATTGATACTGTTTCAATCACAACTACGAATTAAATGTTTTTCACATTTTAAAACATGTGAAATATTCAGCCACACCACTGAGACTGAGTTTCCTATCGATTTTGCAATCGAAACTTTTAGTGCTTTGAAAATAAATTTTGATACTCGTTTCTCGGACTTTGATGCCATTGCGAACCAAATTAAGATTTTTCAGAATCCTTTTGATACTGACATTGAAACCCTAGCCCCGGAACTTCAAATGGAAATTATTGATCTACAGTGCAGTGATATAATTAAGAACAAATATCAAAACTCATATTTGTTGGAATTTTATGTCTTCCACTGACACAATTTGATAATTTGCATAAATTTGCTCGTAACAGAAAACAGCCCTGTTTTTGATACTACTTATTTGTGTGAGAAGACCTTCTCCAAAATGAAGTACACAAAAAATGTTTGCAGATCTAAATTAACTGATGAGCATCTTAAATCTCTTTTAATAGTTGGTACAAGTAAAATTAATCCACAACTACAAACTATTGTCAGTGGAAAATCTCAATTACATAAATCTCATTAGAATTCCATATGTCATTATGCTTGTAATTTGTTAGTTATTATATACTGAAGTTAAATTTTCTGCATATTATACATGTCTTTACTCATTACAATTCTGTGTTTCTTTATCCAACTTATCACAAAAACAATAACAATAAGCCTACAACAATGTTATGAGTAGTTAGCCCATGACCATATCAATGTAGATGTCATTAATAATTATTCAACATAAAATTATTGTACTTCAGTAAACTAAATTTAATTTGCTATAAAAAATATGTTCTCTAAAAGGAGTTTTCAAGTATGCTAGCTCTCCGCGGGCCGGACAAAATCTGTCCGCGGGCCGGATGTGGCCCTCCGGCCGTAGTTTGGAGACCCCTGATCTAGGGTAACAAGAGCATTGGTTAATTGCCATTTCTCTTCAAACCCTTCTGTTATATTATTCCATTGTTCACTTGTCGGTTGAGGCAAAACAATAGGTAGCTTTTGCTATATTGTGAAATATACTATGTTCGCAAGTGCTGATTCGCCCATTACATAACGGAATGCTACTGATCTGTATGTACCCATATGCCCAAGAAACCTAAAAAAACAATGAAGTACATGAATCCTTCAGAACTATATTTGTTCAAAAATGTATTAGTATATATGTTTCTTGTTTTTAGGAGATGTCTTGAAAAAACGTTGAAATCAGCTAAGAGATTTATATAGAAAGCATTTGAAGAAATAAACAAAAAACAAAAAGTGGGCAGCAGCAAAAATTACAATGCTCTGGAAACATGAACAAAAAAATCTCATATCTTAGGAATTATCTTAACGAATCCGTTAAGATAATTTTAGTTTCCGGATGAGTACGAAGATCGTACTCAGTTGGGGAACCTGGACAACCAAAATGACTAAAACACTGACCATTTTGAACAGGTAGAGGAACAATCATACATCAGGAGGAGACAGTTTCAACACCAATCCAAAGTGCACAGAGCAATTGAAAATTGAAAACAAATTCAGGTGACCGCTAGAAATTTCAACAGTGCTCGATAATTACTTCAAAAGAAAAGATAAAAGAACAGACAATACATGTGATCAATGTGATCAATGTTGAAAAACCCAACATCTTATTTTAAGGCAGCCCAGGACGCTGTTAGAACTTATAATTGCCTACAATTGCTTCAAATTAAGAGTAAAATCTCTCAATTATTTTCTGAGAATAAATCGAATAAACATTTCGTCGAGTATATAAGAAAGTCCTCCACAACCTAAACAACTTTTAGATTTAGTTATAATAAAATCATTGTCACCTTAAAATCAGTGTCTTCTCTTCTTCTTCTCGCGGATGGGTCACTTAGGACCACGCGGAATCAACGTATGCTGAGCCTTCCTCCTTGCCCAATAGCTTTTCATCTTCATGGATTGTTGTACTTTCTGTTCCTCCGACCATGCACGTCGTGTTGGTTTCTTCAGATCTTCCTCAAATCCCCTTGTATGAACGATATTCCTGATCACATTTCTATTCATGAGATCTGGCGATCCCATCTCCACTAGGTCCACTTGTTTGTTCCACTTGTTTGTACCACTTTGGTCTTGTACGTTTGTTCTGTAGAAATTTGTGGATTCGGTAAGTATGATTCATTCTTTCCAAATGACCCAAAAATTGAATTCGTCTCATTCTCATGTTATCGGTAATTTTTGAATTTTTTCTATATATTTCAGAATTGGGTTTGGGATAGTGTATGCCATTCTTAATTCTGGGCCCTAATATCTTTCTCATAATTTTCCTTTCCTTAATATTTAATTGTTCCTTTAATGTTTTAATTTGTAAATTTAGCGTTTCTGAAGCATAAAGAGCTTCCGGTTTAATCACTGTTAAATAATGACGAATTTTACTATTCCATGACAGGCATTGATTGCTTGTTATAAACATTTTTTGTGTATTGAAATGCTACCTCCATTTTCTGGATTCTTGATGTTACAGATTTATTTTCATTGCCATTTTCTGTAACCCATTCGCCTAAGTATTTATATTCCTTTACTCTAGCAATTTTGTTAACGTTAATATAAATTTCATGTGGCGCATTTTTTATGTTAGTCATAAATTTAGTTTTTTCATAAGAGATATGAAGCCCTATTTTTGCTGCTTGTTCTTCCAAGATAGTAATCTGCTTCTGTGCATCAGAGATGTCTTCAGCAATTAGTGCCATATCATCAGAAAATGCTAGGCAGTCTATTTGAATACCCTTAATCTTTGGCCCTAGTCGGTGAGATGGTGCCCCTGCTTTTCTCCATTCCCTAACAACTTTTTCCAGGGCACAATTGAAAAGTAATGGAGAAATTCCATCACCTTGACGGACGCCTGTATTTATTTCAAACTCTTCACTTAATCCACCCATAAATTTTACTTTAGCCTTTGTCTCCGTAAGTGTGTCTTTGATAATATTTCTTGTTTTTTGGTCAAGTCCAAATTCTGTTAAAACACTAAAGAGTGATAAGCGATCTATACTGTCGTATGCTTTCCGGAAATCCACAAACGTTATGACATATTTTTTGTTAGTTGTGTTGCGAAAATATTGTATGACGTTTTTCAAATTCAAAATATGCTCTGCAAATTTAAAATTTAAACTTAAAATCAGTGTATATTTTAAAATTCAAACTTTCTTCAACATTCAAACTTCGAACTTAAAAACCCTCATCGAACCAGTAGCCAAATTGTGATCCAAAGTCAAAATTTCAGGTTCAAATATGAACATTCTTAAACAATTATTTACAATTATAATTAGTAATTTTTTATACTTATTTTAATAAAAATAAATTACAACAATGGCACTTACTAACCTCCAAGTCACTGCCAACCGCTTTTTTGTTGAAATTGATTTTCTTCTCAATCAAAATAATTGCTCAATCAAATATAGCTCCACAAATTTTTGGTAACTCATGCGAAAATAACGGAAAAATCGTTTCCTTCATTTCTTGCAGCATTCATGTCGTGCACCCAAAGTCTTTTTTTGTGTTTTTACATTCTTGTTCATTAAGTGCCATTGCAATAATCACTGCTTCTTCTTCACTGCGCTACTATTCATACTTATATTACACAACTTAGTTTCGGGTTCATAGGTTCGGTGGGAGGGATTAAGGCTTCTCGAATACTGGATCGGCTCCACTCGGCTCATCTCGGGTCTAATCGGGTCCGATCCTCTCAGCTCCGTCATTTTCCCCCATATATTGCATCCGCTCAGCTCCGTCACTTTTCTACACACTTAAACCCCTTCCACCTAACCCTTCTTCAACTTGTCAGTTTATGTATAGGGCTAAATATGTGTTGCTATCTTAGCTGCATATATGCAAACGTTAGTGTTGCGCCTACGTGAACCATCCGACCTCCAGACTTGTATTCTTGACAAACAGGGGATACTGAGCAGAGCGGAGCGGTACAGAGCCGAGCTGAGCTCGGGATGAAGTATGTGCGTTTCTATTTAAATATACCTGTTTTATATGTGTGCCATAAGTCTAAGTGTGTGGAAAAGTGGCGGAGTTGAGCGGATGCAATATTTGGAAAAAACGACGGAGCTGAGAGGAGCGGACCCGACCGGACCTGTGGTTTTTTCATCCGCACTCTTAAATGCGTGTAAAACCGTTGTTGTCTAATGTCTTCCACTTTCAACGTGGGAGAATATACAGAAGTCGTTCAATATCGAGCAACGTCTGTCTCATTTATGTTTTACATATACATTTCTACCCACACATATTTGCGTCAACCAATCATTTTACATTCTTGACAGCACTCAAGCATCGACGTTGATGATATATAACAGGGATAGCGAACCTATGACCCGCGGGTCAGACACTGACCCACACAGGCTTTTTAAGTGACCCACACATTGATTTTCTAACTTTTATTATTTTCTTATGAAAGTTTCTCAACCACAAAGGTATGGATATTAAATATATCAAAAAGAAACTTCTTCAATTATTGTATTTTAAATATGTTTATCCACTCGCACACCAAAATGAACACATTAATAAGTAAATTATTGTATGTGAAGGACCATTATTATAATCGTGTATAAAAGTATAAAATTTGTGAGTAAAAGTCCAATGTAAATCAAATGGAGTTTCATTATTAAATGATTTCTGTTTTTTGTTACTATGGCAACAACTCGCGCCACTAAACAAAAAACATAGACGTATTGAAAATTTTCTGAAATCTATTAAAATTGAATTAATTTAAGTCTCGGCCCCTCAATCTGGATTCGTCTGGTTCTAACATAACTTTATTTAATCCAGATTAAATCTACGTTTATCTAGGTTATATATTTATCTAGATAAAATACTTTTCCTGTCACTGTGCGTTTTTACTAGTTAGCAACTTTTGTTACGGGGGGCTGAACGTTCTAAGAAACATTGGTTCTAATCAATATCGTAAGCAGATATTCCACATCTTTTAATTAGATTTCATTGTATAATACATCAGGAATTTTTATAGACTTATTCATTAATACAAAAGGAGTTAAATTCGTATAAAGCGTTAGAGTTTTGTATAAAGAGTTTTTGACTAACTTGTTTACTTCTCCTGATATCATCCCTTAAAGTTGACTTGGCCCAAATTGAACCTTCACTCTTTGGTTTTTAACATAAAAATGTTTTTTACATAAAAAACAAAATTTCAGAAAATTGGTTAAAACAACTTTTATTGAGAATTAAATTCTCTATAACTCTTATTTAAAACACTTTTGTCTGTTTCATCTAGGTTCTGAGCAATAACCTGTCAAGCATTCAGCTTTTTTTTTAATAACCTGCTATTAAACCTGTAAAGTAAATATAAATTTCTTATAGCGCCATGCGACATTTTTGCAAATTTTAAAAAGATTCTTAGACAACATTAGATTTGCAATAAGTTTTGTCTAAAAAGTTTCTCTAAATTCTTTATTGTGTGTCAGTCTGCCCGTCTGTCCCTATAGGTGGCTGTTTGTGGAATCGTAGCTCCAAAACAAATAGACCGATTTTGATGCGGTTTTTCTATTTGAAAGCTGACGTGAGCGAGGAGGTTCTTAGCTATAATTTAAGAATATCTGTTCATGCGCATGATGATCATCCGCTCATTTTCTTCTTGACAAAATTAATCTGCAACCAATTTGACACAAGTGTTTGTCTAGTTCAGTATATCCAAACTTGTGTTTGAAAACTGACGTGATCGAGAAGGTTCTTAGCTATAGTTTATGAAGATCTGTTCAGGCATTTGATGATCCCTTGTATCTTATTAAGGTTTTGATGATGAGCGTCACCGTCGAGGAAAATCTAGTAATAGTAAAGCTAAGTAAATCCAGTAATAAACCCAGAATACAAAGAAATAAAAAGAAGATTGATAATGATAAAGTGTGGATTATACTTACTCTGTGTAAGCAACGTACGTAAGTAACAAAACAACAATATCCAATCGTTTTCGGTCTTTATTTATTTTCTCAGAAAAAATCGCAAAATAGAGACAACAGTTAACGACGTCTGCTCTCACCTGTCTGCGCGTTCTCTTTAACGCCAACGAGACGCATACCATATCGAAACTCTGCAAGAACTTAGTAGACCTTATAAGATAGATTGATACATCTAAGTCATCATACGTATTTTCTATTCGTTATACCTATGTAGGTATAACTAATTATACTTATTCACATAGCGGTCCCCAGACGCGGCGACGCTCATCATCAAAATATTAATAGGTACATTTATTAGAGTTAGATGGGCAAAAAAGAAATTTTATTTTTTTGCTTTTTAGAGGTTTTTTGTGTCGATGGTTACTTCAAATTTATTTTTTTTTTTTTATTAGATATCATCCTTTAAATTTGACAACCCAAAGAAGCTTTTAAGCTTCATTCCGTTTTTATCAATTTTCTGCATAAAAACACGATATAACAAAAAATTGTTGAAAGTAACTTTTATTAGAGAATTTTATTAGAGAATTAAATTCTTTACAACTTTTATTTAAAAAAAAATGCCTAACATTATTAATTTTTGAGTTATAGTCTTCCAAACTTCCAAATTAGATTTTCGATTTTTTCAGAAAATATTCAAAATAGTTAAAAACTATTGCAACATTAACATGTTATAGACAATTCGATTCTCTACTAATGTTGTTTGAACCACTTTTGTCTATTTTGTCTGCTTTTCTTAAATTTCTCCCATTTAGACTTCCCTTCAAATCGTTCCAAAAATCACAAAACATGTGAAAAAACTAGCAAATTTTCTCTTAGACAATGAAGTTTTTGTCTAAAACAATTACACGTACTTTGTTGCAATTTCCAAGTTACAACAAATCAAACCCGAACCTTGTCTAAATTTGATTCCCTCTGAATTTTTCAAAATTTCTAAACCCAAAATTTTTCATAACAATATCAACTCCGTTGTTAAGACAATGAAATTTTCTACAAATATTGTCTAAGCCACATTAATTTCTTTTACCTAATTTATAAGTTACAACCAATCAAACTTAGTCCGATTTCGCGATGGCATAGCTTTACATACTCTCAGGGTTCACCTCTATCCCCAGTAATAGCCAACATATTTCTTACAGATTTTGAGGAAAAGGCAATCTCATCAGCCACACTTAAACCTACACTCTGGTTAAGATATGTTGACGACACATTTGTAATCTGGCCCCACGGCAGACCAGAGCTGGACAAATTCCTTAACCATCTTAACTCCCAACACGACCAAATTAAATTCACAATGGAGATAGAAAAGCATCAACAACTTCCTTTCTTGGATGTCTTGGTACAGAAGAAACCTGACGGCACTTTGAGCCACACTGTGTACCGGAAACCAACACACACGGACAGATATCTGAACGCTTCTTCGCACCATCATCCCAAACAACTAGCATCTGTAGTCAACACTCTCACCACCCGATCCAAAAGACTAGCCGACCAGCTTAACTTACCGAAAGAATTGAGGAACTTACGAGAAGCTCTTTCTTCAAATGGATATCTAAACAGCTTAATATCCAGAGCTTTCCGTCGTACAGAGAACAGTAGCCAAAGAACTGAAGAACGCCATAAACCCGTTAGCACAGCATACCTACCATATGTTCATGGATCAACTGACAAAATCGCCAGAATACTTAAAAGACACAACATCGACACCATTTTCAAACCTAACCAGAAAATATCCTCCATGCTACGCAGCGTTAAAGACACCATCCCGTTAGAATCCCATGGAATTTACGAAATACCTTGCGGAACATGTGAACGGACCTACATTGGACGTACCAATAGAAAAATATCTGCTAGGATTCAAGAACATGTAGTTTCAATCAGACACAGAGACAAAGTTTCATCGGCACTTGTCCAACACACAAACACTGGTCACTGGATGGACTTTAGAAATTCAAGGACTGTTGCACAGATTAGCCACGAAATGTCACGAGTATACAGAGAAGCCATAGAGATAGAAAAACGAGACTACTGCATGAACACGAGAGACGATTCCTTGAGACTGCCCCCAGCATGGCGACCGATCATATCCACCCTCAAAATGCAATCCCAGACACCCCAGACTCATGTACGACCAACAAAACAAACAAACAACCGAACCGAAGCATCGCACACGACGCGCATGACCCGAAGCCAGACAGCTATAAGTAGTCGCATCGCACGAACGAGCTCTCAGTATGCGTCGAACGGTTGACCCGTACGGACGCATATATCTCTTGAGAATGGCGAATGTTAGTTCGCCGAAACGTCGAGAATCCGGTTCTTTTCAGAGCCAACCCTCAGCATCAACGCGGAATCCCCGAGAAAACAATACAACACAGGTATCTGTCCGCGAAAACCTCAAATACAACATTATAAACCTCCACGGGGAGGAAATTTACCACCTCACCCGTAGTTTCGAGAAACTACGGACAAAACGCTCTCAATTATTATGCGATTTAGCATTTTTACGTCGCTGTAGAGATACAGACATAACACCCGTCTGTATGAGGCTGTCACACCAAAATCCGACAGCCAGGTCAAACAAAATACTACACAACGCAAGCCAAGCTTTGCTTCGGGACGAAATCCAAACCAAACGACAGAAACTTGACAGCATCAGCCAAAATATCCTGACAACACACATAGCTCTAACCACTACGCTACACCCTCTCCTCTGGCAACAGATAGACTTAATATCTAACAACAGAGCCGAACAGAATAGATTATTAATTACCAATAGACAGAAAGAAAAATACAACCTTCTCAGACGGAGACAAAAACCTGCACCAAAACCACTCAACATCGACAAAGTGGTTTACAATCTTTCAGACCAGCCCCTAGACGAACCTACCAAAACAGTACTGGCCAAGGGTTTTAACTTTGCAATAGCACCAACTCGCCTTCCCAAAGAAGACATAATCACTGGTGTCGAGACTGCTATCTCACAACTCCCTGCCACATTGGCCGAGACAATAAGACAGGAAACATGTCACATTTTAAGATCTGCCAAACCACCGACAAGAAACATCTCATACGAGGAATTCAAAGCCCTCAAGGCACTAAGAGAAAACAACAGCATTGTGGTCCTACCAGCTGACAAGGGAAATTGCTCTGTAGTCATGAACAGTGCTGACTATAAACAAAAAATGACCACAATCTTAGATGATCCAGCTTATCTACCCAGTACAACGGACCCCACAACCTATCTTGAGAAAACTACCAGACAAAAGATCCTAAGCTCTAGCATTCACAAGGAATCAATGAATTATCTTATACCAAGGGAGAAATCTTCACGGTGTCCCAAGATATATGGTTTACCAAAGATCCACAAAGATGGAGCCCCACTACGACCAATAGTAAGCTCCATTGGTTCACCGGTCCAACTTCTTGCGAAACATTTAGCAAAATGTTTACAACCATACGCAGAAGATTGTGATTCCTATGTCCGCAATGCTGAACACTTCATAGACATACTGAAAAATCACCAACTCCAGCCCGGCCACCTCCTTGTGAGCTTTGACATTGTATCTTTATTCACAAAAGTACCGGTCCCTGAGGCCTTAAACATCATAAGATCAAAATTAAAACCAGAAAAGTATGTATCAGATCTGGCAGAACATTGTTTAAAGAATACATACTTTAGGTACGATGGTCAAATATACAAACAAGTCCTAGGAGCACCAATGGGTTCACCTCTATCCCCAGTAATAGCCAACATATTTCTTACAGATTTTGAGGAAAAGGCAATCTCATCAGCCACACTTAAACCTACACTCTGGTTAAGATATGTTGACGACACATTTGTAATCTGGCCCCACGGCAGACCAGAGCTGGACAAATTCCTTAACCATCTTAACTCCCAACACGACCAAACTAAATTCACAATGGAGATAGAAAAGCATCAACAACTTCCTTTCTTGGATGTCTTGGTACAGAAGAAACCTGACGGCACTTTGAGCCACACTGTGTACCGAAAACCAACACACACGGACAGATATCTGAACGCTTCTTCGCACCATCATCCCAAACAACTAGCATCTGTAGTCAACACTCTCACCACCCGATCCAAAAGACTAGCCGACCAGCTTAACTTACCGAAAGAATTGAGGAACTTACGAGAAGCTCTTTCTTCAAATGGATATCCAAACAGCTTAATATCCAGAGCTTTCCGCCGTACAGAGAACAGTAGCCAAAGAACTGAAGAACGCCATAAACCCGTTAGCACAGCATACCTACCATATGTTCATGGATCAACTGACAAAATCGCCAGAATACTTAAAAGACACAACATCGACACCATTTTCAAACCTAACCAGAAAATATCCTCCATGCTACGCAGCGTTAAAGACACCATCCCGTTAGAATCCCATGGAATTTACGAAATACCTTGCGGAACATGTGAACGGACCTACATTGGACGTACCAATAGAAAAATATCTGCTAGGATTCAAGAACATGTAGTTTCAATCAGACACAGAGACAAAGTTTCATCGGCACTTGTCCAACACACAAACACTGGTCACTGGATGGACTTTAGAAATTCAAGGACTGTTGCACAGATTAGCCACGAAATGTCACGAGTATACAGAGAAGCCATAGAGATAGAAAAACGAGACTACTGCATGAACACGAGAGACGATTCCTTGAGACTGCCCCCAGCATGGCGACCGATCATATCCACCCTCAAAATGCAATCCCAGACACCCCAGACTCATGTACGACCAACAAAACAAACAAACAACCGAACCGAAGCATCGCACACGACGCGCATGACCCGAAGCCAGACAGCTATAAGTAGTCGCATCGCACGAACGAGCTCTCAGTATGCGTCGAACGGTTGACCCGTACGGACGCATATATCTCTTGAGAATGGCGAATGTTAGTTCGCCGAAACGTCGAGAATCCGGTTCTTTTCAGAGCCAACCCTCAGCATCAACGCGGAATCCCCGAGAAAACAATACAACACAGGTATCTGTCCGCGAAAACCTCAAATACAACATATATATATATATATATATATATATATATATATATATATATATATATATATATATATATATATATTTATATATATGCAAAAAATAAAATATATGCACTTTGCATATAATCTGCCCTCACCACCCCACCATAATAATAATATATTTTTCTTGCGTTTTTTGAATTAAGATCTAAGTTGGAAGTCAGGTCTACTAGAAAATTAAGAATATTCAGCAATTTTCCTCGAACTGTTGTACGTTTTTGCCTTTTAAATAAATGAAGTTTCAAATCCATCAAGATATTCAAAAATCTTTGTGATACTTTGGTTAAACACAGCTAACTATCTCACTTCAGAAATAATTATTCACATTAGGGTGCGAAAAGGTTGATTTTGCAACGCGACAGCTCGTTTGGTAAACGAGCCCGAAAGACGAGTTCCCCTGGAACGTTGTAAAATCATTTACGCACGAAATTTATTTGAATACACAATTATTGGAACATTGGCAACCACCAAACAAGCTAGACGTAAAAAAATTATCTCGTTGAAATCTAAATGGTATATGGTTTTTATTATGAATGGTATAAAGTTTATACCATTTTATTACCAGCTTATAGAGAAAAATTTATAGTGAAAAAACAAAAAGTTACTTCAGATTGGTGTTAGTGTTAAAAATTGTGTTAAAAACAAAGTGAATTTGGTTTTAAGAAAATTTGCGTTCGAAAAGCCAAATTATTTTAGTGTCAAATTTTAATTTTCTTTCTTTATGGGGGATGAGGGACTTAGGAACAATACGGTTGCAAAAAAAGACGCTTGCAAAGTAAGCGGATAACGAATGCAGGTTTCGGGTATCCTCCGCGATAAGGGGAACCCCTTTACCAAAAGCCGACGCCCTCCTACGAGGGCGGATGAGCGGGTAAAGGGCAGGGCACTATTTTGCCCTTGGGGCGCGAAATCGCTCCTAGGCTGAAGAACCAACATCAAGGTCTACGGCATAGAATGGAGAAGCCAAGAGGGAAACCACTCCATTAAAGAGCCTTTTGGATATCCCTTGTCTAACAGCAATGATGGTGAGCTTTTTTACTGAAAATCCGGAGGAAAAATAGTCCCCAATTCGGATCTTCGGCTGGGGAGAGTTTCAAAGCGTGTAGTTAAAGATAGAACGAGACATGTCAAAATAGGAACATGGAACAAAAGATCCCTTAGAATCTGTGGGAAACTAGAGAATGTAAAAAAGGAGATAGAAATACATGATATAGACATACTAGGAATAAGTGAAATAAGATGGCCTGAGAAAGGAGCTTTTTGGAGTGATTATTATATAATTATCCGGAGTAATTTTATAATTATATACTCCGGAGAGAAAGGAAGTAACGCAGGCCTAGGGATAACACTAAGGAAAAACTTAGGCACACGAGTTAAGAACTATGTGCAATACAATAAT